>JAFELO010000552.1:313554-405228 GCA_017140195.1 Eumaeus atala | reverse complement strand
ATGCCTCAAGTTTTATTATATCCCGACGTTTCGATAACCTTTCAGCTGTCATGGTCACGGGCACACTGAAGATTTTGGTTTCTTTTTTTTCGGAGGGACCTAATACTGGTTGGCGGCGCTTGTCCAGCCTCAACAGTTCGAAGACGGTATACGGAGCGTATCATGGGAGATGCACGGGGGTTTGCTCGCCGGCTCTGTTCCCCAACGTACAATTATTGACTCCCTACACATTATTAAAGTGCCCTCGCGTTTTTTTCAAGTTCCCCTTTCTGGGGCCTGACATCACAAAGGCGGAAGTTGACATCAACCTGATTAGTCCTGATTATCTCGATGCAGCTACATCCTTACCTAACCCTCTTTGTCATGTCCATACTGAAAGTATGCTGAGATTATGTATATGCAGGAATCTTACATGACAGTGCACTATTCGGAATTCAGATGGTGTATCTTGCCATTATTAACCATAATCCTAGCTTTTGAAGTATATCTACACTGAATCAGTCTTGTTATGCCCGAAGTTGCATACTGTTCTTGAACGAGAACGAAATCTAACTTTATTGCACTGGCAATAACAAGCAGCTCATACATATACAGCACGTGGCAGCCACCGATCCCTGAAGATTGAGCTGTGCTATCGAAAAAATATTTCCCTCCTTATCCATATTGAGTCATGTTGACTGTCTGTTGTTCCATATATATATGAGCTGGGTAATTCGCAGAGTTGTCTACATGAGTATCTGCCTCCTTGCATAGTAAGCAACATCTGATTTAACTATCAACACAGATTCGGCTGCTGTGACTGCCGCTGTTGCCGTAGTAGGGCTGGGTTCTGGTGTAGTACTTGCCGTGGGTGCAGTAACGATTTCCGCAACAGGAGGATTGAAAGCCGGTCGCGAGACTTTGTGGCGCTCCTAACATATCCCGGTCCGTTCCTGCTCTTTCTCAGGCGACGTAATGGGCTTGTTATAAGGCCGCGCGCTTTCCGTACTTAAGTGGCGACTGGTGAGCTGAATCCGTCACCACATCAGCGCCTACTCCCTACTGTCCTACTATTATCAAGTTCTAAAAGATGAATAAATAAAGAAAAATAATAATAATATATATACACTAGTTAGAAATACCGTTTCTCCCCGCAAATAGTGATCTTCTTTTCAAGCTGGCAACACTTTCTAAGTGTGCCTATTAGCTAACAGATGTCGCTATTTACTAGGAAACCAATTCAATATCCTTAGAGTGCATGTTTTCTACGATATAAAATAAGAAACATATTTAAAACTATTATTAAAAAAAAATTAACACTGTAACAATTATGATATTAAGCTTACGTGTACTTCCACTAAATAAACTTCATAATTTACAGTGTGCGGGACACAGTCTGACATGATCTCCCTTCCCATCTGCGGGAAAAGAGGGGGGGGGGGTATTGTCTCCTTATCGCCTCCCTAACCTAGAAGACACTAAAGTCTCCACTAGTCCGATGAAGTGTAGAGGTGAGAGCAATAGCACAGCCGACCAGTAGTGCGATTAAACTAGTCAAACCACACGAAACGCGACACTGAAGATGCCACTTCCCGATTGTGTGAGAGAGAGGTACCTCCCTCGTCCTACCAGCCCAATTTCGTTGCATAGGAGGATGTTGTGCCATGCGTTATACATGGCACTACCACCTCCTATGCATCATAGAACTACCTCTTCCTGAAACCACTCCACCGCGTGCTTTTTAAATCATAAATGACGCCATCAACGTCATCAATTGAATCGATACTTTTATTTATTTATTTTTAACACGTTATACCAGTTTTTAATACGTTATACCAGTTCTTAACGCGTTATACCAGTTTTCGTGTATCGAACAACACATGCTTCATATACGTCACGAAACGACAGAAGAAATGCAAATATTTTCACAAAACGGTGAGACCTCAGTTGTAGGCAGAACCTGACCAGTTCTCGCACTGATTTTCACGCCCACCGTTATTTTATCTGATCTTGGTGGTGACCGAATTTTTTGATATAAGTAGTGTAAGGGAAGACACGAGCAGACAGAAATGTCTAGAGACCACCGACGCCCATAGACATCTACACAATTGTAATGCAGACGTGTTGTTAAATAACAGTAATTCAGATAAACATTGTATGAAGGTAGCTTGAACACGGAACAGCGCATAACTCATGCAGAGAGCGTCACGTGTGGAATCAACTGAAAGGCTGAATCGCAATGAAGTGTCGCGAAGTGTCGTTAAGTTAATCGCTTATCTATTACGAGATGGCGTGCGTTTAACTACACGACCGTTTCTGTAACGAGCCAACTTCCCAAATGATATTCCATAAGCAATTATGTGGCGCCTCCTCCGGCAGACGTGAGCCCGATACTAATTGTGTTACTGCTAAACAACTGTGAGTCGGTGGCGAGGCTCAAAACAAACCTTAGACCAGAACAAAATTCAGCACCGGATAACTTCGCGACCTATTCAGATACTATGAGCGACCCGCGGTTTCACCCAGGAACTTCCATTTGTCGAAGCGATATGGTAAGTAAGTTGCTATCCTTGATAAATGTGATATTCGACACGGAATATTTTTATCCATTTGTACCAGTAGTAGCAGTTCTTAAGATTGGCGTTCAGTTCGGTGCTTACGCACCGCGGTCCTCCCTGACCGGGTGCCCCTTGCCCGGGGGTCCTTCCGACTGGGAAGCTCCTTTGACAGGGATTTCATTGGATATTACCGTAGCATTTTACCTTGTTGACATACAGCAAAAGTGCGTTATCAGGTTAGATATATTCGCATACTAGTTGTGTCCTGCAGCTTTATCCGCGCAAAAACTCAAGGAAAACTTTTTATCCCAAAACAAAATAATTGTTTTATAAAAAAGTATTTTTATATTGTTCTGCATTAAAATCCTTAATTAAATCCCTTCCAAATTTAACCCAAATCCGTTGAGTAGTTTTGGCGTGAAAGGGTAACAAACCGCCGTGAAATAATAATTGTGCCCGCGACGTCTGTGCTATAGTTACTATTTCTATAGTCTATGTTTTAAGTACACGCAAATAAGCTACAATTTTGGCAATATTCATTAAATTCCTCTCATTTAGCAACATACAAATTTTAGCATTTATTATTTTAGTAAGGTTATTAGGATTTAACAATCTGGACAATTCCAACACTTTACAGAAACCATGGTCTCTATAGGAGGAGAGACGAGAGAGGTAGTGCCGTGCTGAATTGCAGCGGAATTGGACTGGCGTGACCATTTGATTTGTGAGTACCTGGTGACAAATTGTAGGACATCTGCATGACAATAATGCGGATGGCTGTGGTCGTCGTTATTTGTTAAAAAGTTCCGATCATTCATTTGCTCCCTATACTATAAAAAGACGCTCATATTCTATGCTTCTGTATTATATTAGAAGTCACGTCACAAGCCGTAAAATTAGTTCTATTCTATTTTATAAGAAACGATGTCCTTGTAGCTGTTTCAGTGTTCAAGGATTGAAATCTCGCGAGGGATCCCCCGTCTCATGATTGAATTTAAAAATGAAGGCGGCTTTTGCGGCGGAATAGAGAATGAACAAAAGCGAAGTTTAGTGCTTCCCACAATGTACAAAGTTTTCGGTAACAAGTTACATATAAGATTAAGTTTTGCACAAATTCGCTGCGAGGTTTTGTTTATTAATCGTTGGAAGTTTCTTGCTCCCCGTGTTTTACATACAAGGTGTTTAATGTAATAGATTCAGCTCTTATTGTAGCGCCGAGTTTGCCTTTGCGAACGGTACATTTTTAATAGACTGCGAGAGAGGTTTTAGTCCTTAAGTTACAAACTGTTGAGAAATATATATTTAAACTATTGTTACCCGGGCGAGTTAAACAATGGCTATAAAAATCTATATTATAGGTAAGTAAAGCCTACAATATTTATAGTGTTTAGTTAAGTTAGAAGGTAAGCGCAATTTCTTTTTGCGCACAAGTACATTGTGGAACCAGGTGCCGCCCTCGGTATTAATACAAGGCCCGGGCCAACACAATTTCGAAAACCTCTGGTGTTGCAGCAGTTTGTGGGCGCCGGAAATCACTTGCTTATCGGTGATTCGATTCGTGTTTGTCCCCTATATTATATATAAAAAGTAATAATTTACGGAAGTACATGCCGTACTTGATTTTATTGATCTTCAGTAATGTTATACCTGCATGTATACGACATACATATGAAAGGAACATTGGAATTTTTCCTACATTTAGGCTCTATTACACATGTATAATTTATGGTATCACATGTATTTATGCGACATATTTTGGTAGCATGTGTTACGCCTCTCCAGTTTGTGTGGATAGTGCTACAATAGGCGCGGCGCGTCGAACATTTATACTAAGTCTGAGGCTATCGTTATTATTTCTATGTAAGGCTTATCGCACCGTTAGTACGGGGGCACTACCAGTTCTTGTCGGTGTATTACAGTTTACCTTGAAATCCAACGCCATGTCGCCATGTATTAGTCTCTCTATAACTATTAGGTCTAGATAACTATCTAACCCAGACATTTTAAGACCATAAGACAAACCGAAGATTATGAAATTCTTTAACGCATTAGTCGTGGCCACTCAAAAAGTACTCACTGAACGGCAGGATCGATGGACAAATACAAATAAAGGACGCCATCTACATATTTTCCCCCTGCGAAGGAGTGATTATCGAAATACTGGATAGAAGTAGATCATTGCATTGCACAGTTCCTCACGGGTCACCACAATTCTAGAACGGAGTATTTAGTTTCAAACTATTACCATCACCTCTTTGCGACTGCTCGGTCGAGTCTGAGAAATGAACAGACCGCACATCACATACTGTGGGAGTGTTGTCTTTGACATAAGGAGCGAAATGTAACGCTTAATATGATTCGAAATGTTATGGGAGTAATTTACTATTATTATATATCGAGGACAACATGGGAAACTTTCGTGCTTTGAAACAATTTTGTTGTAAATATTACTGGCAGCAGATAATGTAACACAATGAGCCCCAGTCGATAATTAAATACACGTTTGTGTGGTCAGTATGTCTTGGGCATTTATAGCTCTATAGTGCATAGCACATGGGCTTCATTGGTTGCGGTCGCTTTCTTTACTGTTTAAGTCATTACAATCGCGCCTCCGCTGTGATTGGGGAGGGCAACTGGAAACATTTCCTACTCCTCGTGTTTTCCTCTACTCAAATTCGTTCCTGGTCACAGCGCAGTTTTAAGCACTCCCTCGGGTTAGCTGCGATCTTATCAAAGGGTCACAAGCGGTGGCCGCTGTCGATCCTGGAGACACGGAAGTAGCAGCGGCGGGAAAGTGTTGTGGACCATGACGGTACTTAGCATGTGGCAAGGCTAGCGTGGTGTTGTGCCTGCTTCATGCTCACCTGTCTTAATATGACAGTAATATTTCTTTTTATGTGATGGGGTAAACGAGGAGGTGGATAGAGACTACCACCGTCCATAGACATTTCACTTTACACACATTAAGGAATATGCTCTTTTCTTGAAGACTCCTATGTCGTATCGGATCTGAAATATCGCGGAAGGCAGCTGATCGTTCTGCTGTTGTCCACTGTTAGAAGCGGCGTTTAAACCCCATAGTAGTGGATTTGCGGACATTAAGGTGATGGGCGTTGAACTTAGCGTGGTGATGTGGTATTTGTGCCCGCTGGCTTATGATGGCATGTCAACACAAGAAAAGTGCGGATATCTATGGGCGTCAGTAGTCATCAAAATTTACTAATTGTTTGCCACACTGTTCATAAAACAACGTTTACAGAAGGTGCAGTTATAGCTCTTATAACATTTTATTAGACTACATATGATATATTCTCTAGCATAACAAAGACCTGTAACCTTTCTTCTTTATTTCACAATGTAAAAGATTTATATATGCACTCTGGTCATCGCTGCTCCATTGAATATTTGAGTGGCTCAAGTACAAAATACAATAGCTCCGACCTCTTTGAGTGTACGGGTTCACACAGAATCTCTTTAGACATTTCCGACTCCAAGGTAGCGTTTGACATACGGGGGGAGGGGGTGGTGGTTATGAAAGGTATATCTGGAAAAGAAATGAGTCATGGTCCACGTCACACGAGTGGAGTTTACTGATTAGCTGATTTATTGAGTTGCAATATAACTATCCATGTTCTATTGCAACTTAATAAATCAGCAACTAACATCACACCTTTTTCGTTGCATCGAAGAAGGTGTGATGCTAGTAATTTCACTTAACACCGATCGTTTTTTACCCGACCAAGTAACCTGTGTCAGGGAACATGGAAATATACATAGGCGTACAGGTATATCTAGCTGCTGTACGCTGTAGGTAGCATTAAGGGCTTGCTGAATTTTTCCGCATAAGGTGTCTTTAAATTCGTTGCTAATGCCAGTGTCACAGGGTACATTCCACCTTGCAGCTCTAAATGATCCTGTACATTTAGCGTCGGACACCAGGTATTTATTGTTCCTCTCTGTCCATGTTCAACTCCACGCTATATTGATAATCCCAACATGAATGAGGACAATTAAAATCTCCAACAACTAAGGTAGGAGGGGTGTGGTTTGGTATAGTTCAGCTGTTCATGGTGACTTTTGGAGTTTTTAGATGGTCACCAAATTAAATTCGCCAACATTCGTCACAATCGATTCAAGGTTCACACCAGCGGCTGAAAAATGGTTTCGAAACCGACAAATATATAATATAATAAGAGAGCAAACGTAATCGGAGCCTTTTTACAACTACCGACCACCAGCCACCAGCTATTCCTATTCACAAACGCTACACACAAGGAGTCACTTTACGGCGGTGTCATAGGAGCGACCTAATTCCGCTGTATTTTAGCACGGCATTTACTAAAAATAGTATCCTAAGCGGAGCCGTACGAATTGATAACTGGGTACAATGAGACACCGCAGGGACACCACGGAGAGCAGCGATTGTAATGCTTGTCGAAGTTTGCCGTCATAAATTTGCCACACTCGAGCATTATCTTATAGGTTCTCATGGATTGTCTGGGTCTAGTGGTAGCATTATCACAGATCTGATCCGTGGATTGGGTCGGGCTAAAAAAACTGTTACTGTGAAGAACAGTCCGGGGTCGGTAATTTGGCGGCTATTATACAGGCGCGATACACCCTCGTGTCTCAGACGGCACGGTAAGCCTTCGATTTCTCTCCAATTGTGTCGGATTACGGTCTCATCGGGTAGGGGTTTGATAGAATATACAGTGCACTTGTGTCTGCACATACACATGCGCATTTTCGGCTCGTTTGGCTTCTCTATACTGTTAAATAAGCTATGTATTATATATTATATTATTCTGCAAAATATTTATTTTAAACTACCACATACGAGCGGCGCGACTCACTCCACAGTGACTGACAGTTCGACACGAGCAGCAAGACATAGCTATTATTTTGTACAGGAATAAAGTATTACTCTGACACATGCGTCATGACAATACGTAGTTCGGTTGTCGACATGATTGGCATTATTTATATCGAGATAGACGCGAAATACTTTTACTTGTGAGAATAATTTTTCACCAATTGTACCAATCCATTTCGGGCCTATAAAGAACAGATATTGACCTTTATCACAGTCACATCAGCCCAGGGGGCGAGCTTTTTTCTGCGAGATTTTAATTCCAAAGCAATGACTACTTTTGTTCCGTGGTTATTACGACAATATACACGAGTACTTTTGATGACCATAGACAACAGCATAACAGTTGTATGCAGGCGTGTTGCCACTTTTAGAGATTTCAGTTGGACAGGACCTAGGAGTTTTACACGCTTATATTTTTTTCCTTTCGTTCAGAGTTCTCAGATCAAGGTTTTTTTAATAGAGTAGGTGGCAAACGAGTAATCGGAGACTTTTGATGACTGCCGACGTCCATGAACATCTACTCAATTACTATGCCGATGCCTCCTTCGCCCCCAATGGGCCACCGGCTACTCACAAACAGCACGAAATGGGACACTGAAAATGTCACCTTACAGTGGTGAGCGAGAGGTACCTCCCCGGTCGTGCCGGTCCAATCCCGTTGCATGGCACCACCTCCTCCTACCAGCATGGCACTATGTCTTCCTAAAGTGTTGGTACAGTTGTGTCTGCAATGACGCTAAGGCGTATAAAACTGTCCTGTCAAAAATATAATTCGCGTCACCTTCTTAAGAAGTTATATTGCGAATCACTTGTCCTGTAAGCGAACGCACAATACAAAAAGTCGACACGTAAACGTGTGACCCACACAATCCAATAAATTATCATATATATTGTACCGACTGCCTCTCGCAAAAATATCACCCGCATTCTTAGAATATAATATTACCATCTTCATACTTACGCGCAGCTGTTTATGAAAGACAGTATACTGCTGACAATTGGCTGTGTGGCTTTTGATTAAATGTAAATATATAAATAAATTATATTCAACGTACTTTCACCACAATGTGACCGTGTGGCAAGAATAATGAGTGATTTTCAGTGGATCTCATTATTCTTGCCACAGCGCAAAGGCAATCTATTCATATTGTAAAACAAAGTCCCCAAATAGTATTAGAGAATTATCCCTATTAGCAATCCACGTACAGTCGATAGTGAGATACGGCTTCTTCTTATGGGTTACTCCACCCACTCCCAAAAAGTATTAACGACGCAAAAAAAAATGTGTAAGAACATTGGTATCCATTTAATGGACGGTTGCAAACTATTATTTAAAGGACACAATATTCTACTTATCCATTGTCTGCGAATTTTTGAAATATTTGTTTTGTAAAAAATAGTACTAGGGTGGATCTAAAAGTTCGTGGCCTAACCTACATGGAGCTATGACATCTTTTTAAAGCTACTATCATTTGTTAGTATGTGTCATATTGATTTATTATGCGCAGTTTCATTGCGATACTGAACAATATAAATTTTCTGTGATTATTTATTTGAAGCAATCTGACGCAATTTTCAATAATGGAGAAAATTGAACATCGTGCATTCATTACGTACCTCAATAAAAAAGGCCTATAACCAAAAGACATCCATCAAGATATGGTTGGCACTTTGGGGGAGTCTGCTCCTTCGTATTCCAGTGTCAAGAAGTGGGTAGCTGAGTTTAAGCGCGGTCGTGAGAGCATTAACGATGATCCTAGGAGTGGAAGGTACATCCTCTACCACGAAAGAAAACATCAATAAAATTTGTGATCTCGTATTGGGTGAACGACGTTTGACCATTGGTATGATAGCTGAAATAACAAACATTGGTTATGGCCGGGTGCAACACATAATACCGGAAGAGTTGGGGTCCCATAAGGTTTCTGCTCGCTGGGTCCCGAGGTTGCTTTCAGCTGAACAAAAACGAGTTCGATACACAATTTCACGAGACGGTTTGTAACTTTTTGAGACTGATCCCGAGGACTTTCTAGATTTGTTACCATGGATGAAAGCTGGATTCATCACCATACTCCTGAATCAAAGCTACAATCCAAAAAGTGGAAAAGATCAGACTCTCCTACACCGAAAAAGGCTAAGGCCGTTTTGTCGACTAACAAAGTCATGGCTTCTGTTTTTTGGGATGCGAAGGGCATTATGATTTTTGCAGATTATTTACCGAAAGGTCAAACTATAAATTCTAGTTATTATTGTAACCTTTTTCGAAGACTCCGGGAAGAAATAAAAGAAAAAAAGGCCGGGAATGTTGCGTGAGAAAGTTTTGTTTCATCAAGACAATGGACGTGTTCACACTTCGGTTGAAACAATGTCTGTAATCCATGATTGTGGCTACGAATTGCTGCCCCACCCACCTTATTCACCGGATTTAGCCCCCTCGAAATATCACTTATTTCGAAATTTAAAAAAAACATTTAGGTGGCTGGAAATTTTCGACCAAAGACGAGGTGATAGTCGCAGTAAACGATTATTTCGCCGACCTTCCGGAATCTTTTTTTTTGAGGGGATAAACAAGTTGCAGGTCAGGTGGAAGAAGTGTGTTGAACTAGACGGAGGCTATGTCGAAAAATAAAAATAAATTTTGATCCACTTTTCTTTCATTTACTTGGTCGGGCTTAGAACTTTTAGATCCACCCTCGTATAAACCTTTTCGAATAGAAATATGAACACAGACAGATCTAATAGATGTAACATTAATTTATATGTTCCTGTTCAATACAAAATCTTATTGTATGGCAATAAAAGTATATAATAAATTCAAAATAATACCAATTAATTTATTTCGTTACATTATTACTATCGCCTCTGTGGTGTAACGGTGCGGGTGTCGCCTGTTAAGACCGTTGGCCGCATGGGGTCCTGGGTTCAATATCCAGGTCGGGCAACTGTTATTAAATGTTTCTCAGATTATTTGTAAGCACGCATTACATTGTCTGGCATTGGAATGTGCTCGAAGTGGCCATAGGCTTGCCACCTATGACATCGCGGGCCTCAGTACCTTGGCTAATCGTAGGTGTTCTAATATATCTACTTACGAGTTGTGGGATGTACTAGCACACCTCTGCCTACCTGTTCGGGGATAACAGCCGTGAAGGTACTTTTTTAATTTATTTTAAAAACATTTCATCTTTTAATAACATAATGTTATTGTGGGGTTGATGAATATTTAAAAGATAACTATGAACCGTATAAATTACAGGATCTAAGAACAATTTTTGTAATAAGATCCTTATGTGTTGCATCTGACAATAAAAATAATTTGATTTCATCTGATTTAGATAGTTACTAAAGCCCACAAACATCTGTAATTTCCTGTTTAACAAATTTAAAATTGTGCCTAACAAATTTAACACTTTATAATTTGATTACGTATTAATAAAAAATTAATTAACGTTAATGTCATTGGCGGGATTCGAACTTGCGAGTCTAGCGTAACGTGCGCGGTGTTCCCATTTACGAAAGCCTATTTATCGCGCCGAAGAGTAATCAAAATTTAACCTCTGAAATGCCTTGATTTTGTTTGCTCTAGAGATACATCAATATGTTAAACGATGATGAATCAATCCGTCTTTTTCTTAAAAAAATAGCGATAAAACAGGTCTATTACAAATATCAATTCGCAATATAACAGGTCTATTATAAGTATAGGAAGAAATAAAATTATTTCTTCCTAGCCAATTTGTTTGTAAATAGCGATAAAACAGGCATATTACAAATATCAATTCGCAACATAAAAGGTCTATTATAAGTATCCATTTTATTTCTTCCTAGCCAATTTGTTTGTAAATAGCGATAGAACAGGTCTACTATAAGTATCCAATTACTTCACTCTATCCAATTTGTTTTTAAATAGCGATAAAACAGGCATATTACAAATATCAATTCGCAACATAACAGGTCTATTATAAGTATCCATTTTATTTGTTCCTAGCCAATTTGTTTGTAAATAGCGATAAAACAGGTCTACTATAAGTGTCCAATTTCTTCTCTCTATAAAATTTGTTTTTAAATAGCGATAAAACAGCTCTACTATAAGCATCCAATTTGTTTTTAATAGCGATAAAACAGGTCTATTTTAAGTATCCAATTTGTTCTTTCCGTCCAATTTGTTTTCAATAAGCGATGAAACGGGTCTATTATAAGTATTAATTATCGATAAAACAGTCTATTATAAGTATCCAATTTGTTTCTTCGATCCAATTTGTTCTTTGCATCCCATTTGTTTTTAAATAGCGACAAAACAGATATATTATAAATATCCAATTTGTTCTTTGTATCTTCTATCCAATTTCTTTTTTAATAGCGATAAAACTGGTCTATTGTAGGTAGCAATTTGGGATGAAACAGGGCTTTATAATATCCAGTTTGTTCTTTCTATCCAATTTTTAGCCCCCCCCATGGGCCACCGACTACTCACAAATCGCATGAAATGCGACTCTGAATGTGTCACTTTACGGCGGTATTATGTGAGCGAGAGGTACCTCCCCGGTCGTGCCGGCCCAATTCCATGACATAGGATGTATTGTCACGCACTGTACATGACACTATCTCCTCCTATACAGCATGACACTACCTCTTCATAAAAATTGTTTTACAACAGGTCGTTAATAAGTATCCAATTTATTCTTTCGAAGATAATATTGTTGTATTGTTGTCGAAACTTTGCCGCTGTCAATTTCAGAGGTACGCCGGCTATAATGATTGCCTTACGGATTATGGCCTTGGCAAACACAATTAAAGCGGCATTTCGCATGTGGACGGCCCCTGTAGACTTAGGGCACAATTTTCCTTTGTAAACCCGGCTTCAAAAAGGCCTTTTCAATATCCGCCTTGTGTATATTGAATTTTAATGATACTTGCTTCAATGTGCTCATTAAAATTTGCCTTTTGAATAAGTGGAGCAGTCAGAAACATGGCTACGTTATTAAGTTGTCTTTTATGAGTTTCTTCGAGTGTAATTAGCGTCATGATGTTGACGTCTAATGTGAAACTTTAATAATATCAATAATGGCCAATTATTGATTGTTTTAAAGAGTGGGCGTGTGTGTATTTGAAGTTATATTCTTAAGAATGTAATAATTTCTTAGGTTTAGGCGAATCTTACACATTATAATAAAACTACTTTCATCATCATTCATCATAGTCAGCCCTTATGGGACCACCGATGGCCTCTCTCAATGAACGCAAAGACGAAAGGGCCAAAAGAAATCAGTCAATTACTACCACTAGTGAAATACCACATCCAATATAAAATGCAGGAGTCCATAAACTTGATCGTGACTGTGGTATCTCTCATATAGGACAAGCAAAAAAAAAAAAAAACAATCTAAACGTCAGATAACATATAGCAGACGTCAATCACCGTCGTAAAGAAATTTCCAGTGTGTGGACGCACTTAGGTAGGCCCTATCATTATCATATCATTAAATTAGAACTGATAAAGCACAAATTCTCGCAAGCGAACCTGGGATGATCCGTGAGGCTACCGAAATTAAAAAAAGTTCAAAATTTCAAAGGTGTAGATCGCTGGGTGCTCCCTTCTGCGTGCGATCCAATTATAAACATAATCAAATCAAAATCGAAAAGTAACACCTCGCCACTGCATGATACTATAAGCACGTTGTGTGTTAATCGGAACCACTAATTAATAACATAAAATCTACGGGTACTTTTAATAACTTATGACACCAGGGCATTTGTTTTTTCACGTCGGGATCGTAAAACACTTATTAAACCGCGATAAAATCCGTTAAAGAGTTATAATAAAACTATTATTATAATTCTTAAGAAGTTATTTGAGGCTGTTTGAAAAAATAATGAAAAATAAACATTACTTAACCATCTCAGCGTATCATCAGAGTAACGACTCACCACGCTCTTCTGTCACCTACGTTTTTCGTTCAACTTTTCCTTCAGAATCATGTTTGATTTTAACTGCAGTGGCTTGTGGAGCACACAATCTTATTTTTGAAGTAACATTTCTTTACGCACGCTAGACTTGAGAAGCAAGCTGTTGTATTCACGACGAGAGCGTTACCTAAACGATCGTAACGAAGTTGAAGGGGAGTTATGAGCCGATGAAAATATAAAAAGAAAGAGAATTATTCTGTACCTGAGCTGAGAGAGAGTTACAAGTTAGGTAAAAAGTCAGTGTTATAATTCTGATAAAAAAAGCCCCTTTGTCGAGGAAGGCTTAGACATTGTACATCAATCTAAGAAGGTAATGAGAGTGAGTTTGTGAGACACCGATGTGAAACTTTAAGTTTAGTTAGTACTGTTTAGTAGTGTGGGGAGGTACCTCTCGCTCACGCGATACTGGCGCAAAGTATCATCTGCGGGAAACGCGACAGCGTTTAGTACGGTTTGTGAAAGTCCCGTTGGGTAAGGTGAAAAGAAGGGTAACGCATCAGCATCCATTTTTAACCTCCTTCTGTCACAATCGGTTAAATTATTTTATCTGCCTGTAAAGTACATCGCGGCGAAGGGTTCATGATAGCCATAATTATTCATGCCATAAAGAGTTACAAAAACCATTGTCGGTGTATTTTAGGGAGCAATTAGGACCCGAAGTGCGGGTCCTCAGGAATACATCGTCGAGTTTTATGGGAAGCTACTTAACGATAATTAAGGCAGTTAACATTGGCTTGTGGGGTGTAGGCCTCCCCTTCCGCTACTCTCGCGAGTACTTGTCTCATACACGAGGCAGTAACAAAGTCAATATTTTTGAAATATTTTTTTATAGTTTGGGGGCTAACGGTAATCGGAGCATTTTTACGACTACCAACCCCCATGGACATCCGCATAATTATTTCTGATGCGTGTGCGATATAAACGTTTACTGAATATTATCTTAATAAACACACTCAGAACTTATGTGGCTTTGTTGCTCTTTAGTTAATCGAATTTGGAAGCGATTTGCTTGAAAGCAAAAACGAAAGAAGTTTTAATTTCAAATACGATCGACCTTTATGAATTAGTTTATAATGATTACAGGTTTTTAACTTCAAATGTAATCGAATTCTATTGATTTGTTGAGAACTGTACAACAGTGTTGCCACATTCACCAATTCTTTTACGATATTTATTTACTTTTAGGAAGAGGTAGTTGCCATACTGCATAGGAGGAGGTAGTGCAATGTGTGGTGTCATGCAGACACTACATCCTCCTATGTAACGGACTTGGGCTGGCACGACCGGGGAGGCACCTCTCGCTTACATAATACCGCCGTAAAGTGTGAGTAGTCAGTGGCCCATTGGGGGGGGGGGGGGCAAGGAAGGCAACGTATCGCCCATGACCATCCACATAGTTATTATGTGGATGGTCATGGGCGTCGGCAGTCGTAAAAAGGCTCCGATTGCTCGTAGCCGATATTCTATAAGAAAACTGTAAGTAGAAAAAATATCGTATTTTTAGGAATAAGTGGAGCAGTGTACCCATAGAAGTGATTGTGTAAGCCTTGTACTAGATTATGACTTCGGTAAAGTAACTTTTACCATATTTTTTTAAAATAATGTTTTAATTGCTGCAAACCAATCAATAGTCAGATTTAGTTTGAAAGCATAAAAATGTTGTGCAGGTCAAACTTAAAGAAAGATATACAAAAAACTATAAATCGACAGTCAAAATATAGACTTGGCTAAACAGCTCAATATCCGACTCTATGTATTAGTGTGGATTTAGCACGCTTTATTAAAGTGTAAAGATATAAAAGGCGGTACTTCAGTGTTGTCAGTGTTATACAAACGCAAAGGCATCGCGATAGACTGCGGCGCGGTATTGCATTTCCCAGCTCATATAAAACGGGCCATATAACGCCATTGTTACCATTTTCAAGAGAACACTCAACAGTGGATCCAGATTTTATTGCCGCCGCTACGTCGTGCAATATGCAACTGTGTAAACGAGCCGATTGCAATTAGTGATGTGACACGCGTCGATATCGATTTCACGATGAAAATTTAGGCTGCACAGTGTTCGTGAGTTTTTATGTAAAGGAATTTTTTTTTGTTAGAGTTCAACGTGATACTAAACTGATTAACATAGGATTTGGGGCTATATTTTCATTCGGAACACTTTTATTTGTGTAATAACGAAATGGCTCTGGAACAATAGGAGCCATCTGGTGAGTAGCAACGCCCATTGACATCCGTTTGGTTATGGAGATGCATGCATCTTATTTCCACAGCTACGTCGTGCAATATGCGTAAAGTGACAGCGGATGACACGTGCGACTTAACAGTAACTAGTGCCACAGCTGGTGACTCAGTGGGGGAGGGGAGAAAAAGAGTGCAACAATCTGTGGATGTCTATGGGGTTCGGTAGTCGTCAAAAGGTTCCGATTATTCGTTTGTCCCCTAATGTTATAAAAAAGCAGTGTAAACGAGCGAACTGTAATTAGTGGTGCGCGTTGACATCGATTTAACGATGAAAGCGTAAGCTGTACACATGTTGCTTTTGACATATAAATTGGTAGATTTTTTTCGGTACAATTAAACGGAGTACTAAATAATAACCAATAGGAGTGGGAGTTGATGGATTATCTGGTTCTGAATAATTTGGATTTATTTAAGTTGTAATTTGTATACGGTTTTATATATTTTTACTTGACATATAAAAAGAAAGTAACTATTAAATTGTTCTGAGATACCTTTTTTTTTAATCTTTGTAAATTGCCATAGGTAACCCTTCTTTGTTTTTTACAGTTTGAACGCTTAGATAAGGGGAGTGCGGGGCAGGATGGGAGATGTTCTAAATAGGTTTATTGATTGATAAAGAATTAGCGATGATTGAACAATAGTTTTTGCATTAAAATTATTAATGAGAATTAATTGTATATTTTTTTATATTCTAAAGGAGCAAGCGAGCAGTCGGAGCCTTTTACTAACTACAGTCACCTAGAGCCTTCATAATAACTAAACAGACACGTTTCGGTGTCGCGTTTCATGCGGGTTGTCAGCAGCCGGTGGCCCATTGGGGGGAGGTTAAAAGGAGGGTAACGCAACGTCATAGTAATTATGTGGATGTTAATGGGCGTTGGTAGTCGTAAAAGGGCTCCGATTGCTCGTTTGTCCACCTATACTATAAAAAGGCTCTTGTACGTTGCAAGTTTCCTGTTTCCCATCGGAAGAGAGCACTTGCCCTCACCTAAGGACGGTAACACGCACAACAATGATATGGATGTTTAAGGGCGTCGGTAATCTTAAAGAAGCTCCCACTGATTGTTTGCACCCTTGTTTAAAACTCATAGTCCGTGTTTACTACCACATGGTTCCAAAATGTAATTTATATTTGAGAAATAATATTCCAAGTACAAACGGAATGGAACCGCGTGGAAGTGGAACGATACAGCGCAGAATATGTAATTAGTGCGAGGTGAATTCGTTGCGTGTTATCTCGCACGAGCACGAGTCATTGGCTCTTTAGCTTTTCGCTCAATTGTAATTCCAGCGCTCGGAGTAGATTTATAGAAATCATCATCAGAAAATTATCTCAATTAATTATTTTCATCGAAAATAGAATTCATAATTATTTCTATATTGTATGGCAGACGAGCAGTTGGGGACTATTGACGACTAGCGACACCCATAGTGTAAGTGTAATGTGCCACCGGAAACATTACCGGAATACCTGACACTTAGCGTCGGTATCATGTGAGCCAGAAATACCCATCTGGTCCAATTCGGTTGTATACTTATGCCAGGATGCATTAGCAGTACTACCTCTTACAAAAATATACCACCGATTTAATCCAAGCCCAGATCTGAGAAGAACCGCCGAAACAAATTCAGTGGGCATTAAATTAAAAAGGGTGGTTACGAGTCTTTTGTTTTGGGGCTGTCTTCGATCCTTCCCTATAATTATTTGTAACTTATATTTATTATGACAACTAACATTACAAGTTTTACTTTTGTTTCACCAGAATACACTATGGACATTCAGGACAAATTTGAAATTCTTTTATGTATATAGAAGTTTATTAAGTATAAATTTATGAGGAATATATCATACATACATATGTGTGTATGTATGTGTTTGTGTATGTGTGTGTGTGTGTGTGTGTGTGTGACTGTATGTGTGTATGTGTGTGAGTGTATGTGTGTGTGTGTATGAGTGTATGTGTGTGTGCATGTGTGTGTATGTGTGTGTATGTGTCTGTATGTGTGTGTGTTTGTGTGTGTGTGAGCGCGTGTATGTGTGGGTATGTGCGCGTGTATGTGTAGGTATATATATGTGTAAGCATGTGCGTATGTGTAGGTATATGTATGTGTGAGCATGTGCGTATGTGTAGGTATATGTATGTGTGGGTGTGAGCATGTGCGTATGGGTGTGTGTTATATACTACTCTTCTGAGCATTTGTTCCAATTCATCATAAGTTATCGTTTCGTTCCGAACTCTCAGCAACTTTTTACATTTGTTATTTTCTCTTATCTATAAATATCATATTTTTTATGCGTATGTGCCGTTGCGGGGTTGCTTTTATATTGGGTAGGCGCCAAGTGTCATGTGCACTTAGGAGGCGTGAGCAAAGGCTTCTGTAAAAATTATAGACGTTGGTAGCCATCAACACACATTGCTAGTTTATGCTATATAATTTGTTACAATCTCTTTAATGAATTGTTTAAAAAAGTCCAAACGTATTTAATTATTTACCTTTCTTATTTAAAATTTTTGCTTCTAATTGATAGGCCATTCAAGGTTTTTTCGGAAATATGGTCTTAAATATTAGCTACTTAGTTACAAGTGAAGCAAACAGAGCGGAAATATACGTTTATTAAAATCTTTGACGTTCTTAAAGTACAAACATAAGGCTTTTGCAGTGGAGCCAAATAGCCATTTAATGCAGAGGAGAGCGGGCCGCCTGTTCACGTGCACGCACGCCATGTTTTACGTAAAAAGCTCCCGATATTATATTCATTACGTTAAATAGTAAATATCTGTTTGTGCTTGCTTTAGCCCACATTTTTGAACGCATGTAATGTCAAAATACGTATTTACATATTGTAAGTGGCACAACGACTAACGTTAAACTTATGTCAGGGTGTTTAAACTTATGTCAGGGTGTTTAAATTTGACTTGTTACAGTTACAATGACACTGATGAATATTTAACATGAAATTGTAAAACGTAAAAGCCGACCGCTAAAAATATTTTTAAGCATCGTAAGCCATTCTTGATGTAGCAGGAAAAAGTTTAAAAGTACATTTTTAACAAAGATATTAGAGGAGCATTGAAACAAATCACTATTTAACCGAGAGGATTTTATTTTACTGTATATATTACTTTACTGTATATATTATTTTACTGTATATATTATTTTACTGTATATATTACTTTACTGTGTATATTACTTTACTGTACATATTATTTTACTGTATATATTATTTTACTGTATATATTACTTTACTGTATATATTACTTTACTGTATATATTATTTTACTGTATATATTACTTTACTGTATATATTATTTTACTGTATATATTATTTCTCTTTTCCTATAGAATGGGAGAGCAAAAGAGCAATCGGAGCCTTTTTACGACTACCGACGCCCATGAACATCCACATATTTACTATGGGCATGCATTGCCCTTCTTTTCCCCACCTCCCAATGGGCCACCGGCCCTCACAGACCGCACGAAACGCGACACTGAAAATGTCACTGCAGCGGTATTATGTGAGCGAGAGGTAGCCCCGCGGTCGTGCCGGCCCAATTCCTTTGCATGGGAGGATGTAGTGTCATGCACTATACATGGCACTACCTCCTCCTATGCAGCATGGCACTACCTCTACTCCTATACTCTTTTACTCTATATATTATACGTGAATACTCATGCATGTATAATATATACATTTACTCTTTAGATGGTAACCAGAGTGACAAATTAATAACTTATGTAATGCTGCGGATGTCGTGTGCAGGTCTTGTGTGTTGGTGGCGATCTGCTGCCTCTGCGCGTGCGCCGGTGGCTGACCTCCTCCACGAGCGCGCTTGCTTGAACAAAATATGTTTTTTTATTTCTTATTGCAGCATTATGTGGCGAACGAGCAAACGGAGTGTCTCAATGACTAACGACGCCCATGGACATTGGCGTGATTGTCACGCAGATGCGTTGCCCTGTGATCATTCCCCAGTGGGCCACCGACTACTCACAAACTTCACCTCCGCTTTTAAGCATGGCACTACCTCTGCCTGAAATACGCCGACGACACCATACGGTTATTGTAAGACTCTGGTGTATGGCCCTAGTACTTACGAGAAACGTAAGGTTTAATTTATTTATTTTATGCCTTGTGTGCCTCTCACGTAGTCTGGTAAAATAGGGCAGTCTTAGGGACTGTCAATAGAGGTTACAACTGTCAAAAAGTTGTAACAGTAATTGACATTGTGCTACAAGCGTGTACTATTTACCATTTATCTCTAAAAGGCCGGCAACGGATCTGCGAGTCCTCCGGTGTTGAGGATGTCTTTGTACGTTGGTGATCACTTACATACAAGTGACCCAATTGCTCGTTTGCCTCGTACGTTATAAAGAAACTACTGTGCTGCAGCGTCGTAGCACAGCAGTACGTAGTTCGTAGCACAATATACGCTCATGGTACCGCGTAGTAAGCGTAGAGCACTTGCGATTAAATGCGTTCTACGCCCTCTTGTCTGTGCTACGAGCTTGTAGCACAACAGCCCGTGCGTCATAGTATAGTCCACGTCGTAGTGACGCGTTATGAGCGTAGAGAGCGGGTTCTTGTCTGTGCTATACAATATACGTGTTTATGAAAAGTTTTTGTTCGTGATGTAATTTTTTTTTCAAGTGCAATGTGTTATTTTCACATGTGTTAGTCTGTCTGTACGGGGTAATCTCAGGACCAGCTATACCGCTTTAATAGGCTAGTTAATAGGGGTGGACAAAACACTAATGATCCCAAAGCATTTTAAAAATAAAATATCGCCATTTTACATTCCATACACATCGGTAGTCATAACTTGCAAAAATACTCGGATAAAATTTTAGGCTTCAGCTTGTATAACATAAAAACTCGTGTAACAATTTTTTTAGTTTTTACCATAAACTACTGGGCCGGTTTTATTATAATCTAGGACATGTATGTAATTTCGTCCAACTTTTAATATAAGCTATATTTTGTATAGTTAAATAAAAATTGAAAACCAATATACCAGATTTAGAAACGCGTTGTCAGGTGAGCTATAGACAGAAAGCCATAAACGAGTTTCTAAAAGAAAAAAAAAATATCATTTTGTTTTTAATTTTCCCTATAATTTATATATTTTGATGCAATTACGGCTTACATATCCCCCTTATACCAGCAACGGTTTTACTATTGGCATAGATAATTAACTAAGCCGGTACAGAGATGTAAGTTATCTCGCTGTAAGCGGTGGAACAGAAATCCCGAGGGTTTTATATGTCTTACTGCGATAGTACACAAATAGTGCGCTCGTAAAAACTTACCACTTCATCGAGTGGGTTACATAGTGGTTCGGGTGAACTCGGGCGCGTTCGGTAAAGTTCGCAGTGTTAGGCGGGCGCCCACTCAGTCACTTTCGTACTCTGCCGAGGTTTGACGTTCGTTTCGCGCGGGTAACCCCGAGTAACATCGTTAAGCATAATTACTGTTGTTAATTAATCCGAGAAACCAGTGCCAAGTTCTTTTTTCGCGTGTCACAATTAAATTTTTCGACTTGTGTTCGAGTGTCGAGTTTTATTGGTGTGTTTTATTTTGAGTTTAATTAATAACTGAAACAACCTGGAAATGTTTACCGGATTTAATTATATCACTATGTCTCAAAAGGTAAGAGTATTTTATAAACCGAATTACAATTTACATTAAATGAATATCGTTATGTTTAATTATCGAAGTTCATATACTTTGTTATTTAACATATTATACATACATCTTTTATATTTTATATTTCTATTAAAACACATTCTATATGAATTTTAATTTAACCTCTAAGCACCTACTACAAAGCCTTTTCTGAGCAATAAATTTATTACTTTTGATATTGCTTTGAGTTTTTTACGCAATCTCGAATAATACATACGGTAGATTCGTACAAGTTTTATAACATTAATAAACTAATAACAAGTAACAAAAAAATATTGAACTGTCCTAAATAAAAAATGGAAATAATTAACAAATGTTAATTATATGTGTGTATGTACACGCGACAAAAATGTTCATATAAATGTATCCTGGAGTTTGGTGGTACCTATCCATGGTCCATTGGATAATAATCCCCACCACGGTTGAAGCCTTGTCGTATCGGTGGGGATTAGTAGGCTGAAGCGCGGAATCGCTCTTGGTGCCCCTCTTATAAAAAGAGGAGACTAAACAACAGTGTGACCTCACCCCATTGCACTGTCCCAATGTTGGTGGGATTGTCCTGTGGAGCGAGGCAACCCTGCTGTGGAGTTGGTGTCGGTCCCTTAGGGGACTGACTAGCCGTCGCGGTGTCCTGATGTTTTGTTGTACCTGGGCACCTCACCAAAGGTAGTACTGATAGTACTCGCGGTGGTTTTTGTGTACCGCGAGCTCCACACACCACTGGGGTCCCAGGGCCGGTGATGAATGGCGCGTATCCCTACATAAAGAAAAAAGCGGTTCATTGTATTATAGAAAAAATACCAAACAAGCGTTGTAATAATTCTGATGGATATATTATAAAAATCATAATAATGTCGCCCTAGCCGAAGGTCGGGCACGGCGTCCAATTCTAGGGAGACTAGTCGACTGCGCAAGACATTTTACGGTGCACAAGTGTGTGCGTAGGCACAAGTGCACACCCTGTTCATTCTCCTATTCCGTTGGAACGGCAATCCGTCACGATCGGAGGGAAATTATCCGTAGGACCGACGGCTTGACGGAAATTGAAAAATCCCAAACAACACTTTGGTTCGACCCGGAACTCGAACCCAGGGCCTCACGAGTGTGATTGAATATGCTCACCATTACATTACGAGGTAGACTGTATCGTTAGCAGTCGTAATGTTCAACTGTTCGGAACACATCAGCTAAGTTGAGCAGCTTGTACGTGATGGTTCGGCGGGGCTGAGTTCCTTGAACAAAGTTTCAATGGACATGTGTACTCAATAAAGTAACTGCATTACAATTGTATGAGATATGTCTCATATTTTTTATAGTATTGCGGGCAAACGTGAAATCAGAGCCTTTCGACAACTACTGACGTCCATAGGCATTTGCATAATTGCCGTGCCAATGACTTCCTTTATTCCTCCATTGGGCCAACTGTTTTTTTTAATGTTGTGGCGAAGAGTTTGAAATTACATTCACTATGTGAATCAACTCAACTTGTATACAGAAGTACAGACACATAATCAACGCTTTATTACAAGGAGCCTTATCACTTATGACGCATTTTTTTAAGGTAGAGGTTTTCTTAGATAAAGACATTTAAAATAATGATTTCAGTTTGTTAGATTTTGTGAAAATATACATTTGGAATACGGACACATTTTCTTTAAAGATGGCTGCTAAAGTGATTTGCTAAATTTCTAATCTTTATTATATTCATTATGTTATGTTCTTCGTACACTTCGACTGAATTTGAAATGTTACAATCTTCCAGTATTTGTTCAAATATTTTCGATTTTGCATCTTTATAGAAAATTAACTTTGAAAAGGCACTGCGTATTATTGTCTATATCGATGTTCGCAGTATTCCTCGTAGTCCAGTCTTAAGATAATTTAAACACAGCTCGTGAAGTTCCGAATTCGAATCCGGGGCCGTAAAAAATAGTTCTATCGATATATTTTGATTTCTAATAACAGCCCAGAGTTCGCTTGCGGAGTTACACATCTGCCTTCTCATTAGCCGACTCTGACTTCCCTTGGGGCGTGTGGGGCTACCCTCTCATGAACTGTATGTCTATAGAGAGGCCGCGGTGGATGAAATCCGGCTAGGATGGTATTGTTATCACATTGAAATTTATAGCCATAAAAAAATCCTTGGTAGTAGTCATATTGACAAGTCGTACTGTCTTTGTTACGCAGAAACGCATTTGTGTTGCGTTTCATGGAGTTTTGAAACATTACGAGACTAAGAACGAGCACATCTTTCAACCATTTGTGATGCGGATGTCTATGGATAGTGTCCACTAATCACTTCACCCAACTACTTATGAATTGCATCCGAATCAGGTGGACACAACCGCGGAGGTACCTCTCGCTTACACGATATAGGTGAGAATGTGTCTCGTGCTCATCTTAAATCACGGCTCTTTGGCCTGTTGTCGTAACAGGGACAAGGACGTTGATGGCTGCATACCTACTGTTCGTACGGTTTTTATGGGCATTGGCAGTCACCTGACAGAGGCTACTTGCTATTAAATACAAAAAAGGCTGTATATATGAGCTCCAACACGCGACTGGAATTTACTCCTTCAGAATGAATATAATGCACTAAAGTAAAGTAAAAATATTTTACATTAGTTTAGGCGAATGTCCGTACCATTGTTCAAGCTTTGTTGTGGCGGTGGTGCTTAGTAGCCTGGGGTGAAACGAGACACCTTGAGCGAAGTCATAACAGAGGGGGCTGCGCTTTGTACCCCTCTTATAAGAAGAGGGGACTAGAGAGCAGGAGAAGGAGGGGATTTTTGTGTCCCTTTTATGAAAGAAAGAACAAAAGTGCAAGACGTGGAGGCGCTTTTATGTGCGGCGCTAGGGGCGAGGATGGGAATCTTACCCTATTGCACTGTTCTGAAATTGGCGCGGGACAAATCCTTTTGGAGGTGGTGTCAGGCCTTTAGGGTAATGACTAGCTGTCGGGGTGCCCTGATGATTTACAGTTCCGGGGTAACTCACCAATGGAGAGTGCCGTACTCGCAGCTATTTTAGTGGGTATTCGGCACTATAACAATCTGCGAGCCCCACACACCACTGAGCACGTCTAAAGGCCGGTGATGATGCATAAATACGATTCCCTGCGTAAAGAAAAAAAGTTCACACGAATGTTACTCATTACAATAAAGCTAATTTTAGGTACCTTATCGCGGTTTATTTAATTCTATACAGCTACTATGGTCACGGGTGAACTGTCCACCCGTGACCATGGCTGCTGTAAAACTTCTGAATCGTCATGCTAGTTAAATAAGTAAATAAACCGCGATAAAATCCGTAGAAGTAGGTTGATTGTACAAAATATTTCACCCAGTTTACTCCTCATATTTAGTTCATATCCCGCGCTTTAATACGTTTCCTAAAGAATAACCTCCTGCAAATCCTCAAATAAATTTCTGCTTTTTAATGAAAAGTTAATAACTTTCTACGAACGCGCTCTACGCCACGATGAAATTGAGCTGGGATAAGACGTAAGCCCCCTTTTCTGCTGACGTAGGAGAAATCAAAATCGGCTTATGTCCTTGTCTGCCACCATCAGTTCCGCTCATGACCGACTCTCATTTCATTTTTACAATTTCAGCTATTCCGTTTTATTTTCCACCCGCCTAAGATGTTTCGTAGATGTGTCGGGATGAAAAGTTTAAATATATTTTATTTGCTCTTTTCATAGTTCATACAATGTAGAATAAGGCCCCGGAGCCCAAGTACTTACGTTATTTTAGTAAAGATGACATTTTTAGGATTACTAGTGTAATGTATAGTTAAGAGATATGGCGCACTCACTACCTTGAAAACGGGGCCACTTTTAAGTAACGCAATGTACGCATATATGTTTAAGAATATTGTATAGACATAAAATTTACTATTGGCAGATACTTTCCGTGGGCCAATGCTTTTGCCAGACCTTCAGGTCATGTAAAAATTAGGCAAAGTACGTAATAATAACTAATCTACATTTTATTTATATTATTGTTGGCGTTACATTAAGTTTGTATGCGACCAGACCGACATGATGGGCCGATCATCTCCCAGACCATGAAACTGCGAGTAGTTCTGTAGCGAGTGTACCTGTAATATCGTAGTAGTTCTGTAGAAATTTTTATTTGATAACACCTAGCCTTGCCATAAATATTGCAACAAACAAAAAAAAGTATTTTATTTAATACGCCAATTCAAACCTCTTTGTTCATTAAAATAATATTGTTTTTATAACACAGCATACATACCATAATTTATTTATGTCTCTTTACATTAAACAACATAAAATTAACATTATCAAAACCTTATTCTATTTCGCCTTATAATATATGTAAGGATCTGGTGTCAGAAGTAGGTTAATCCTGTGTTACAGATCACCAGGTCCCCCACCCTGTGTTGATATGTATCAACAGATTATTATTATTATTCAGTTTGTAGTGCTCGGAGAATTTAAAATAAAAAAAATCGAAATAGAAAAAAACAAAAATAGCTTGTGCAGCGCTGTGTTTGTATGATGATTTTTGTGTTTATATGTAAGTGTGTGCGTGTGCGTGCGCGCGCGTGTGTGTATGTGTAGTGAGCAAATTTTCGATGGCCTTATGCTCAAGATTTGTAACCATGCTTTACGCAGACACTTACATTTATCATTTGTACATGAGTGAATTGACAGTGTGTTTTTTATTTTTTTGTAGAGATGATTTGTATGGTAACAGTAAAAACGATGAGAAAAACTCGTGTTAAAACAAACGCCTTCACAAATTTTACCCTTTCTACGTACATTACATATGTTTCTTAACAACCGTATGCGACATATATAGCTGAGAAGAGAGACCCTTCGTTATTTTAATGAGGTCGGTGGTGGGGTGAAAGAACGGAACGAAATTATTGAGTTTCGAGATAGATCTTTGAACTCTTTCAATTTTAAGTAGATGGGTTTTTGTAGCGCCCGATTTGTGCGATGTTATACATTATGCCAAAAGTGATTGACACAATAACAAAAAGATGGTTTTGATTAGATGTTTACGCGTATCATCGCTTAAATATTTCTTTCCGTCTGGATTATCTATTATGTTTGGATTTCTATAGATATGCCAAAAAAAACTCTGAGGTAATTAATATTTTATTTACTTTAGAATTTACCTCAATAACAAAAAATTCTAAGGTAATTAACACTTTAATTACGTTAGAATTTTTGTTATTGAAGATTTCACCGTCGACACAAAATATTCAGTAGCAATTTTTTCGCCTGATATGTGATATAAGTTGTCAAAGACAGAATTTTTAAGAACGTTTGAAAGGATAATTTATTTATGTGTTGAATTGTTTTAATTGACAATAATTTTGGGGGGTTCACAATATAGAGGCCCGCGCTGTGGTGGTCAGCAAGGGTTTAGGTAAGATTAAGCAATGCGCGGCCAGTCGTAGCCAGCGGCGTACTCTTTAAAAGAATATGGTCAAGGCAGGTTTTGTTATGTATGGGTAGTTTGTGTCCGACCTGGGGGTCGAACCATATAATGGGATGTATAATCAGTACATGCACATAATGTCATAAACATTTAATAATAGTTGCCCGACCTGGGGGTCGAACCATATAATGGGATGTATAATCAGTACATGCACATAATGTCATAAACGCTTTCAGAAGGCTTCGGAGGAGTTAGGTTAACATAAACACAAGAACCTTCATGAACCACAGACTCTACTCACAAACCGCACGAAACGCGATAGTGTAATAAAGCATCGTGTGATGGAAGGGTGAAAAACTCGACTTATTATTTTTGATGGAGTTTTCTCGTTTTTTAATTGAATGTTAAGTTATTTGTTTAGTTAGTACATATTATATAAGTAAACATAGAACATGTATATAAAATGGCGAGGAGCGATAAACTTACGTCACTCTCAGCAAAGTAAAGACACAAAAAGGAATGAGCTATTCCCGGCTTAGAACCAGCTAAACTTTTAAATAAACCCTACCGAAAGTACTTACCTTGAGAGAATATTCGAGCGAATAACTGTATTATTTGAAGATTTTCCTTTGTTTTCTTTAATAATAGAAAGGTGCAATGGAGCGGCTGTAGCATTTTGGTGGCAACACTTACAAACATCCGCAATATTGTGATACAAACATATTGCCTTTCTTCCTTCCTCCCCTCGAGAGGACACTGAAAATACACAAATCACACGTGCAAGCCGTCACACGTAAAACGAGAGCTGCTTTACGATGGTATTCAATGAGTGAGTGTTATACCTTTGGTCATGCCGCGCACGACGCAATTCAGCTGCCACTACAGCATGCCACTATTTCCGATTATGTTGAGGATCACCGAATTCTATCCGTAAGGGGTAATGAAAACGTGCATTTTAATAGAATTGTACGATCGGGAAGTTATAATTCACTCGCATAACACCCACGTGATATGATAGCTGTACGTGTCGCGTTTACGAGTTAATGGTAGTGGCCCATGGGGAGATAAGATAATGATGACATTTGCATAATCTGTGCTTGTGCAAACGTTATTGGATGACGCGTAGCTACTAAACACGATTGCTTTTAGATTTATTGATTGATCGAAAAGTGTGCAATTTTTTTATAGTATAAGGGAGCAAACAATCAATCGGAGCCTCTTTACGACAATACCTCTTACTAAAAACGCAAATACAGTAAAAACATAACTTCAGTAACGTAATCAACGAGAGAAATAGATCAATATATTTTATGATATGATCACGTTGCATATGTATTATCTCGCAACTCGCCTAGGACATACTTTCGTTTCAAATCATTCAACAGAAATGTCTCTTAAAAAGTAATTCGTAAAATCGTTTAAGCCGCAGGGTAAATACTATAGATTCAGCTCTTTCAAACACTCTTTGATGTCGATTGCAAATGAGCGAGTGCCTTTTCATAGCAATTCGACGTCCCGACAGAAGTAATTTCCCAGCAATTGTAAGTGAACATAAAATTCACGCTGTCTTTATACGGCGACAGACTTTTAGAGTTTTACATTTACATCTCAAATACGTTTCAGTAGACGTTAAACTTTATAGTTATTAACGCCATCTGGTTCTTTCCTCTGTCCCAAACTAGCTTTAAAATAATATATTTACTTACATTATATTATATATTTACTTATATAACATAATATTTCTACTTGTATAATGCAATATATTCACTTACAATGTTTAATATAATATATTGACTTTTTTGGTCCAGTGGTGAGCGAGTTACGTTCAGAGGTAGTTTCCATTGGTTTATTATAACAGAATCGGCCCGGCACGACCTGTCGCCAACATGATAACTGTCTTAGAAGTGATCGGTGTGCTGTCGCGTTTAATGCGGTTCCTGAGTATCCGGTTTCCCATTGGGGATGGAAGGACGGCATCATACCAATATATATTCTTATTGATGGGTGTCATTGACTATCGAGTCGAAACGATTTTGTGACTCTCAAATGGATATGATTGCTCGTTTGCACTTAAAATCTTGGTACATCAGGACATCTGTCATTTCAGTCCACCCGTGACCGTGGTTGCTAACATTCGCGTAAACTTAAGATCAATATGCACCCTGGATGTTATAAAAACTGTGACAGACTTTAAAGTTATATGTAACCTTAAAGTAACTTTATACTCTCAGCCTCTTAAATGTGTTTAAAACTTGTTTGAATACCTACTAGCCATAGGCCGAGAAGTCACAGATTCGAGTCTCGCGTTAGACCAAAAAGTGATGTAGAATTTTTAATAGTGCGGAGTCACGTAGTAGACGAAACTACATCCCCGTGCCTCGAAGGAGTGCTCGTGCACGTGGAGCCGTCGATCCTTAGCACGACTTCTCCACAGTCGTAACGTACTTCTCTCCCATTTGAATACCAATTTCATATTGTTGTACTTATCTATACTAATATTATATAGTGAAGAAATTTGCATGTTTGAATAGGATAATCTCTGGGATTATTGGTCCGATTTGAATTTGGAAGGCTTGAGGCATACCGTCATGACAAATGGGAGCGGAGCAGGCGGATGAAACCACGAGGTTCTACTAGTTAGAAAAGAGCTTACTCCCATCTTAAAGGACGGCAACGCGCCTACATAACCTGGGATCATGCGGATGTCTATGGGCGGCGGTAGTTACATACCACCTGCTCGTTTCCCTTTTATTTTATAAAAAACGAAAAGAAAGGTTCTTTATATTTTCTACATCGTGTCGTATTTTAACATTCAATGAGAATCTTTTCGATAAGCAATAACTTCTCTTTATTGATATTATGAGATTAGGTATCTATAGGCAATATTCGTATGTATAAATACAGCGACAGACTTAGAGTCTTACGTTTGTAGTTTTAAGATACGTTTAAGTACATATTAAGTGCAGCTTTACGGCTCTGAACGCCATCTGGCTCTCTAAAATCTCTCCACAAGTAGGTTTAGTTACTACACATAACACAAATCTTTTATATTACAGTCTTTTATATGCGTCTTATTAATACCATAACTGAAGCCTTTGAGCAATATATTTTCACTTTTGGTATGACATTACGTTCTTTACACTACATTAGTAGGTCTTGTGTGTATATCTATATAGTATGGAGCTGTATTTATATCGCTAGGTACATTAAACCTAACGCCACATGGTTATAAAATCACACTAACACTAGTTTTACATCACATGTTACAATAACTGTTTCATATTTCAATATATTTGAAAGGCATCTTTTTGAAATTTTACTCTAGACCATCAAATAATCAATACCAAAAGAGTTTTTTTTTATATTCCTATACGTTTTTACATCATATTCTTAAATATGGTGGATACAAAACTTATGCGAATGCATTTGTACTGAGACAGACGTTTATGAGTTTTACATTCAGTACTTTATTCTACTATAATTTGGTTTAATGATTCTTCATTCTCTTCTTTCTTTTTTTTCTGTAGTATAAGGGGAGAAACGAGTTTAGACATCGGCAATCGCGGGGAAACGAATTTACGCGCCTTGACCGGCTCTGTGTGGGGTCTAGTAGTGTGTGGCACTCGCGACACATTGTAGTGCCGAATAGCCACAGAAACCATCGCGAGTTATATCAGTGCCGCCTCTGTTGAGGTGACCCAGCATTGCAAATCATTAGGACACCTCCTTAACAGAAGGGTTGCCCCGCACCAAAAGAAGACAAATTTTGGGAGACTACAATTGGGTGATCTTCCTATCCTTGGCCTTCACCCCATGCGCAAAAGCGCCTCCGTCCCTACTTTTTAATTCCCTTTTCTTATAAGCCCTCTATTCTTCTCTTAGTATCCCATTAAAAGAGCAGCCCTCTCGGTTCAATTGACACTGCCCAAGGTGTAGGTTCTACACCAGACTACTGAGCCCCACCACAACGACAAGGCCTCAATCTTGGCGGGGAGACATGCTGCTTTCCTTCTTTAGTCCAATCCAATTGATAATTTACAAACTGCGCCAAACCTAACAGTATAAGAGTTACTTAGCGGCTGTATCATGTATAGTATGTAGGTGCAATAGGCCTTTTCCTAGAGAGGAATCGTAAATCTTGTCTCCACAAAAAAAATCTATCTGCCCATTCAAAAGGAAGAGAGAAAGAGAGAGCGAGAGGGAAATATAATAATATAGAGAAAGAGAGAGAGTGATAGAACGGAGCTTTGTAAAAGGAAACCCAAAGTTGGTCATGAATCTGTAACGATACAGCGATATTCTCTCGGCCCGGTGAATCGGTGTTTTAATTATATTGTACGGAACAAAAACGAACCAAAGACCGCTAGATATTAATTACAGAAATTACAACATATTTCAAGCGGTTTTTTCTGCAAATTTTTTACACTGCGGATCAAATAATCTCGTCAAATTATAAAATAAAACTCCGAAGGCTGGATTTTCGCGTATTGGTAGAGCGATTCCCGAGGAAGCTTTAAATGTATAATTTGTAAAAGCTCACGAGCGTAGCTAGAAGTTGGATCGACAGTACAATGACAAATACGTAAGATTCTATAGCATGTTTGTTCACGCAAAAACTACGATACTATCATCGATATACGACATCGATATACAAGATATACGATTTCATATTCATCTGTCATTGTAAAGCATCCGTGATTGTATCTAAACATATTTTTCTGGAATGTCAACTTAAGGTGTATGATATTAAGTCATTTTTATCATGCAGATTCTACATAAAGATGTGCAAAAGTTAAACATATTTCCTTGAAATTACATAGCATGTGTTTATGTTGTTTATACAAAGTGCATAATTTGACAGTTGCACATCTTTTATATGGACGGTTTTGAGACGCTCACTGTAATATTTAGTATCTAGTGTTTTCCCAAATATGTTATGATCATATTTTTGAATTCTCAATCGCTGGCTCTCAATAGATATTTCCTCAAAGCGATACTGTCGCTCTTCGTGCGGTTTGTGAATATGCTTGCTCATTGGATGGGGTGAAGGTTGCGTAACCGTATTATGCCATAAAAATACAATAATCAAACTGGTAATTGGGGTTGTGGACTCCCGGTTGGAATGAACTTAATTTCGCTGTGCGTTAGATATCAGCTGTACACTCTTAACTTGTATTTCAAAATGTCGTGTTATCAGAGTTTAATTTAAAAGTATCTTATTATGTGAATTTTTAGAATTTATAGTACGAGCTAGTGCCATGCTACTTTGCAGTGGAATTGGGCCGGCACGAACGGGGAGATACCTCTTGATCTCACGATACCGGCGCGAAGGTACATCTATATTGTCGCGTTTCGTGCGGTTTGTGAGTAAACCGGTGGTTGGGGAGGGAGGTGAAAAGGAGGACATGGTAATTATGCTGATGTTCATCGGTAGGCTTCGGTGGTCCGATTTATTTTTTGTCCCCCAATATATAGTATTGGGATTTTTATAGAAAATAAATAAATAATGTAATGTATTATTATTTATTTATAAGAATTGTAAGTATATAACTAACTATATACAATTATTTTATAATAGCGACAACAAGAATTGTTATATAAATAAAATAAATAAGTAATTTCAAAATAATTTATATAACCACCCCACATTCCTACTTCCACTTGGTAGGATAGATTTGCCGTTTTTGAAAGAGTCGTTCATTAATAATTTGATTAATAATTCATCTGTATCCAATTAATTAATTAGTTTGTTATAACATTTGTGTATTTAATAAATAATATACATTACATAATAATATAATATTAATAAAAGAAACGAATGTTGTGCAAGACAAAATTCGACCGCGGTGGCATTCTCTATTAAAATTAGGACATATTATAGTGCACAAGTGTGTGTGCAGGCACAAGTGCACTCCCTGTTCCGCTATTGCACTATTCCGACGGTGCCGTCCCATCGGAGTCCGACACGACCGGAAAGAAATCAATCGCATGTCCGACGTCTTAACGTGCTCTCCGAGGCACGGGGTGTAACACCGCCAAGTTCGCGACTGTTGATAGAAATTGGAAAATCCCAAATAACACTTGGGTCCGACCCGAGACCCGAACCCAGGACCTCACGAATGTAATATAAATTGAAAACGGATGACCTGCCACGACCTGAATGGGATTATCGTGTACACAAAACGCTTTTTTGCCGCACGTCATCAAAGAGATTTTTTAATATTTCCATTTATATTTCATTTATTCATAACTAAATTTGTATAAAAAAGGTGCCCGGACTTTGCGGTTCATCTATTGTGTGTGAAATTCATTATAAATGGTGACAATTGTACTGTGAATTTAAAATTTGAATCAATTTTGCGATGTGATATGCAATGGTTTTTAATATTGCCTGATATTACAGCAAAGGTTATCAAAAGAATTAAAAAAAAAGAAGAGATCAATAAATATAATTTGAGGCATGCTCTAAATGTTTCACAAAGTTTCCTTGGATTTAAGTAACAGCACTTCCACAAACATTTCGCTTGTTAGTGCCAGGAGCCAGGACGAATTAAAATTGCAATTTACATTATGACGTCGTTTGAAGTTAAGCTCAATTTTCGGTTAAGCCACTCTTGCACGTACCGTCCATTATCTTAAATTCGGCCGTCGTTATGTACACAGCCCGCGCACACTAATTCCTGTATCTCGTCATCATCGTTATATTAAATGATGGATCTCGGGAGATGGGACTGCGTAAACCGACGGCGTTATGGCGTGTTACACAATGTTGGGTGACCCAAACCGCTTTCATTGTACGCTTCCTAGTATTTATAGAGATATTCCTTGGGGTCTGCGATACCAGTAAACTGACTAGAAGACAATTACTTCTGGTAATTGGCTTTATTTTAATAGCATCAACTCCAGATACGTCCTTCAATATCCATAATCATTCATCATTATTATCAGCCCTTATCCACTGGTGGCCTCTTTCAATGAACGCCAAGACGGCCGATTTCCTGCTACTCGCGTCCATCCCGACCAGGACTACGCGGAGATCATTTTGCCACGTGGTGAACTGTCGAACGGTGGCCCATCTGCCATCTGATCTTCTGAGTGTGAGACCAGCCCGTTACCACTTCAGCGAGCTTATTCTTCGCGTGATATCGGAAACTTCATTATTTTCTCTGCCTTATGACTTCTTCACGAATTTTGACCCAAGATGGCACGTTCAATAGCCCGTTGAGCTACCGCAAACTTGTGGACCAGTCCTAAATTGAGAGGCCATGAGAGAATTTCTTGAATCGGTGGTCTCGTCAATAGCCTACAGCTTTAACAAAGGGCGGCAACGCGCCTGAACATTACCCGTAGAACCCGAAGATGAAAAGATTACCTACCTGCCCTTTATAATATGCAAAGAAAAAGTATATTACGAGCTCCCTGCTTGGACAAAAGTGCAATATTTTGGATTTTTCAATTTCTAAAAGATAATCTCGAAGGTTACTTTACGGCGGTATCATGTGAGCGGGAGGTACCTCTACAGGAGGTACCTCTACGGTACACGGGACCAGTTTCGTTACAGTGCAGCATGTCACTACTTCTTACAAAAAAGTCTTAAACGCGCTTTACAGTATGAAGTGTCTGCTATGTAGTTTTACAATAAAATTGAGACGAAACACCTTTAAAGCCATTTTATTCCTCATCAAGGATTTATTAAAAATAATTAAAAATATTACAATTAAGAATATTATATTGACAGTGACAGAAACTCAACCTTATGACATTGATTTTAAAAAATACAAGATACGCGATTTCATACTAAATTGTCATTTTTAAGCATCTGGTATTGTAAATAAACATTCCTACAAAGTGAACTAGCGTGATTTTAGGTCGTTTTTACAAAACAAATTCTAGCTGAGAGAAGTGCACATATAAACCATTTTTCTTGCAGAGTCAATCTTACACAAATTATTTTAAGTCATTTCCACAAAGTGCATAATTTGACATGTGCACATGTTTTATACGGATTTGCGACACTGCCAGCGTGATTATGTTTTTTAAATGCCCTGTGACATAAAAAGGCCCTGGCACCACGCAAAAAATTCCATATTAAAAGTTTCATGATTTATATTTTTCCCGTCGTTTTTCTACTGAATCACTCCTACAAAAAATACTGAGGAATGAGGAGGAGGAATGAGGAAGAAAGTTGCCACCATACGTGTTGCATCAAATCTATTAGTAATATAAAGTTGAAGCGTTTGTTTGTATGTATGAACTTCTGGTCGGATTTGAAAAAAAAATTGTATTGAATAGTCCACTTATCGAGGTGGGCCAGTGAAACCGGGCTATGATGATAGTCTATTAAAATAGTTATTACTCGATAGTATCGCACGAGACATGCGTTACGTCTAAAAGTTCGTCCAGCGTAATCATTTCACCGGGGCCGGCGCAATTTACGTAATGCAATACGAATCAGGTTAATGGAGGTTCTTGTTCGTCATTGATCAGGCCACAGACAATTATTTACCTTAGATCTACAGCCTACTCGGCGTTACACATTACGTTATTTATAAAATGAGATGTAATCTCATCAACTAGTGACAGCCCAGCGATTGGAATTCGATTAAAAAATTAAGACCTTTTTGTAAAAAAATTGTCAGAAGTCAAATTATTGTGTCTTACTGTTGACACTTCTATCTATAGGTAGGCTTATTTAAAAGCAGAGTACCCAAGATCTTTCTATTTGTATGTGATAGGTTTACTATCTACTATATGGGTTTTCATGCGTTTTTATCATAGATAGAGCGTTTCTCGCAGTTTTATTGTACAATTTCATCACCACTTGTTAAAAAACGTGTCTTACACAAGTTAATGCATGTGCACGTTATTATAGTGTGTGCATTTTTCATGTAATTAAAATAATGAAATGAAGTCCTTACTATGTTTTTTCTTGTTTTTTTTTTAGAATAAGGTTGCAAACGAGAAATTAGAGCCTTTTTACGACTACTGGCGCCCATGAACATCCACATAATTACAGTTCCGTACTCACAAACCGCACGAAACGCGATACTGCAGAAGTCGCTTTACGGCGATATTATGTGAGCGAGAGGTACCTCCCCGGTCGTGCCGGCCAAATTCCGTCTCATAGGAGGATGTTTTTGATTGATTTCACTATATTATATAATCTTCAATGGTACCAAAATTCAAATTCCTCCATTTCGCACATATAAAAACGGGTGGGGTTTTCTTTTCTTCACGTGTAAATATGGCTAGTGTGTACCAATACGTAGCGTCATTTATTATTAAAATTTATTAACAATGGCCCGAAACCAGCAAATCAGGGCGATTGGTGACTACCGATTAACATCGGCACGGATATTTTGCATAACCACAATATGCAGGCATGACAAGAGCGTAAGGCACGTCACCGCCCCCCCCCCCCCGAATTCTGTCTAACTGATGCTGATAATGCACAGGCTTTTGTAAAATTGCGAGATTACGAAGGCAACGACACGTTATTCCCCAGCTATGTGGAGTATTTGCGGTGACCTCGCACGCGTCCCTCACACGTGGACCTGCCGCGCATATACAAGGTGTACACATCCCGACGCTGCCATAGCGCCAGCCGGCCATTTTCCTCATTATCCGACCGCATCAGGAGGAGAGTTGTTTTTAGAGCTTATGTAACACAACAACACACCTTTGATAAATACTGTTCGAACATTCAGGAAGTTATTGTTTACTAAAAACATTTATATATATGTCGCCGTCGGATTGTTGCTGTATTTCACTACCCTACATCATATTAGTAATTGTCAAAAACAGGTCTGTTTTATTTTGTGACGGGCCAACGATTGGAATAGAATAGCATAGAAATATTTTTATTCAGTAATCCTACACCATCGCAATACAGACAAAGGCAACAAAATAATAATGCTAAAGAACGTACTAATAAAATAATAATAAAAAGTAGTAAAAAAATCATCCTATAGACAACAAGTTAACAGCTACGCAAGTGCTACCTGCAGAGCAATGTACTGAAATGGACATTAATCGGCATGCGACGGAGAACTAAGGTTCACCGACACCGATTTTCATTGACATCCGGGACGTAATACGGAATATAAAATAAATATATATTCATAATAATGATATTCTTTTTTATACAACGTGATAAATATAAAAAGATTAGCCACATTAAATACGGCAGAGTGAAATTGCGTCAGAAAGAGTTCGGCGTTATACGATATTCAATAAGACTGGCCTTATAATATAAATAAAGTGAATCATTATCTGCCTTTTTGGAACGTTTTAGTTCCCAAGTTCAACACTCACGGCGTTGCTTGACATGACAACAACAATGGCGTCGATTGTAGAATATAGAGAACTGAAAAAACTATGCCCTGATAGGTTTAAAGGATTAGGCTAGGACTCAGCCTTTATGGTTAGTTAGTACTCATAACACTTTGCCTAATTTCATACTTGTATTGATCAATATCACTGCCTAAAATCAAGAAGTTAATGAGGCTATACTGAGCCAAAAAAAAAATTCCTGATACCACCCGAATAGTTTGACGCATAAAGTTTGATGTCCGGCTGGCTCAGTTGGTAACCTGGCGGTTAATCAGCGTGTTACGACTAGAGGTCGCGAGTTCATGTCCCGCCTAGGTATGTATTTCTGTAATAAAATCTTAAATATATTCTATTTCATAAATTTATAAAAAAAAAATATTGTGTACGTTTGAGTTGTCCAGTGTCTGTAATAAGTCTTATGGTACTTAATAGCATCTAGGCTAACGTGGTGCGATGTCCACAGATAATATATTGTTTTTTAAGTAATTCGTCTTATAAAGAGACTAGTGTCACTGTGTTTGATAACACACTGAAATATATTTTAACAGCCCGCGCTTATACAAATCAATTTATTGTTAGATTAGCCAGTTCTATCATATTTTTAGTACTACCAACGTCTTATTAGTACTTATTGTTTTTACGTTGGTACTACCGACGTCTTATTAGTACTTATTGTTTTACGTTGGTACTACCGACGTCTTATTAGTACTTATTGTTTTTACGTTGGTACTACCGACGTCTTATTGGTATGTATTGTTTTTACGTTGGTACTACCGACGTCTTATTAGTACGTATTGTTTTTACGTTGGTACTACCGACGCCCGGGGACATACACATAATTACAATGCGAATGCGGTGCTCCTGCCCCCTTCCCTCAATGGGCTGTTCTGCATGATAGTGTTGTCTTAAACAAAAAACAAATATAAACAGTTCATTATGTAAAACAACGAAAGCATTTCAGTGCAGACAACACGAAATAATAGTTAAACGTTAAAATCATAAAGCAAGCACAAGAAGTTTCTTCTACCGTAGAATAATTAAATGCAGCAATTCAAAGTTGGTATTGTCGCTTGTTGTGCCGGTTTCCTGCGCTACGACTACTGCAGTCGCTCGAGTGAAACCCTGAAATCTTACGTCAAGCAGGCGAGACTGTTGGGCAAACTAATTGAATTACATTTTAATTATACTCGTGTATAGTTTGAGTTTGAGTTAATTATATACTACTTTAATGAATATGGCGGGTTTCAATTAATGAGGCGAGGAGGGCACAGTTGGGGATATTAAAAGTGATCCGGGTCCAATCTCGAGTCGGATTTCGTAAAAATATTTTAAGGATATGTCCGATTTTTCTTTGCTGCAATGAAACTCTTCATAGGGGAGTCCGTGGTCTAGGCCAGTCTTTTTTTTTTACTTTACGCATGTTTTACCTAGAGGTAGTCTAGTGAGTTGTTTTCTCAGGTGAGTTGTGCGTTAACGTCACAGCGGCGGTGGCGCATGGTTCATTATTTGGCTGACAATGAAATGGACACAAACCCAAAGAAACGCATGTAAAATCTGAATATATATATAACACGAACTTTACTGAAATTTTCTCTTACATTGTATAAAAATCATCAGTGTTTGCCGTCTTCAGCTTCCTTCAGCATGTGGTACCTCTAAATTTTCCAGATATTCAGGCATGCGGAATGCGTAAACTGAAGGTGTTATCAATACCACTACTTTATTCATTTCACCAGTGAAAAAATAATCAAGCATTCGCATTATTTTTGCGCTGCCCACCCTCCCTCCTCACCACCAATGAGCCACCGGCTACTCACACACCGCACCAAACCCGATAACGTAGCTGTCACTTGCGGTGGCATGTAAGCATGAATTAGGCTGGCACTATTAGGATGGTGCCTCTCGCTCACATGTTATCGATGTGTGGTCGTATCAATAAAATATTACGAGTCATAAATACATGGCCCATTAGAGCGGAGGAGAACAGGAAGGCAACGCATTGTGTCGTCAAAATGCAGTTTGATCGTTTATCCCCTAACACTATAAAAAACATGTTATTTTTCGATTCATACATTACATTTCATAACGTGTTTTTCCGCATTGTAACTTGAACAACGTTGCAGATTAACATTTCAATATTTACAAATGGTAATTTATTAATGCCGACAGTCACGGTGATTAAATTGTTTTGCACGTTATTTGTAAATTAAAATGTTTTTGGTGCGCTACTGACACAATGTATTGTGAAAGCCACATCGCAAGAGGTACAAAGTGTACTAATTAATACAGTACGTATTTCAACTCACATTTACATATTTTATTGTGAGGATAATATGCGTATATTATCCTTACCTAGGAAGTAATTTCTAGTAGACAACGGCGCAGTAAGGAATAGGATATGTATGTGTATGTGGATGTTCGATCATAGAGGGGGGGGGGGGAGTGGAAATGGACCGATTTAACAAAATCAATCAATGCCTGCGGTAAGATTGACACAGGTCAAAAGCGATTTGAAAAAGCCTAAGGTGTTAAAAATAATAAAAGGTTACAACAAAAAGTCTTAATTTATAATAGTTGAAATATTAGGTCCTCACAAATGAAATGAAATGAAATTGGCGTTTTTCGCACTGGCCACTTCAATCAGGAAATTCTCCTCTTTGGTAAGGAATTCCAAATTCAAATTTGTTAGCGACAACGCACAACAGTCTCAGCAGAATAACTTGCGATCAATAAAATTGCTATCTTTCTTCATATATTTTTTACGTGTAGATAGTAATACCGGATGATATGTTCAGATTATAAGTTATCGAGTTCTATTGGGTAAACTGTCTAATAAAGATTACAGTAGACCGTCTAATAAAAAATAAGGCGATCGCTCTGCTGATATACAAATGTATATAAATTGTCAGTGACTTTACTCTGTGGTCTCCGATACTTACTGTTGAGAGGTTTTCTTAGAATAGAATAAAAATAGACACCAGCTCAACCCGAGAATTGAGAGTGAGCTCCCCTCATCATCCCAATCGCAGGTGTTGGCGATCTTCACTCAAACCTTCTATTAGGCCCACTGACAATTTTAAATCAGGCACAAAACACAAAATATGATAAGATATACTCCTACTTCACCTCACGTGTTATCTGGCTGCATGATCATCACCGTCTCATGTTACGATTAATGCACACTTTATTACCACTAGTATCTATTGGACACAAGCACTGGTGTGGCCTTAACAACAGTAGTGCACACAACCCGGCCACAACGTATCTGTGCGCCTTGCGTCGATGACGTCATAGTGCTCAGCTACAGTGTTCGGACCGTACTACTGCATGCGGGGTGCGCGGAGAGGTGAAAGGGGAAACAGGTGAATCACGGAGAGGTGTACATAAATAATGACCGGTCTGTATCTATATTACGTGCACACAACCGCACAGTTTACACAACCAATCGCGAGTATTTAATTAAGGCTCGAAAAACAATAGTAACTCAATCAGACCGAGCGTAATTATTTTAATTAAACACATTTACAATTGATTCAGGAAATAAATTATTTTGCTAATGTTGTTCATCTAGCTTTAATCTGTGGTTTATATAATATTCATGCATTCATTATTTTAGCATTATTATATTATAGAAACTAGAAATAAATAATGATAATAAAGCAAATAATAAATATTATAGAAATTAAAAATGATTTAATGTTTTCTGGCGACTACACTAGATGGCGCTGAAAAGTTTTTGCTTGCATTCTTTGGCTTCTCTTGTACTTGTCTATACGTGCCAGAAGCCATCAAAATACTGACTGTTTCCCCATGCAATACAATAAGTCTTAAAATCAACGATAGTAAGAATTTAAAAAAACTAAATGACATATCGTTAAAACCGCGAATAATGGCTAAACCACAAGCAGATAACAGTTGAAGGAGTGTATTGTCACTTGTTGATGGAAATTCATATTATAACCTAAACAAAAACTATGTGTGTGTGCGTGCGTGCGTGCGTGCGTGCGTGCGTGCGTGCGTGCGTGCGCGTGTGCGTGCGCGTGCGCGTGCGCGTGCGTGCGTGCGCGTGTGCGTGCGCGTGCGCGTGCGCGTGCGCGTGCGCGTGTGCGTGTGCGTGTGCGTGCGCGTGCGCGTGTGCGTGTGCGTGTGCGTGTGCGTGTGTGTGCGTGTGCGTGTGTGTGCGTGTGTGTGTGTGTGTGTGCGTGTGTGTGCCTGTGCATAGTTCTAAGTTCTAGAATAAGTTATTGTAAATACTCGGTACAAAATAAAGTGTTTTACTATTATTATTATTATTACTATATATGTATTTTAAATCAGTAAATTTGTGGAAATAGTATAAAAAGTATATTTTTTATTTAGGTTACAAGTAGATAAGTTCACGTAGGTTTCAAGTTGCCGACGTTGATATATTATTGAGAGATATATCAATAACGGAGCGAGCGCAAGTTTGCGTCTATCTATCGTGAATAAGTTTTTAAGCACCCAACAAGTCTAATGCGAACTTGAGATACGTTACCGACCTGGCAAATTTCACTACTTGTGCTTACCCCGGGGTTAAACTAAGACATTTGTGTGGGTTCACAATTTCCTTAACTCAGTTCTGACTTTAGTTGATGTATTGCCAAGTCTTGATGGAAATTCATATTATAAATTATACACACTGTTCATTCTAAATGTGAGACTAATACTAATACAGGTAACGATATGAATGGGACCGTCACGGTCCTTTGTGGCAGCTTCGTGTGAACGAAAGGTCATGCGACCTTTTTGCGAAGCCGCACAATGACTGTCGTGTTTGTGCGGTTTGTAGATTTCGGTTGCTCATTGGCGAGGAGGATGCAAGGACGGTAACACTCTGCATAAGAATTGTGCCGTCATCTGTGGCTTTTGGTGTTGATAAAAAAACATCAGCAATATATAATTGAAATCAAGAACTATTGGGCAACAAAAAAAGGATGAAATATTATATACTAAAACACTCCCCATCTTCAGAGTGCGTGTCCATCCCATTGACACTTCAGCGAGCCTATTCGTCGCGTGATATCGGATACAGTATACAGTAGCCGGTCCGGGGTGGATGCGAATAGCAGGGGATCGCTCGTCTTGGCGTTCATTGGAAGAGGCCTGTGTCCAGCAGTGGACTGATAAGGGCTGATAATAATGATGATGATGAAACTATTCTATTCCCCACCTATCGGCGGAGGCAGATTGTAATCACTTTATGAAGGCTTTCAATTTCCAACCCATTGATGATCTCGAGCAAATATTATTACTCGTGCTTCGACAACAAAAGAAACTCGATCGGTTTCATTATCATGAGGTAACTGATTGGTGTACGCACACATACTTGTGTTTGGCAAGTAAAACCCTTACACGACACTACTTCTTATCCTGATAAATGATCCTACATTCTGATATCCTGATGGATAAGAGGTAGTGCCATGCTGCGGTGCTGTTTAATTGGGCCGGTACAACCGGGGACGTACCCGTCGCTTATATGACACTGCCGTAAGGTGACGGTTATGCTGTCGCGTTTCGTGCTGTTTGTTAGTAGTCGGAGGCCTGATGGAAGGGCAGCGCATGACAACAATAATGCGGCATCAGTAAACGTAAATCTTTCTAAGCTTCGATTTCTCGTTTGCACCCCTACAAAAAAAACCGTCTGCCTGTTTTTCTGTCAAGGATACCGGATGTCTCTATAATGTTGGTCTCTATAAAGTTTGGCAAGAAGTGAGATAATAAAATACAGATGAAGGAAAGAAAAAAGTCACAATGTATTTTCATTCGTAGTTCATTTCATACAAAATGAGTGCATACTGTAAATGTCCGTCAATTTATCAATTTCCTTTTCTACTTCCAACAACAATGATGTTGTTCTGGTGGTAAGTTCGAATCAGAACAGCTCTTGAACATAGTTTTGTCATGACCTTTTTTCCAGTCCGTCTATTTTATATATTTTGTCGGTTACAGTGGATGACTTACTAACAGTAAAAATTACCGCCTTATTGCGGATTAAAGCCAGTTTTAGTATCACGCATGTTGACGTATTCTCCGTATCGGTATCAACACTAAGTTTCAAATTAACGATTGTTAAGAATTTGTAACGAAAATGGCCAAACTTAAAATTACATTGGAAAGCATAAAAGTCAACTGCTTGAAGCATATTTTATTGTACCCGGTGTCATTTATGTTACAAGACGGATGATACACGGTAAAATTTGTCAAGTTCAGATTGTTGTAGTTCCATTTTCTTCAAAGTGTCCTAAAGTGTGGACACCCCCCCTCCCTTATATTGTAGTTGACAGGAAATACGCCATATTGTTTTACCAACAGGACTCTGAAAAAAATTTGGGCTATAGGTACATAGAAATCTATATACACAAATAGATGAGCTTGAAGAACATTAACTCCCAGACGGAGTTCCCCGGTCGTGCCTGCCCCATTTCGTTGCATCGGAGGATGTAGTGTCATGCACTATGCCCATCACAGGACAGATCACGAGATCTTTACAAACATGTCTTGCACTCTGTCTAAGCGGCACGGCACTACTGCACCTAAAAGGTACAGTACTATGGGTCATGTACAGTGCCCATAGTACTGTATGTTTAACATTTAGTACGGACGGACGGACGTACATGATGAAGCTATAATAGGGGTTCTGTTTTTGCCATTTAGCTACGGAACAATAAAATCAAATTTACTTATAAAACTTATTTTAATTAAGAACCTTTTCTGCTTTGACAAATTAATTCCACGTCAGTCCCCTGGGGTACAGTTCTGCGAGAAAAATGAACAGAAACTCCACTTTTAAGCTTTTTAGAGTGACAATTTTATAAATCTAATTTTGTTATAATTACTTTTATTTAAATGCATTAAGAGACAAACGAGCAGTCAGGCAGTGGGGCCTAATGATGCTCGATAGTTTTTGTTTATGATCAAACGAAATAACGTAGTAAAAGCCAATGACACGATACATTGCAGCTGATATAGGCCGGCACGACGGGAAAAGAGCTGTCGCTCGCGGCTTCCATTATTCCGCCACCAAGTAAATGCGGTTTGTGAGTTTACGTTTGCCCATTGAAGGGGACAAGGAAAAAAGTTTACACGACGATCTGCGATCATCTATCGGTTGTACATTTTTTATGGTACAGGGGGACAATCGAGCAAACGAAGCATTTTGACGACTACCAACGCCTGTAGACATCAGCATTATTGTCATGCAGGTGCATGGTCGTCCTTTTCTCCTCCCCTCCAATGGGATATATATTTCGGGCTAATCATTTGCTTTCACATAATCACTATTCCCAAGTAAAGAGGGTGGAGTACAGCTTTTACACGATAAAATGAACTCGCTTAACCAGTTGTTGCTAGCGAGTATGCCCTGACCCCGGACGTGAGGTTCATTCGCTAACTTGATTACCCGCGCCGCCGGTGCACTGACCCACCCCACACAATACTCACTACACACCTAGGGATGTAATGGATGTAGATTCTGGCTGGATATGTAATCGTACCTACCTGGAAAAGAGTGTTATCTATAGATTTATCACACCACGTGAGCCTAGCCCTGTGTTGAGCTGTGAGGAATTTTAATAAATTTAAGTTCCTTCATTTTTGTAACACATATAATACATAAACAAACATCCATGATTTGGGTGGGATTCGAACCCGCGACCTCGGGCGTAACGTGAACAATTACCCGCGCTATGTTACCACTACGTCAGCCGGTCGTCAAGTATAAAGTAAGTGCTTATTTCAAATGACGTTACAGATCAAAATCGTTTCGGATTATACGCTAGTTTCAGATAGTGTCTTTCCACAAAAGTTGTGACTACACAAACCGGACAAAACTTGTCAGCACAGCCGTACAATATCACACCTATATTATAAGAGTGACAAGTACGACTTCAATGTCGGTCGGTCGCCGGTCGTCGGTGATCGGTTCGCCGTTAAAGCGGTAACGTAAATATTTATCAAAACTATTTCAATTTTCTGTACAGTGTAATACCGGGTGAATGTATGTTACGGTGCCATCTGTATAGTCTAGCCAACACAGGAAATGTTGTAGTGTGAGCCCAGCCAGTGAGCAGAGACATGTGCACTCCCATTATTCTCTTCCTAAATTATACACAAATCGCACACAAATTCATGCAATTATATGCGTTTTCTTCGCTCCAACTGCTTTCCCGACCTCTGACGATCATTTAACAAACCAATCAGTATACTGATGAAATCTTATGTGATAAAAATTATGGTGATAAAAATAAACCCGGCAATGGAACTAGGACAGTTAAAAAAAAAAGAATTTTATTAAGATCAATTAAAAAGTTGATAAGCAAATCACGTGTGTTTACACACGTGATTTGCTTATCAACTTTTTAAAGTTCTATTCTTAACTTCTATTCTAAAGCGCTGTATTCAGTGCTGTGTTCTGGAACTTACTTCGTAACCATTATCGTAATTATCATTGTATTTGTCCATCCACTGGTGAACATAATGAAAATAATAATTGTGGGCTAAATACTGCACTTTAGTGTTATAATCTTAATAATATAAAGACACCTGTAACCAACATATTTTTGGCATTCCAATCTACAACTCACACATACGTGTTGCAACACCACGACAACTAAGCAAATCGGCCATAGATATCGCATAAGCCCCATTAATCGCCAAAACGTCCTGTAAACATGGCAAGCTTGCTGCACAGTTCGCCTGTCGATACAACGCCGGGGGCACAATTATAACCTAACATAGTTCATATTGCTCGAAATTAGATTGCGTTCAGTTGTTTGCACAGTACACTAGGTCGCAAGACTTACAGATAACTTCACACAGCACACTGGCATCCGCCTGTCTTGTAAACAATTTCAGACCAGATGTATTATTGCATGCCACGGTTTGTTTAATCTAAGACCGTTGTGTAATAAGATTTGCAGTTTCTCGAGCTGAAAACTACTACAGAATAACTAAAGCGCTAACATGGTAAGATGTAGTTATCTTATCTACAAGATCAGCATACTTATTTCGGGCCACCAACGCGGCAGCAAGATGGTTAGTTATTAAAAAAAAAACGCGTGTGCTATAAACCAGACGACCGAAGTAAAACTTTTTTAGTTATACAAAACAATAAATAGAAGGTGTACACCGCTATATCTTGCCCCTACAGTAACGTAAGATGTAACGGTCTCGTCAAGCGTTCACCAGCTTACTCCACAAGTCACGTTTCACAGAAAAAATGCCGCATTGCTGGCTATCTGACGTTTAGCTCGTTCAAATTACATTGCAGTGGTGTTGACTGCATTTCGAGCGGTTTTTGAGTGTCCCAATGCCCCGTCAATGTTTATGGACGTTATTAAGGCGGCTGTTTGCCCCTTCATGTTAGAAAAAATAGTGCCCAAACTCCTATTAGTAATGTTTTGATTCTATTTAACATATCAGCAGAATAAGAAATGGACGATTTTGCCTGCGTATAATCTATAATAAGGTAACCATTTATTTTTTTGGGATAAAAAGTTATGATGTGTTTTGTCAGATTGTTATTTATAATGCCAAATTTCATTCCATTCCGTTCTGTAGTCTTCGAGTGAAATAACACTAAAAATGCCTACAATCTTTCGCGCTTTTAACTTTAGTAAGGACTAAAATTGTACGTGGTAAAAATCCCTGCCTCGGAATTGGACTGCACAAAACGAAAATCAACAGGTGTCCATTAGCCACTTCCAAGACACGGCGTGAAGCCAGCTGTGAACACCGGTAATTTTAGTTCTGCTCGGAGTCCTGGCGACAACAATTTGTCATTGACTCAGTCACCGACATAGTTTTATACCAATTGTAGATTTACTTCTTAAGAAGCGAGGCTTAAATAAGGCTTCGGAGTGGTTTTCTTTGTAATCTAAGGACGTAGGCGTGGGAGTAGTTGGATTCTTTCGCTCAGATGATACCGCCGAGAAGTGACAGCTATGCTGTCGCGTTTCGTGTGCTTTGCTAGTTTCCGATCGTCTATTGGAGGGGATTATGTCCCTATTACAAAGTGTTATCTGTGCGTCTCTAATATCTCTGGCTCCAGGCTACATGTCATGAACCATTTTACTCTTCCTTGAATTTTCGAAACGATACGATATGGGGTTCTTCAAGAAAAGATCTTACTCCCATCATAAAGGACGGCAACGCGTTCGCACAACCTCGGGTCATGCGGATGTCTATGGGTGGCGGTAGTTACTTACCAGCTGTTCGTTTGCCTCTTAACCTATTTAAAAAAACCATGACAGATACACAGTCATTGTATTCACACATTCTCGAGTATTCGTAATTGTGACAACGATCCAGAACAGATCCCATGTTTAGGATCGATGTCTGACACTTTGGAAGTTTCTTCAAGTCGCTGTTCTAGTTTCCACTCAAAATGTTATCGTTTAGTATGCTTAATATGAAGATAAGCTATTTTCTCATAGTAGAATATACTCTGTGTTCATTATAATCAATTCCACCTGTTACGATATCCGGATTATCATATAACCTTTTTTGTAGGGCAGTGCAATGCTGCATTAGGCCGGCATCATCGAAATGGTACCTCCAGATCACACTATACTGCCTTTTGTTTAGCATAATAAGTGTATTTTTTTCTTTATGATGTTACTTTTTTAATTACCTGCTGTTTTCAATGTACTTATACGGACAGATGTGTAATAGCGTATGTGCTAACTAGCCTAAATAAAAGTTTATTCTATTATATTCTATCCCTAAAGTGACTATCCTGTTGCATTTCGTGTGGTTTGTAAGTTTCCGATGGCCCATTGGAGGATTTGGTGGAATTATTTTATTCTGAAAAACAATGGTACTATCTAGATCACGGAAACACTGTCCATATGTTCTGAAACATTTCTGTGGACCCATGAATGTTGCAAGCGTCTAAAGGTTGGTGATATGCTAAGAACTCGTGCAACCAATTTTTTTAAGTTTATTTGCCACTTAAATTCATGAAGGCTAATCTGGACCTTAAAGGGAATTTGTGAAACAGGCCCTAATTTTTAGACGCTTTTCATAAAAATTACAGCATGATAACGATGATGATGGGAAACTAAAAAAAACTCATATGTCTTTGAAAAACAAATGCTTATCCAGCACCACAACGTTTTGTTCCTTTGAAAAACGGGAATATTCCAGAAATAAATGTAAAATGTCCGGCATTAAATAGGGGAATTCGTTGAGTCCGAGGAGCCACTCCGTGATATGAAACGGGTCTCCACAGGGATTTCTCCAGTTATTTACCCGGGCCTTACTCACTTGTTATCCGTACATAAACTACACAGAAGATTTATATTTGTAATTTTTTCTTCGTTTTCTTTTACTGTTTCTATGTAAAGTAAAAGAAGGAATTCAAAGTATACAGACAATTTGTGTCTCTAAGTTATGTATATTGTCATCACCATCATCATTATCAGCCCTCACCGGTCCATTGCTGGACGCAGGCCTCTTTCAGTGAACGCCAAGACGACCGATCTCCTGCATCCATCCCGGAGCAGCTATTGCACGGAGATCGTCTTCCCACTTGGTGAACGATGGACAAACACTAGAATATAATCTTGTAATTGTTAAATGTTGAAGCTCCAGCTCAACCAAGTGGTTGGGTCCAGGACAAGCACTTGGTTGAGCTTGATTTATATTGTGACACAAAATACAGGATTGTATAATACGTATCTGAGCATAATATTGTAGAGTTGGATACGATTTGTAACACAGTCATGCGCTATGGGATTATAATAAATTTTAATTATTGAAATGAAGTTTCATAGAGTTAGTGTCTTCTGCATTATGATAGGTAGTGCTATGCTAAGAAGACGTAGTGTCTCACGCCATTTATGAGACTCCGGTGACCTATTGAAGGTGAAGAAGAGGAAAAGTTTTGCTTTGCCATGAATGTTAATAGAATAATAATAATAATATCTGCGGACTTATCACACCACGTTAGCCTAGTCCTGTGGTAAGTACCGTGAGGACTCGTGTTTCAGGTACTAGACAACGGAAATGTATTTGATATGTTTTATAAATTTAAGAATATTTTACATATTTAAGATTTTTATTACATAAATACATATATAAACATATATATACACCTTACATAATAATAACAAAATCTGTAGACTTAGCCCAGACCTGTGGTAAGTACCGTAAGGACTAGACAACGGATGTATTTAATATTCTTCCAAATTTAAGACATTTTACATATTTCATATTTTTATTATAGGAATACATATATAAACATCCATGATCTAGGGAGATTCGTACCCGCGACTCCTGGCGTAACACGCGGACCAACCGCCACGTTACCAACTGCGCCAGCCGGTCGTCCAGAGTTTGTAGTTTCCCAGTGACTCTGATTGCGTGTCTCTGCTGTAAAAATGGCTGATATGGGACTCTACTACTCAATAAGATGACTAATAATATGGTGGGCGTATGATTTCCATGCCTACGTTAGAGGAGTTGTCAGGGGAGTGTTATGTGACCATATATAGAGGAGCATATCCATACTAAGAGATGCGACATCGTTGAGGCTCTAACCGGGCAATTCCTAGGGATGAAGACCGGCCTCTCGCTCTTGCCAAGACGTCTGAGACACCACACCACGCGACGGTGAAAACTTGGTGATTTTTGTTCGGTAGCGGTACGCTTCTACTGCGGTGGCCAATACTTGATTCAAATTCAACCGGGGCATGGACGATGATTAAATGAATTTTCCCTGCAGCAAAGAAGTATACCAACAGGTTCATCAGATCACCATCCATCCATTAGATCGGGGTATCATCCGCGTAACACCGGTACAGCTAGCCATAGCATCACGCCATATGATAGCACCATGGCATTCTGCAGCCTTCCTCGATAAGTGGACTGTTCAAAACAAAAAGTACAATTTGGGCCAGTAGCTATTGACGTTATCGCATTCAAACAAACAGCTTTTCTGCTGTATCTTATTAGTGTAGATATTATTAGAATAGATATAATAAACCTCTCAACAGCGCGCGAACAGCTGGACAAAAGCGCGCAGACAGAACTTTAAAGTTAAGACGTTAAATATAATATGCCCTTTTAAAATATAGGGGGTTAAAAATATAAAAAAAATAATAAGCTTTATATCATAAAGGTACGGTACCTTACAAATACAAATCTTCATTACACCGGTGAAATTTGTGTATTTGGTTTCTGTATTGGATATACAATTAAATTTCTTGCTGTGCTGAAGGGTGTTCGACCTCGGTCCGCCCTTTAGTTGTCTCCTGAATTACACTGAGATCAGCTAATCAAAGCGGTCTTAAAAAGCACTTTGGCGAGCTGAGAATTAAATTAAATTATACGCCTACTCGCAGGGGACTGACGAAAAGATCATTTTATCACTACGCCGGTCTTGTTTAATTTAAAGAATCATTTGTTCTGCATTGCGCTCGATTTCGGCCAACGTGATTGACAAAGTACCAGACGTAACACATCAATCTTATAAGCATATAAACTTCATAGAGCTACACATCTAGGGTGTCCAAATACTGGACCGGTCGTACTAGATGTTGTACGTATGTAACACAGGCATCATCTGTCACCCCACCATGGTTCGAACCTTGTCATGGCGGTGGGGCTTAGTAGCCTGGGGTGAACCCAGGCGAAGCCAATTAAACCGAGGGGGATCTTTTGCATCCTTTGTATGAGAAGAGGGGGCTGAAGATTAGGAGGTGGGAGCACTCTTGATACCCCTCTGATAAGAAAAGGGGATCAAAGATCAACAGGATCTTGCACACGGGGCAAGGGGCGAGGATGGGAACCTCACCACATTGCATTGTCCCAAAATCAGTGGGGAAACCGCTTCCGTGGAGGTGGAGCCGGTCAATTAAGGGGCTGACTAGTCGTCGTGGTGCCCTGATGATTTGTTGTATATTTAACATTCTTATAAATTTCATTTTATATAAACAAAGTAATTTCATATATTTAAGGTTTTTGTTACATAAATACATATAAGACATGTATAAACATCCATGACCTAGGCGGGATTGGAACCCGCGCCCTCTAGCGTAACACGCGGACTAACCGGCGCGTTACCAACTGAGCCAGCCGGTCGTCAAGCTATATGGTTGCGTTTCGCCCGGTGGCCCATTGAGGCGGAAAAGGAGGCCAACACATCTCTATAACAACTATACAAATCCATTGGCGTTGAATGATTGAAACCGTTTTGATTTCTGGTTTCGGATAACACTAACATCCCTTTCAATGCTCCTTATACCAGATTACTGTGCAGATGTCAATTAATACCTACCCAACTACTTACTGTATTTGATTTGCTTTTTCTCTTCTATATGTTTATTACTTTGTCTGCGATGTTGGGTTAGTGAACAAGTGTAACTCACAACATAGTGAATTAATGTATTTCTATTCTACTCTATAGGTATTCGTTTAACCCTTGCTCGTTTGACCCTTTTCCATATAAATGTGCATGACAATTACAACCGAAGTCTATGTTAAAATTAACATATGAATGGATCCACGTTGAAGTAGATGATATGCATTATATTGACTAACTTTAAGAGCGCACTACCACTAGCTCATATTTCGATATATTATATTAACATCCCACGATTACTTGTGTGAAGCTTCGGTCTACTTCAATGTTAGTAATTTCTATAGTCGAACAAATTGTTGTTGGCTTAGCTGTGATTTGTATTGCGTAAATTACGTAGGTGGCCAGCCTAACCTAGTAATACAAGATATACACATAATCTCCGGTCTGTGCGCATGCTGAAGTTAGCCCTACATTACATTTCATAAAGCGCAAGTCCTCACTAGGGAACACCGATTCCTCCCAAGGATGTTCCGTGAGGCTATTGAAATTAAAAAAGAAACATCGCAATTTCTATAGAGAAGATGGCTGGGTTCTTCAGTTTGCTTGGGACCCAGTGGCAAACATAATCAAATCAAAAAGTAAACAACACCTCAAGACAGCAAGATATAATGAGTAAGTACTGTTTGCGTTAATCGGAACAAATGAATAACTATAATTCTTCGGTTACTTTTAATACGTTATGAACATCTGTCATCACACTCCATCCGTGATCCTGGTTGTTGTAAAGCTTCTGAAACTTCGGGCTAGTTAAATAATTAAATAAACCGCAATAAAATCCGTAATAGTAGTTTTATCGTAAAGATTACATTTCCACGGAACCCAAGCCATAACAGTATTTAGATGGTTTAAAAGGCATTTTACAACAAAAAATGGTTGCAGGATGTCCCTGTACGTCTGTGTTACCGACCCCGGGACTCGAATAACCCCCTCCAGAGAACATTACGTTGATGCATATAAGACGATGTGTCATTCGCTACTTACTATTTACAACCGCTATATAAGTTTCCAGTAGAATGTTTTTACAAAATGTCGCGGAAACTCGATACTGCGAAACGCTACCCTAGAAGTGCAATAGAGTAGGTACAAGTGAAACTAATGGGATTATTAATTGACATCTTTATTCATGTACAACCTGTATATTCATGTACAACCTGTATATTTATGTACAACCTGTATATTCATGTACAACCTGTATATTCAGTCCGCTTTTATAATAAATTATTTCATCACATTTTATTTCGTTACGTTCGTTATGAACCCATTTCGAGTCCACTTCTCGGGGCCGCAGGCAAACAGCCTTCATTATTAACATCCATTTTGAATTTAATTTTGTTCCCTACCGTTTTCTTTATTTATGGCAAGTCAAAAGAATAATTATCGCTTTTATTACTATATCGAATATTTTGGTAAGGGGATAAATATGTTATATTTTTATTTCATTAATGGCGGAAAGGTTTAACAGCAAAAGGGTTTTAGGTAATGGACGTCGATTCGTGTTCTCACGCTGATGTATTCGGCACACCCCATAACGGTCGAAGGTTTCGCAGTGGTTTTAGCGCACTCACAAGATGTGCTCATAAGTCATAATACAGTTCACCCAGGGCCGCTCGCGAGGTATCTACATGCCTTTTTTAAGAAAAAAAAACAGATAGTGTTATGTACAATACATTAGTGAAAGCTATTTACAAAACAAGATACCATTTATACGTTTTCACTTTAGTATTCCTTAATTCCTAAAAGGGGTAAATGGGCAACCGGAGCCATTTGATGACTACTAATGCCCATCGACATTCGCATGATTGTTACGCAGATGCGTTGCCCTCCTGTCCCCCCCTATGGGTCACCGGCTACACACAAACCACACGAAACGCGACAGCGACGCTGTCACTTCACGCCGGTATCAAGTGAGCGAGAGGTACTTTCCCGGTCGTGCCGGCCCAATTCCGTTGCAAGGGAGGATAAAGGTTCATGCACCATGCATGGCACTATTTCCTCCTATACTGTATGCCACTACCACTTCTCAGAAAATCCTTCAGATCTTCTCAGAAAAAGGAAAAAGCAAGCGTATTAATCTAACAATAAATGGATAAACACTTGCGTTACCAAAACGAATATAGGGAGTGTAGCTTACGGGTAACATTCTCATCTTCCTTCTGACGCAGTCGGGAAGATAAAACTTGTCTCCTTCATAATAAATCAAACGGCCGCTGCTTCGCTTAAGGTGGCAGACTGGAGCCGCAGTAAGAATAGACGGGTGACATAAGTCTTGGCCGACCATCGATCATATGGGGCACGACTTACAACGTCTAGCTGTAGACGTTTCAGGTTGAACATGGACGGATGACGGAATAATGGACTCGAGGATTTTTTTATTATTGTATACTTTGTAATAAAATAAATAATTTCAAACGATTGAATTTCCAACATATAGTGTTCTTCTTACTTGATATAAAAACCAAAATACATTACATGAAATTTAAAATAGAACTGTAAAGCCATCACTCCTTGTGTTATCACTTACTGTTATATATATCACGCGACGAATAAGCTCACCGAAGTGGTAATGCGCTGGTTACAAACTCAGAAGAACAGATCGCAAATGGGCCAGTAAGGTTCTTGAGTGGATGTCGCATTTCAGAAAACGAAGTTTTGATTGTGTTGGTCTTGGCGTTCATTGAGAGAGGCCTATGTCCAGCAGTAGACCGATAAGGGCTGATAATAATGATGACGATAATTGTATCCATAGCGATAGTATAGACACTACGGCCAGTGGCCCTCTTGGTAAACAGAGAAGGCGATGAGAATGCATTACTGCCTGAGTCTGTCTACTCTCACATGCGCATTGCGAAGAGAGAAATGAATAAATAAGGAGACAGAGAGCGAATATACGTGCTGTCTCTTTAAACTTAGACGGCCGCGTTTTAAACTGGATTTATTTATAGCGTTAGGGGGGAAAACGAGAAATTCCGAGCCTTTTTATGACCACCGATGCCCATGGACATTCGCATGAGTCCTTTACAGATGCGTTGCCCTCCTATGTCCCTCCCCCAATGGGCCACCGGCTACTCACAAACCGCACGAAACGCGACAGCGACGCTGTCACTTTACGCCGGTTATCAAGTGAGCGAGAGGTACTTCCCCGGTCGCGCCGGTCCAATTCCGCTGCAAGGAAGATGTAGTGCCGTGCATGGTGCACATACACATGATATACGACATAAAATACTTTTCGTGTCTAAAAAATTCATGATTCCCCTGAGATAGATTTTACTCATAAAGCTGCCCGGCATAGCTAATATTTACATAAGGTGCTGTAACATTTTCAATATATAAATAAAAACATTGTATAGTGGCAAAATTTTATGAAAAATATATAGATATAGAACATAAAATGTAATATGTCGTAGCGAAAACAGCACATGTAACAGCTGTCCGTCTGTCGCAACATTCTGCTTCTGACGCAGCGTGACGGTTCGTGCTCAATTCATTGTTGTTTCCATTTGCAAAAAGCCGCTACAACAATTTCATCAGCCATTATGGGTCCATGTTGTCGAGAGATTTATGGGCTTGGATCATTTTTTCCTCCACACTCGCGCGATATATTGCGCTGAATGTTTCTATAATATTAAGCCATAAATCATAACTATTCTTGTTGTTATATTTTGATCATTTACGTCTGGCATTTTTACAATTTTGGCCTTATAATTTTATTTTTTTCTGTTCCGGAAATATATCGGGGGGGTAAAATTCCATTTTTTTTATAGAATAGGCGCAAACGAGCAATCGGAGCCTTTTTACTATTACTGACGCCCACGAACATCTACATAATTACTATGCCGACGCGTTGCCCTTCTTCCACCCCCCTCCCCAATGGGCCACCGGCTACTCACAAACACGTGACACTGAAGATGTCACTTCACGGCGGTATTATGTAGGCGAGAGGTACCTCCCCGGTAGTGTCGACCCAATTCAAATTATAAACTTCAGACCCTTGGGACTGAATTTCTAAAAAATCTTTTCCTAGTGCTCACCTACATCATGAGAGGAAATTCTGTATCAAATTCTGTATCAAATTCTGTATCAAATTCTGTATCAAATTCTGTATCAAATTCTGTATCAAACTTCAAGTTTCTAGGTACTGTCGTCTCGGGCTGTACGTTGTCCGTCAGACAATCAATCGGTCACTCGGCAGCGGCAGTGTTTTATATATATTTATGTAGATTTTTGTCTTGTCATTTTTGTTAAATTAACGGTAGGGTTACAGCGGTCGGCTGATACGACCAGGGAGGTAACTCTCGCTCACATGTCAGTGCTGTAAACTATGCTATCGCAATTCGTACAGTTTATAAGTAGCCGATGGCCCATTGGAGGGGAGGAGGAAGGGTCCTATGCATGACAATAATAATAAGGTTGTCATCAGTACCGGTAGACGTCAAAAGGCTTGGATTCCTCGTTTGCTCTTCAATACTATAACAATATATATATCCAATAAAATAATGTATCTAATAAATGAATATACGAGTACCTACATTAGATACGTATATGTCATTACATCCTACACGGCAATGTTCTCTAGAATTTTTTCATCCCCCAGTTAGTGCTGTGTCGAAAAGCACATCTTTTTTGCTTGGACGGTAATCTTGTAATAAAAGTTGGATAAAAAATAATGGCGCAATAGAAGAGAATAGAATAGAATAAACATTTACTTAGTAATTAGCCATCAATACACTGTTACTTAAATTGTTTAATCAAAATACACTGTTACACCCTAATATCAGTTTTTTAATTTACTACAGATCACATAGCACTCATTAATAAGTATGAGACATTAAAAAAAATGAAGGAAAACCAAAGCAATGATAACAAGAAATTTTATTATACGGTCTTATAATTACCGAAGTTTTATTAATCGCCCCTTTTTTTTTCTGAGGGATCTACTACTGATTGGCGGCACTTGTCCAGCCATAACAGTTCGACTGATTACGGAAGACTTTTTGTCTTCTGGTTATAGGTAGACGATAGGGGGACATACCCCCCTCCTTTCCCGCAGATGGGAAAAAGCAAACCGGAATTTTAGTGGACATTACCCAATCGTGGTTATTTTTGGGACCGAAAAGGGGGAGCGGTCCCCCTCCCCAGGCTAGTAGGACGGCGCGCGCACGATGCCGTTTAATGTTACGGGACGTGTTTAAGAAAAGTTGAGCTCGTCTTTCGGTTTGACTTGTCAGAGGAGGCCGGCCTCCTCCCCCACCCTCTGACGGGTGGGGTCGAGCGCTTCAAATCGGCTAGAAGCCGTGATAATGATTTAATTTTTAGAGCTCTCTAAGATCGCGTTTTATTACTTCTACTTTTATCTAAGCTCACGTCTTACGGATTCGAACCCGGGCTCGTTTCCGTAAGCGGTGTGTGAGTTTGTCATTCTGTCAGTCATATGTCTTATAGCTGTGTAACTATGTGTAAGGTTTCAACGCTCGACCGGTACGAGCGGTGTATATCGAATTGGTTCTAGCAGGAAGAGAATGCATTTATGCACTGTCCAACCGACCCAAGGGGGCCTGAAGAGTTTGTCGGGTCAGGTCGTGTAGCTATGACTACTACCTACTACCGACTAAAACCTGCTATCCGTGGGTTTGCCCTATTGGCATTTCGCTGCGGATGCGTGTCTGGGTGTGTTATTGCTTGTGTGCGAGGGCGGACTTAGCAACTGCTATGGCTATCGCGTCGTCGGCGTCGTGCAGTACGTGCTTCGGCCGACGGTAACGGGAATCGGTTATTAACGTCGGGTCGTATTCCGACGTTTGAACGATTACTTTGTTTTTGTGATTAAGAGCACGGTCAAAGAACTTTTGAGACAGCTCTTTGAAGTGTCCTTTTATCGATTTTAAGTGAAAGTCGCAATGTAGGTCGATGTTACGAATGTACCACGGGCATCCAGTGGCCATGCGCAAGAATCTATTCTGCATTTTCTGAAGCGATAGCGGCTAGGGGAGAGTCTATACTGTCTGGGATGCTATCGAGTTCACTCGATTTAACATTATCTAAGTTGTCTTTTAATAATTTATAGTCGATCATCTTTTTCTTAATTTTACAATTTCTATTATATCGATTATCTCCTATTTCTATTAAAACGGGTCTGTGGTCCGAGTTAAGCTCCTGTAACGTTTCAGCCGTCCTTATGACGAGTGAAATGTTTTTAACCAGTGCTATATCGATTATACTAGGTGCACGTATATACCCACTATTGCTCGGGGAATAATGGGTTGGGATATATGGAGCGTTGATGATGATGTTATGATCATCGACATATCTCTCGAAGACAGTCCCGTGACTGTTGTTGTGTCTATTGCCCCAGGTCATGTGGTGGGCGTTGAGGTCCCCAGCTAATATTATTGGGTCGTCGTTTAAATTTTTGAAAGTAGCGTCCAGGTCGCTAACTAGAAGCGACTTTGAACCTGACTGGTATGCAGAGACTATGGTGATGGGCTGATGGCCCGTCATGCATAGCTTACATAGGGATACTTCTACATTTTGTAGAGGGGGCGGATCGAGTGGGATACAATGGAGGGACTTCTTGTAATAGATGGCTGTACCCCCCAAGCAGGTTCGGGTCCTGTCGTTTCGAACAATGTTATAATTATAAATACGAGGGTTTGAGTTTCTAGCATTAAGGAACGTTTCCTGTACTAGAAGGATGTCTACTTTATGTTCCGGGAGGAAGTCCCGCAACTCTTGGATGTTCGATCTGATGCCGTTTGCGTTAAACGACACCAGTCTTATTGAGTTGGGTTTCGTCCTTCCCGTTGTAGTCATTGGGATCCTTTATTTTGTTAGGCGCTTTATCATCTCGACCAGCGCTGCATGGTCAATCATGGCTTGGATCTTCTTCGCCATGGTGCCAAATTTGACCTTATGTGTAAACAGTTGCACCTCCTCAGTATCGACTGACTTTATGAATTCCGCTAAGAATTCAAAATCGGCTACTATGTCCTTAGCCCTGCTTCCCTGAGAGGGTGCGTACTGAGGCTTTAACAACATCAGTGGGGCGGGTGCCTGTGGCTGAGGGGGAGCGGGAAGAATGGCTTTTTGTGCCTTTGGGGGCCCCGCGACCTTTGGAGGCCGGGACCACGCGTTTGTGGCGGGAGGAGGGGTAGGGATGAAGTCATCCTGCTTTTGCGTCTGGCGCTTGGGCGCCTGTGGGGCTTTCTGCGCCCTGGGCGGTGGCTTCGAGATGCCCTGGGGCTTTGGTGCCCTCCTTTTGTAGAAGCTGGGGGTCTTTGAGCATCCTATGTAGTTGGCCGTGTGGCCTACTTGTCCGCAAAGTACGCACGCAGGGGGATCGGTGGTGGATCTGTCCCTCAGAAATTCCGCCGTGCCGTGGTCTCCCAGGCACTTGACGCACCTCGGGCGCCCTTGGCAATTCCGGGCTGAGTGCCCATACAGCTGGCAGCGGTGGCATTGCCCCCTCCGCTTGCTCGCCGGCTCAATGCGGAATCCCGTAAGGCCGCAGATCGCCCTAATGTTATGTATTTCCCTGTTCTCAGGAGCAAGGGTCAGTATGACAAGTACCATGTTGTATGGCACATTCGCGGTGGTATCCCCACTTTTCGTGTTTCGGTACATCCGATGTACCTCCAGCACGGGAATCTTCTGGTCCCTCAGGTCGTCGAATATTCGCTCCTTGGAGAACTCCTTCGGGATTCCCTTGACTACGAAGCGAAGGAGCGTATGTACGATTCGCGATATTTCTATCGCGTAGGGGGGCGGTCAAGCGGCGGTGTTCGCCGGACGATGCCGTGTTAATACGAATGCCCGTTCTGCAGGCACTCGCTGACACGTAATTGATGCACTGGTCATCAATTACTCTGGTGATGCTCATCCACGCGTTGTTGTCGTGGACGACGATGGGTGGGGGGCGCTTCTCCCTTCCGGACGTCTGCTCCTCCGTGGCCATGGCCTCTGGCACTTCCCTCGGGAGGGATCTTTTATTATTGGAGGGGCCCGCGACGGGGGCTCCGTACGGCTTTTCAGTCACCGCAGGTTTTGCCGCCTTTGCAGGCGGCGGGAGGGGGACCGATTGGCCAGAGGTGTTTCCGCTTTCTGTGCGGAGTTTCCTCTTCCGGGGCTTCTTTGCCTTCTTCACTAGCGTGAAGTCGGCGTCATCACTTCCCGAGTCCGAGCTGGGGCTGTCGGTGCTTGAAGCGATTGAAGTTGCATAGTTTATCTCTGCATTGATCGCCTCATTGGAGTTAGGCGATGCCGGGCTTTGGTCTATTAATCGCCCTTCGTGCTTGGCTCCTCTTGCAATAGGGTTGTGGCTAAAACTTTCACCGCTGAACGCATCACAGATGTTGCGTCTGACGGAATTTCGCTGGTCACGTTGCCTTCTGCATCAAAGTAATCATCACTCATGCTCTTGTTTTGTCTGCTTCGTGGCGAGCATGTTCAACACAGACCAAGCGACTCCAAGTTTAAGTTACGAGTCGTTTTACATTGACATTGGCGTTGCTAGGTCTTGTCAAAGGTCTTGGGGAGTTTAAATTCAGCTGCCAACAAAAGTGTAATGCGTGTGGAGAAAGCGGGACGGATGAATGGTGCGACCAGACTGTCCCCTTTGAGAGATCCGAGACGTAAGAACCGCGACCTTAAGTTGGTAGATAGTTGACCCCTACAAGTATGGGAAGAAATCTTATTCCATGAAAGCTGAAATGCTTTTCATTTCTTGACCGCTCTAGTGCTGACAGTACCCCCCCGCTCCTCCTCTCCCGTAGAGTAGATGGGAGGATACATTCCGATAGTTAGTATAATAATAGTATTATGTTGGCCATAGGGACCTGGTCACGTCGCCCTCCTCTCCCGTAGAGTAGATGAGAGGATACATTCCGATAGTTAGTATAATAATAGTATTATGTTGGCCATAGGGACCAGGTCCCGTCGCCCTCCTCTCCCGTAGAGTAGATGGGAGGATACATTCCGATAGTTAGTATAATAATAGTATTATGTTGGCCATAAGGACCTGGTCCCGTCGCCCTCCTCTCGAATGAAAGGGGCAGCTCACGCGCGGCAGCTAAAGTTGGCCTTGCATAATCTTTGAGCTTGAGGAGCTCGTTGAGCTATCATGAATGGAAAACCGAGATGTTCGGTGCGCCGCGTGTTACGGCACGCCTAAACTTAGTAAAAAGGATAAGCTCCGAGTATATCCCTCTAGAGAACACCCACATACGATGCCTATGTTCCTCAGTAGGCCGAGAGCCCAACTGCTTATTGGCTACCTTGCACTATAAAAAAAAAGATTTAAGAAAGAGCCCATATACATTCGAACATTTAGGCATGCCATGTTCAGCAGTATACAAATGAGGATGATGATGTAGTGAAACAGCTTAAAGAAGTTAATAATTAAACACAAATTACGGCTACTTATTATAAGTAAGTGAGTAGCTCTCGGGTCAACAAAGCAGATTATAACTTTCTTAACGAAATTATCTTTCAAGCGCGCAAACTTAACACAGTGGTAATTAACTGAGGAAATTATGGAAGGGAAATATTTTACCTAAATGCATTAGGTATATTTATCAATGAAAAACCGTATGTGTGTTTGTTGTTCTTGCTTTTTGGCTTGGTGATTCTGACACTTCTCAATTACTCATCATCTCTTTTATAGATTATGCAAATGAGCAGTCGGAGCTTTCTGATGACAACTTACACCCATAGATATCCGCACTATAGGTTACGTTGACGAGTTGACCTTCCTCCGGCTTCCCCTCCAATGTGCCTCACATATACGAAATACGTATCTTCGCAGTCTTTGCTATCTCTATATCGACTAGAGCAGACTGTGCAACACATAATGTTATAGTGTGTGCGCAGATACAAGTGCATTCTCTACTCCTTCACTCTTCTACTGGAGTAAGACAGAAGTACGACATGACCGGAGAGAAATCAGATGCAGAATCGACGTGCTCTCCGAGTGTCGCGCCCTCAAATTTCTGACTGTAGACTGTTAAAAATTTCGACAGACCCGGGATAATCTGTAGTTGAACCTATTTTGTTGACCTCCCCCATAGAGTGCTAGAGGTCACGGTCACGTGCCACTTGCATCCAGTGTCTTCCCGGTACCCTAACCAAGTCGTCAGTCTACCGGGTAAGAGGCCGTCCCACATACATAAACAGTAATTACTAAAAAAATATTTAAGCTCCGTCTTTCTGAACAGTGGACGATTCACTTGCTGTGGCCAGTATAAAGCCGTAATGTCACGAGCGTGTAAAGAGGCCAAGAGACTTATATACATTACTAGCTGCGTCCCGTGGTTTCGCGTAACTCTAATAATATTTGCCGTAACGTGATATATAGCCTTAAGCCTTCCTCTGTTCATGGATTATCTAAAATAATAGGAATAACAACAACAACAAATCATCACGCCAGTTCCCTAACGGAACAGGCGGAGAGCACGGAGAGCCTTGACCGCTTACGTCATCACTATTACAATAATTTCCCTTTCTGTGTCAAGCCCATCTATAACAGAAGTGAATATGAATATGTGATCTAAAAAGAAAACAAAAAAGGATCTAGCGACAAGTCAGGCGGAGTCCTGGACATCATAAATTTATTCGCATGCACGTTCCGACGTGGCATGCGTTGTTTTTTCTATACGTGTATTGTACTATTCATTATTCGGTGTTCGAAATTGTACGAGCGATCTGTCTTTTGATAAGAGTTTTCGTGTTTCGTAGTACTGAACTTGTTTTAGTATAAGAGTTCAAACGAGCAATAGGGGAGTTTTCATAATTATCGACTCCAGTTGCCATTCATAATATAATTATTATGCGGACGTGGCAAGACGTCCTTCGTTCCTTCTTCCTTCCTTCCAAAGGCAGAAACTCATAATTGTTTTAATTTTAAACTATTTACTCTAAGCGTGTGGCCCACATGACACCGAATTAAAAAGCTCACAAAGATTAAATTTAGTTAAAGAAAATGTAATACGTAAAAATTTAAGCAATTCGAGAATAAACCAGTTTAATTGGAGTTACGATTCCAAATTTAAACCGGTATTAGAGCAGAATATTGGCAAATGTTTTGATCCGGAAAATGAAATTGATGAGCATTGATTGAAACTTTCTTATTGAATTCTAGTTGAGTATGCTAACGATCGACACCAGTCTGTAGTCAGTATTAATTAGGTTTTTTTAAATCGGCAACGTGTTTGAAAGCTACCTAGTGTTCCATCCTGCCATACTCCAACCAATTGCTAACGGGTAGGCGAATGACTGTAAATTTAAATTTTCATTTTTAGTAAGAGAAATTGCATGTAGTGGGGTTGGGCCGGCACGACCGGGGAGGTATATCTCGCTCACACGGTACGGTGTAAAGTGACATGGTAGGTGTCGCGTTTTGTGTGGTATGTGAGTAGCCGGCGGCCCATTCGCTTTCCCCCTCCAACCGTCTGGGCTATATTTATATAAAAAATAGAGAAGTAAGTAAATGGGAATTCTGTAATTATCGATTTCAGGTTGAATTATCGGGTTTTTGTTAGTGTTCAAATTTGTATTTACAAATTTATTTGTCAAATTGTATTAGTTCCTAAATCATGGGTGAATTATAACGTCGTCCAATTCACCAATTTATATTCGACTATATAAAGTAGTAAGTTATGTTCGTGGAAATGTCGCAGCGCAAACAACACGAACCATGTGCGGGGCTAACACTGCTTGTACGAGCACGGTCTTTTGTTGGTACGTCGTTAATGATTTGGTAAATTTATAGCTGAGGATAAAAATAATGATTTACATTATTTGTGGTTGATGAGGAGCGGAATGTGTCTTGTGGTCGGCCAGTCCATGTCGACATGAATTGACACCGATAATCGAAGGGGATCCAACGCAGTCTACGGTTGAGACTGCTGTGAGTGTTATGTTACAATAATATTGAACCACTAACATCAGAAAAAAAAAAACTGAAAAATCACTATGTGACACATGAACTGAACTGCCAACATAGATGTTTACTCGTCAAAGCATATATAGAACTGCGGAATCGTCACACACACGAGGAAAATTCAGTCCCTTATCAGTGCGTTGAAAACGTTTGCTACTAGGGAGATGATGGCGGGTGTCAAGTGGACCACAGAGCCTGTCTTGTTACTCTACACAATGGCACAATAGAGGCGGCATATGTATTTTATGTATATGTATGTATTGACAACCGGCTGCCTCAGTTGGTTACGTGGCGGTTAGTCCGGCAGTTAGGTCGCAGGTTTGAATCCCACTTAGGTCTGGGATGTTTATGTATGTATTATATGTGATTCTTATATATATATATATACATGTATTCTTGAAATTATAAAAAAATAATGTATTTTCATTGTCAAGTACCTGTAACACAAGTTCTTACGGTACTTACCACAGGATGAGGTAACCGTGGCGTCATAAGTCCACAGGTTTTCTCATATTATGTTATTATTGTTGCTAATAATTTATTCCACCCTGAGAAATTGAACTCGGAGTATAAGGATCTTCCACAGAATGCATAACATTATATTCTTACTGTTCTTTTACACTATCTCTTACTAGAAAATGAGCATGCATATTTTTGAAATATTTTATACTGACTTCAGTATACTAAAATAGACCTCCACTTCAAATTGTATTTAAATAAAACTTACTTCGAGTTTAATTAAAGTTTAAATAGAACCATAAACAACATCATTTTCTATCTTAAAGATAAATTACTGAGAAACTGAAAGAATTAGGTAAAATAAATAAAACATTTGAATAATCTTATGAGATTTGTGTCTGCAAAAGTAATTCAAAGAATCTTTCGCACACAGAACTTGAAAGACATTTTCATTTTCTCAAAATTAAAAGTTGCGGCTTTCCTTTTAAGTCGTGTTTCCGCGGCGGGCGATATAGTAAAATAAATTATGTTTAGTTTATTTTATTCATGACAAGTATCCGATCGGTTTTGTAATTAAGCTATTCATCATCGGATGTCGATCCTAAAGTGTCGTCGTAATCCTCTCAGTCTAGACGGGTACAGGCTGTTTATAAAGTAAATATCAGTGTTTGAGTTCGAAGATGCTGTCAGGGGTCAGTTTGTAATTAATATAGGTATATCTTATATATATATAGTCCTATGTCACGGTGTTTGTTTCAAGCGATTTTTAAAGATTCTCACGCGAGTAGAAATGCAGGGCGCTAAGCATTGTGTAAAACTGTTTAGTTACTAAGTGACATCGCCAGCATGTAAGTGCCATACTGTGTTGCAGCCGATTTGGGCCGGCACGGACGAGGTTGTACCTCTCACTCACCTTAAAGTGACAGCTATGCTGTCGCGTCTTGTAAGCTTTGTAAGTAGCGGGTGGAAGGGTGGAGGGTTAGGGAAGGACAATGCATCTGCATAGCCCCAGTAATGTGAATTTCTATGGGCGTCGGTACACAAACATATCGATCGTACTTTGCCCCCCCCCCCATACTATAATAAACGCACAGCCGAATAATTTGACATTAATTTAATTATACTTTTAGCTTGATTAGCGCGTTGTTCGTTAAATCTCGTAACACGGTAATATATTGTGTGACTATTTGCATACCGTGACGTTCAACGTGCTTTTGTTAATCTAGAAACCATGTACGTGAAAACAACATAAGCGTATTATGTTGCGAGTATTTGTAACACACCATCGCCGCTCGTCGTGTTTCGTGCGGTGAGTGTTTCCGGTGGAGAGGAGGAGATAAGGACAACATGCGTGTAGAGTGACGCTGTCGTACACCGCCGTGTTGTTGTTGCCGTCATTTACTGCACAGGCCCACCAGGCCTTGTCGTGGCGGCGCGGTGGGGCTCAGTAGCCTGAGGTGATTCGAGACACCTCGGGCAAAGCCAATTGTAACGAGGTGGGGCTGATTTTTGAACCTCTCTTATAAGGAGAGGGGACTAAAGAGCAGGAGATGGAACCACTCTCTGTGCCCCTCTTATAAGAAGTGGGGACAAAAAAGGAAAATAAGGTGGTGCTTTTGTGCTCAGGGCAAGTAGCGAGAATAGGAACCTCACCCCTTTCCACTTTTCCTAAATTAGTGGGGTTATCCTTTCGTGCGCTACAACTCCATCTACGAAGGTGGTGTCAGTCCCTTAGGGGGCTGTCTAGCCGTAGAGGTGCCCTGATGATTTGTTGTTCCACGGCACCTCACCAAAAGCGGCACTGATGGCGCTCGCTGTGTGGTTTTTGTGGGTGTTCGGCACTATAATGTGCCACGAGCCCCACACACTACTGGACCCCACCCAGCTAGCCCTCGGTGGGGTCCAGTAGTGTGAAGGCGCGTAAATGCCTTTCCTCGCGTCAACATAAAAAAGGGACTGCATAGCAGCCGTCACCAGTCTGCTGTCTTTTCTGACTGCTTAATTTGCTACAACCCCGTACTGTCTCCGATTTGATTGGGGAGGGAAACTGGAGCCACATTCAAGTCTACCAATTTTCTTCTGAAATTCTCTCTTCTGAGAATTTCTGAAATTAGTTGCGGGTCCCAAGGCAGTTTTTAGCATTCTCTCGGGCTCCCTGTGATCATACCAAAGGGTGTCAAGTGGTAGCCGCTGTCCATCCTGGAAAAACAGGAGTATCAGCATCGGGAGAGTGTGGTGGGCCATGGCCTTTTTTTTTGAGGGACGATAAACAAGACATCGCAGTCATGCGGTGACTACTGACGCATGTTTAATAGTTTATGTAGAGTACATTTTTATAGTAAAGTGGGACAAATGAGCAACATATTGAGGATTGCCGACGCTCGTAGACAGTCGCATTATTGACGCGCAGAAGCATTACCCTCCTTTCTGCGTCCCTCTATTGGACTACCGGCTACTCACAAACCACACGAAACACGACAGCTTAGCTGTCACTTTACGGTGGTGCGGTGTGGTGTGAGTAAGAGCCCTGCTTGTGTCGGCCCGATTAGGCTTCAATGCAGCATGGCACTACCTCTTACTAAACGACATCTTTCTAAAGGAGGACAATGTCACGTAATGTATGGAAAAGAAACACACCCAATGGGCCACTGGCTACCCACAAACACAATATCATGTGAACCAGAGTCGCGAGAAACCAAGCCATGTCAGCAGCAATGTAGCAATGACACCACCTCGTACAAAATAAGTTCTATTGCGTCACACTACAAACATTTGGAACTATTAACATTTATTATATACAATTGCGTTACAGTTCAAATATTTAGAATGAATAGTAACATCTATTATATATAGAATTATTATTACTATAAATATTTATATTAACTGTGAAGCAATTCTAAATGAACTGTTAATATTTATTACATATTATTGCGTCACAAAGCAAAAAATTTTAGAACTATTAATATTTATTACTTACTATTGTTTCATAGTATAAATATTTAGAACTACTAACATTTATTAAATACTATTGGGTCACAGTACAAAGATTTAGATAATTATTCGTAATCAAAGTAAACGACCCATATTCCGCTCACAATAGTTTTCATTTTAATCAACGTCGACATTGTTCTGGTATTCAACAGTTTGTGTCGTGTTGTCTACAAAACATTATATATTTTTAAATATAAAACTCTGAAACGAATATTTTAATGTCACTCGAACGTTTTAAAACGCCATGATAACCTCCAAGTATGATAAAACTTTAGAGCTGAACTTTTATCGAGGATTCCTTTAGAAATGATTATCTAAGAAAAAATATTTGGAGTTAAATCGTGTGTGACCAAGTAATCGAGCGTAACGCCAGCGTAACGATGTGACTACGTCAATGTAGTGTGCTCCATTAGGGTTTTAGTAGTAGGTAGTACCTAATTCTACCTAATACCAAAACGCTAATGGAGTATATAGATAGGGCCGAATTCCGCTGGAAGTAGGATGGTCTAACACAATATACTCCTAAAAAAGCGTGTTGGAGGTTGCTTTATAATTTAAGAAACTGTTTTAATCTCACTTTGCTATTGCTAAGATCTGGGAACGGTCTCTAGAATTCGATTTCACGGTTCATCGGTGCAAAAACTTTATACCGAGTTCTAATTATAGAATATTCAGCCTGGTTAGTTAACCAGAGTAGAGTAGTTACTCAATGGGGTAAGCCCGACCAATTTAGTCCTATATTAAATGTACTTATCTGGCTTTTATCACACATGACGTGAATGTCGCGAACTGGGTGCTCTGGTACAGTTTGATATACTGAAAGGGGAACGGGGAGGGGATTCACATTGCAGCGAGGTCTGCGGATAATGTGACAATGTAGTGGGTGTATATACATGCAGACTTCTAAGTTCCTCATCCGGTTCGTCTATTATATGACATTATTCATACTATTGTTAAAATGTAGTGTGTCCCTCGGATGCATCAAATTGGTTTAGTATATTAGTATTAGTATTGGTAAAAGTCAGCTAACCGTAATAAATATGACACCTGATGCCGGTTTACAACTAGACCAATGATTGAGTGCGTCGCAGCTATCGAGTCTACAAAAATATTACAAAACCAAACAAAACGATAAAAGGTGAACATAAAAGACAAAATATCTTTATGAGTTACATAAAAAATAGATAAAACAAATTAAAGAAAAAGTTACACCACCGCCAGCCGAGACGACCCCATCAACACACTTCTAGCAACCTAAAATCAATCGACGCAGGGAGGAAATGTGCATTTCGACTCTGGAGCAATACAATATATTCATTTTTTAAGTGATTCATATTCAAACTGGTTTACTTAGAAATTCGGTACAAGTCCACGTTTAGACTTATTTCATCTTCATGTTCTTTGCCATAGAAAGAAACATATAGCTGCAAGTCATCTGCATACATATGATAAATGGATTTTCGGATGTTTTGATTGATATCCGCGCTGTATTTATTAAATTAAATTCTTTAATTATAATAGGCCCAATAAATTAGTTTCCCCATTACTAAGCAGAAGTTCTACAAGTTGCTGTCTATTTACGGGGCTACTATTGAACTTGATCAGTGCCACTTTGAACTAATGAAATAGATTAGTTTATAGAGTAGTAAATGTATGTTGATACAATCAATCGCGCAAGAAAAATCTAGTAGGATATGTAACTTGTACTATGTAGAGATGTACTTGCGACATGTAGTTTGTCTTCTTCCACAGCTAAAATGGATGGACGTATTTTGACGTTTTACGTCAGATGTCTCTTAAAAAGCTGCCAGGTTTCCGATGGGGCAAGGCCTTGTAATTCGAGAACGCTAGATGCATGTATGAAAAAGTATGACGTGATAGTAACGTTCGAGTAATGTTGATGTTCCGAAAGGGCCTACGAGCGAAAGGCCCCAATAAGTCGTCGCTATCACTCTCTAGCAATTATGTTTCGCTGTAAGGCTTAATGTTCTCTGTGTTGAAGAAATGTCACTCTTTTTACTTTTTTTCGTCGAGGAAGGAGGACGGAATCATTTGTTAAAATATGCTAATCAAATAGTATTTTTCATTTCCGCCCGGGAACCTATAATAATTATTCATATAAAATGAGCTCTACTACTTTCCTGAAGATAAGTTATCAGTATAATCTTCAACTATTGAAGTTGAAGATTGGAGGAACAATAATATATATATATATATATATATATAAAGGACCCATATAAAGACTTTCAACACCCCTCACTTTTTACTAACCCTTACATGTGTGTAAAAGTCTAACTATACCTAATAATTCCTTTACCCCCATGTTGACTCCTTTTAATTGAATTCAATTAATATTAAATTGACACAACTCCACAGGGTGATGTGTTCGCATATCACACAATGCATTCATTACCTTTTTTTCACAAAACCACTTACATGGTTTGACTGAGAAAAAGAAAACAGTTTCGCTTAGAACTTTAATATTTACGAAAAAAAAGTTTACATTTAAGTTGGGCCAAGTTACACATTCACCTTCTAACAAAATTGGCTCAGTAGTTCCCGTATCAATTGCGGACCAACATGATTTTTTTTATATACAATGAATGCTATCTTGGACTTATAAATTATATACATCAAATATACACATTATGCACACACACACCAACATTGTTGTTTTTATTTTATATTTTCATAGTATACGAGGACAAGCGAGAAATCGGATCCTCTGTTTGACGACCGAATGCGTTGACCTTTTATCTCCTCCCCTCCAATAGGTAATTTTTTATATTAATTTAATATTAGGAAGGATTGGTATATTTCGCTCATATTATAGCACTAGCATGAAAATGTTTATAATATGGCCCAAAGAACTGGGTGAAAAAAAATAAAGCATTGGCCTTGGCGTTTGGATGTTTATAGGCATGGGTAGATATACAAGGGCAAGAATGTGAATAAGCAAACAATTCATTAAGAAGGTTTCTACGGCTAATAGAACCAGGTTTATGTTAGTCTGTACTAATGTTATTAAGCAGAAAATTATTTGTCAGTTTGAACGCGCTAATCTCAACAGCAGTAGTCTGATTTCAAAAAATATTTCCGTATTGGGTAGCCCATTTGTTGAGGAGGCCTTAGGCATAAACACCATCATGTTACGACCAAAAGCCGTGGTGAATATAGAGTTATGTGAGTGAATCCGCCAGGCGCTGCTAGTTAATTCATAAAATAAGATACCCCTAGCAAAGTGGTGGATCGATCGCTCATATACATATTATAAACAGGTAACGTTTGTTTGTTTGTTTGTCTTCACTGAATAGGCATCGGTGTCTATTGAACTACTAGAGTAACTACTAGACCGATTGTAAATAATATTTTACAATTATAATCCTACATTATCAGTGGTAAACATAAGCTATTTAACGTTTTCTGAAACTTTTCGACCATTATGCAAACTTGGATTATGACATAAAAAGTAAATCGTTATATAGCTGCAGAAATTTTGACAACTTGCTGTTTCGACAGACGTTGTTGTACCATAAATTAAATTTACTGTAATTGCAACGTGTAATGTTTACGAAGCCAAGTTTAAAATTAGAAATTTTTATATTTTTGGAAATCAATTAATTTTGTCACATTTCATGTAAAGCCCGTGCGAAGCCGGGACGGAGTGTTAGTTAATAAAATACCCCTAGCAAAGCGGTGTATCGCTGGTTTTACATAGTTATCGAATCAGCTCGACGCAGTATATTATCTGCGATGTTTACCGCGACAAGGTTTAGTACGTGCGCGTACGACATGCAGAGCTGCAGGGCCGCCCCGGGCAGGACGTGTCTGGAATTTAATTCCGTCCGGGAAACAATATTTTAGATATCGCAGCGCGCTTGGCTCGGCCTCATTCGAATACTATTTGTACAAAGTGCAGCAGCAAGCGATCTCGATATTATAGAGAGATATAATAGAGGATGGGAAGCTTTGATTTTAGATTCAATGTATTGTTTCTCTCGAGCTCTTGTTATTGTTATCCCGATAGATTTCGCGAAGATATTTTCTGTAAGTATGATATTGAATTTCTCAAGCTTTCGAATATCACGTATTTATATAAAAACATATTTGTTTATAACTGTTTTGCAGTTAGTAAATTTTATGTACTATCTATCTACAGGTGTATTTTGTTGGAATACATGTAAGTATTCGAATAAACAAAGTTGGGTATATTTTTTATTACACTGCTCCGAAAACGCTTTGAGTTTCCATTCCTGGAAGCATTTCCATTCTGCCAGATTTATCTCCGGTCGTGTCGGAGTTCCGTCCCAGCAATGGGAAAATATAGAGTATATCTGGAACGTACGGTGTGTGGGGTAAAGGAGGCAGCTGGATTAATATTCTCGCAACATAGGCACGCGGATGTTAATAGACGTCGGCGGTAGTTTCTAAATGGCTCCAATTGCTTATTTGTCTTATGCTATAAAAAATCTAATCACAGTCGATTTTCATAAAAGAAAGCTATAATCAACTTGATGTTGCCAACGAGAGTCAAAGTATTTATCGACAATAATTGATTAATTATTGAGTACAATCTTAGAACTATAAGTGTAAGTATATATTCTGTACACATAAACTTTCTGTTCGAAAAAGATTTCCACTGGAATCGGTTCGGTCTTTGTGTGACGCTCAATCAAGTCGTTTGAGGAACGAGGCCAGACATTTAAACTGAAAGCTTTCAGGGAGCGACAATTTCCGAAGAACGAATTTTAAAATTTGTTACTTTGTAACTTTGCTACGTGACTGCTCGAAATACAAAAAAATTATACAATAAAACAGATTTATCGCGGTTTATTTACTTGTTTCACAAGATGATGGTCACCGGTGATGTGGTGCTGGTGTTAGATGAATGTAACATTGGACCATGTTATTCTTATCATAATGACCTTCATAAATAAACATGCAGGAAAATTTGTTACTAAAAGGTGAAAAAATAAGTTGTAGCCAAATTGGGCCGGGTCGACCGGGCGGGACTCGCCGTAAAGCCTCTCTACTATGCATTGGCTATAAAATGTAAGTCCGTAATTGCACATAAGTTATATACGTGTAAATAAATTACGTGACTAATTTTAAGGTCTGTGGATTTTGTGAAATTAAAAATAAAGGGACAGCTGTTCTGTCATGTCCCGTGCAGCTCCTGAGATTCCTGTAGCCCCGGCAGTTATCAAAAGGCCGCGACTATTACTTTGTTACCTTAAATTATAAGACAGGCATTTTAATGGGCACAAACTATATGGGACACCATAAACCATAGATATTCGAATGTTCCTTTTTCTTTTCAAATACAGCTTACATTCTTCTTTTGTACATATCATGCGAGCAGGAAGTTGCAAATTAATCACGTACTCTAACCTAACCAATTCACGTCCAATACCGAAACAAATTATTCTACACATCATTCATAATTTAAGCAGCAGTACCGAATTCCCCACCCCCTAAACGATATCCCCCCCCCACCCGTCTTCGTACCAAATGTTTTGCGTATCGTTTCATGATATAAGTGGGTCATTGTTATCAAATACTCGTTAATGTACGGTTTTTGTACATCAGAGAACACGTTTTTGGTGACCCATATTTTCCCACTTATAAGATCGTCCTTATGAGAATCGTCATTGGTCCACTGCAAGATATATTATGCCTCTTAAAACGCACTCATATTCTAGATTGGATTCTTATTTTATCAGATCGACGGTACTCTGGTTGTTGTGGATATTCAGTACTATCGCGTGCGACAGAGGTCCGCCATTTGAGAAATGAGCGAGGTGGCTGGATTCCATTTTGTCACCATCTGAAATTTATTTTTCTGGCCTGGATTTCTTATTAATTTTCGCAGGTAACAGGTATCAAGCAAATTTTCAATATTTTACTACCACACGAAATATGCACCTTATGAAATGTCGTAGCCAGGACTTTGTAATTTATTAGCCGGGTGAGTTTCTAATAGGCTTTTGGGGACTCTATTAACCTGTAGAACTGGCCCGTAGCCTCAGAAGTATGTAGCACCGTTTTAGTACTTACAAAACACCACGGAATGTAAATTAAAAATTTGAATTGAAATTCCGCTGCAGATAACATTTCCTCTGGACATTTCCCGTGGTAAAAACGGGAGCGTTATTTTAATGACATAAGTGGGCAAAATTAATGAACGCCTGGCGTGCTACAAGCGTATTAGCAATAGGGAAATTGTTTTAATGCCGGCTATTAGAAAATCTCGTGAGTGCCAACATACAGGGTAAATCATCATAAAGAAGCACTAACCTTAGTTAGTGCTTACAAACACATATTTAGAGGGGTAGTTTTTTAAACTGTATGATGGTATGACTGTCATGATATTACATCAATGTCAAATGAAAAATATTTTTTGGTTTTACCTACCTTTAATATTTCATTGTAAGCCCTCTGCGGCAGCCCTAGCAAGCGAATGCGTGCCCGAACAAGCTAAAATCATATAATACTACATATATACTAGCTATCTGCCTTGGCTTTACCCGTGAAGTTATTACACTAGAGCCTTTCTCGAAAAAGGAATCGCTCCATCAATGGGCGAAAACACCATGAAAACCCGTTTTGTAGACTTGAAAATTGTTCACGTACAGACAGAGACACCTTACAACATTGTTTTATAATAAGTGTAGGTTATTTACTTATTTCATCAGTAAAAAAAAAAATAACATCTGGTGGTGCTGACAATATTGGTTATATACATTCTTTTTTCGGATCGGAACTTATACAGTGGAAGTGAGCCCAATACAGCTTCATCGGATAATAAATTGCAACGTCGTATGGCGAAGCAACGCAAATGTATAACCAAGTATTGTATACATCACGGGAAATATAATATATAAATATTTTCCCGTGAATCGGAACGGCGTGACGCAGCACGCAGCAGTCGCGCTATTGGCGTTATTGGCTCCTTCTATGCCGATACCGAAATACCAATCCTATATACCGATCTTATGGGCGCTAGTGATACCACCACCGTAATATCATCTCAATGCAGCAGCAATACAGGTACCTCTAATAAAAATATTTTGAATAACAAATGTTTCTATTTCAAATTATTTCTACTCTTTTATAAATCAAATACGCTCTCTTTATTATTTTATATTGTGTTTATTACGTATTATGTTGTTGTATTCACGCAGTGTCGGTTAAAGGAACGTTAACAAATGTCAGAATAAGAAACCGTTTGAATCAATTGCAACGTTAATTTACGAAAGCAATCAGATGGACGTTTAGTTGCAGGGTGGGCTGGGAGAGGGCTGTAGGAGGAGGGAATTAGGAGGTGAGTCTGGGACAAGCGTAACGCCTGCAATTAAAACTCGTCTGAGTAGTGTCGCAGTTTGGACACCTCGTTATGTAGGTTTGCAGCTAAAAATGGACTTGTTAGTGTTTATTGCGCAGTTTGCCTTCAACACCTCGGAATGAATATATTTCTTTTTTGAAAATTGTTTATATACTACTAAGAACAAAATAATGGCCACTAGTTTATTTATATTTTACTGCAATTTAGTAATCTAGAAGTAACTGACAAGTAGCATTATATTCATATTACGAACTCTTTGGTGTTTGATCTCTTTTATGCCTTTTTTTTTTAATTTAAGAAATGGTATATACTTAAGATATTTATTGTAATATATAGATAAGCATCCTTGATCTGGGTGGCATTTTAATACGTGACTTCCGGCGCAACATGCACAATTATCCAAGCTATGTTACTAATGCACCAGCTGGTCGCCAAAACTGTACAAAGATACAAGCTTTTATTAAAAAAGAACGTCAAGACTTAGAGTCCTTACCAACCCAAATAAAACTAGCCAAACACTACGAGGTTGCTGTATTTTATTTCAGAGTTCGTATAACCTTTCGGCTATCATCAGTCATAATAGTTTTGTATTGTCGTACTATTTATGCACATGCCCGTGTATGTATAATTTCACCACAATCGGTATCAAAAAATTGGATTAAATTTACCTTTTTTGGCTACATAATTACTTTGCCGATGCGTTGTCCTCACCCTCTCCAATGGGCCACCGGCCACTTACAGACCGTACGAAACGCGACACCGAAGATGTCACTTTACGGCGATACTAAGCGAGAGGTAGCTTGTAAAAATATAGTCATATTCCCACCTTATTATGTCTGATTTCGTGACTCTTATGCAATTATTTTCAAGTCCGACAACCTGAAATAGAGAATATTCAATTTTGGGTACAATAAGGTTTCAGGAAATGTTTGTGCAAAACCCGTCCACATAGCAGGCGTGTGCGACGAAAACAGGAAATTAAATATGCCGGCTGCCAGACAGCGTCAAATCAACTCTTAAATGTCTTTCGATGCCAGGTGAAATGTAGCATCATAAATTGTAGAGAAGCGTTAAAAGCGCTTTATTATAAGTAACGTAACTTTTGAATAAAGCCATTACGAACTTTTCATTGTTTGAGTTTCCTCCTTGAAAACGATTTCAGGGGGGCGATTTGCGGTGAAAAAAGTATGAGGTGTAAAATCGTGTGAAACAGTGACATGTCCAGCATAACATCTGCGTAACGCTTTACCTACATCGCTTACCTCTAGTGGGCATTCCTTTCTTATAGTATAGGGACGCAGCGAGAAATCACTGCCTTTTGACGACTACCGATGTTTATAGCCATCCGTGTTATTGTAGTTATGCTGATGAATTGCCCTGCTTCCTGCTTCCCTCGAATCGGCCACCGACTACTCACATATAGCAAGAAACACGACAGCATCCCTGGCTCTTTACATACTTTCATATTTGGATTTATACAAACGATATTTTGAAGAACCGATAAACTGAAATATTTTGATATATACTAGGGCCAAGATCGAACCCGTATCCATCTCCAATCATTGATCTATCGCTCCTAAAATCTAATCGAATTTATCTTAGTCCATTAGCTCCGGATTGAGGTCCGCCTGGGGGGATCCAATTTTCTTGCGCCCTTGGGGCGGTTTGCTACAAGTTGTTTCTAATAAAAACGTCAATTTCCAGACCGGATTTATAGAAACTCATTCGCACTTGACCAATTTACAAGATTTGTGTTTTCCTCATCTTAAAAATCCAAGGTTACTGGATAGAAATTGCATACGCCAATATATGGCAGTCAGTATTCATCAAATATATATAAAATTTGATATGCGGCGACTGGAGTTTACGCAAGTGAAAATGATGCTATTCTCATTCTGAACAAGCATCGCCCTGCGGTTTTACCGGCGTAATCCGATCTTGTTGGTTATAGCCTCTTATAATCTTCCTTGATAAATCGACTATTCACTACAAACGTATTTATTCGATTCGGGCCAATGGTTCCTGAGACAGCAGACACACTATCTCTTGAGCTTTATATTATTGGTATAGATAGTGAAAATGTCAGCAGGATGTGAATGACGTAAATGTGCTGGTGTTACGCTCGGCTGGTTACTGTTTAAAAAAGCTACCCGAAGCTTAATAATCGAAGTCAATAATTAAATTCAATGTTAAAGCTTCCCTTTATGCCTGTGTTACGCGAGAAGTGTTGTTTCATCCCCTATATGAGAAAAATACATTCAGAAAAATATAGTATATGATGGTGTTTTGTGGTTCGAAATGAAATGCACTTTTTATTCGAGAAAAAAGCACTATCATATCGTGATGAACCCCCGATTGAGCGGCACAGGTGGCAACTGAACGGAGTGGTGACTATTAAACAAAAAGTTTGTAAAATTTAATTTTTCACACAGTGAGCCCATGGGCTTCTTCAAAAAGAAAGTTTGCTACTGTAGCAATACAGAGCAGTATTGGGGGACAAACGAGCAATCACAGCCTTTTTACGACTAACGACGACCTTTAACATCAGCATAATTACAATGCCGAAGTGGTGCCTTCCTTTTCAGTTTCCCCCAGTGAGCCACCGGCTACTCACAAACTACACCAAACGCGACACCGAGGTCACCTTACGGCGGTATCATGTGAGCGAGAGGTATCTCCCCGATAGTGCCGGCCCAATTCCGTTGCAATGCAGAATTGCACTACCTCTTACAAAGTAGGTAGAAGGTATAAAATTGTGCAAACATGTTATTTCCTTAAAACTAATGAATATTGAAGTTCATATCTAATTAAACACTTCTGTCACGATATTTACTCCTATATTTCCACGGAAAAGAAACTCTAGTGGGTAAAACCACGAGCTAGCTAATAGGACAGAATACCTATTTTCCATCATCAAGGTATTAATACAAAGCTAAGCCGTCATCGGTCTAACTGGCACAAACACTCCTTGCAATTACCTGCACACGAGGAGTGAACAAAAGGACACACGTAAGCACGAACCGCATTGTACAAGAACATACACAGCAAGAACACAACGCAAAGCCGCCCTTGTATTTACGACAGTGTACTGCGGAATTGGGCCACGATATCTCAGTTTCTTCACTACTTGTACATAGTGCGGGCCGTGCCAAACTTTACCAGCTCTACAGTATTTCGGTCGTGAAACAGCAGTGACTGTAGTTTGTGGCCACTAGCGGGGGTCGCCTGTGTATTGGCAATTTAACTTATGTTAACTCGAGGACGTAATGATGATATGTGTAATGGTATGTAATCACAACTTGATGGCGTCGGGATAAGTTTGTTAGAAGTTTGCAAGTAGACAAATTCTCGGAGCGGTCATTACTACATTGGACCCAACAACATGTTTCATACCTTTATTTTTTATAGAATAGAGGGGCGAACGAATAATTGGTGCCTTTCTACTACTACGACGATGCGTTTCCCTCCTTCTCCCCCCCCTAATGGGCCACCGGTTACACACGATCCGCACCGAAAAGCGGCACTGAAGATGTTACTTTACGGCGGCATCAAGTGCGTACCTCCGAGGTCGTGCCGGCCCAATTCCGTTGCATGTAGTGTCATGCATTATGCATGGCACTATCTCTTCTCAAATCAAAACAATCATCACCAGACTATATGTATTAAGTGTATTATTATGTATTAAAAAAATGGACACGTCAATTACATATTGTAAAACAAAGCCATGAGTCAAAGTTCAAAAAAGTCTGTCTTCATGTGATAGCTTTTTCCAAATGGTCTGTACGGATTTTCACTTGTGGATAGAGCGACTTACATTATACATACGTTATCACTCGTGTAATCAAGATGAATCAGAGGAACTGTAACGGAGATAGAGCGACTTATATTATACATACGTTAGCACTCGTGTAATCAAGATGAATCAGAGGAACTATAACGGAGATAGAGCGACTTATACTATACATACGTTAGCACTCGTGTAATCAAGATGAATCAGAAGAGCTGTAACGGAGATAGAGCGACTTATACTATACATACGTTAGCACTCGTGTAATCAAGATGAATCAGAAGAACTGTAACGGAGATAGAGCGACTTATACTATACATACGTTATCACTCGTGTAATCAAGATGAATCAGAGGAACTGTAACGGAGATCATCGAAATTTACACAAATACACACGAACAACATCATCCTCTTTTCAGCCCTGTTGAGTAAAAATAGCGCAACGTGTTGAATTTAATTCAGTATGGTTTTTGTACTGTAGCACGACACAGAATTTCCTTGGCGAGGACAACAAAAACATAGTATAAATTTCGGCGTATTCAAATTTTCCTGGCGGCCACATATTGTACGAGCGAATACAACGGCATTCCCCCCTGTCCTCGTATACTGCGTCAATAATGTACTTCGGGAAATTCGTTCCGCGATTAGTTTTTAATGTACTTATTATTCGAATGATTGTAATTTTTTTTGTGAAATGTAGTTTTATGTAGCGAAATTGGGTCGTCACTTAATACTGAAAAAATATAAAAATATATACTTCAATAGTAAACACAGAGTTTCGTAGCAAAAAATTGATTTGTATTGCATGTCTTCTGTTTGTTGAAGCCTTACCAAACGGAGCACGCTTCTGTGTCGACGTGCTGCGAATGCTAATGTTCCGTTTTCAATATTTTTTCTTGTGAAAACAATGAAATATCGCTCTGATATTCCACCTTAACCTGCCTTGTTTTCCATCGTGTATTATATTGTTTTTCACTTATATTTTATTCAACGGTATGCTTATTCAATTATGATAATAAATATTCATTTAAACAATATACTTGGTCAATAAAGGTAAAAGTAATACTACATGTTGATTTATTAAATATTTAGTTTTGAGTTTTGTATTATTGATACATTTTATTCATGATTATGCCAAATGATGTGCTTTAAAAATATTAAAAATATGTTTAACATTCGTGGGTAAGCTTCTAGTTCACTAGAAATGTTACAATATATTACGACTCACCTCAAAATGGCGCTGAATCATCGCCCAACAACACAAGACGACTAACTGTAGACGACTTCCCTGTTTCTCACCCCTATATGGGAGAGATGCATCCCGATACGTGTATGAATAAATATGCGTCTTTCCTTTTAGAGTTTAAGAGAAATATGGGGATATATGGGGCATTGGGCGAGGATGGGAATCTCACCCCATTGCACTGTCCCAAAACTGGTGTCTTGTGGTGGTAGATTCTGTGGAGGAGGCGTCGGTGCCTTGCCATCGAGGTGACCTAATGAGTTGTAGTTCCGGGGCGCATCACCAAAGGCGGCAATGATTGCATTGGCGATGCTTTTTGTGCACATTGTACAGCGAGCCCCACAAATTACTGGACCGGGGAAGGTCAGCAAATGTGCTGCACTACGTCAACAACAAAAAAAGGACTATATCCAACATATCCAACATAACCTTTCCCATAAGGAGGTTCCGGTGAAAGTAGGTGGTAGGTAAAAATAGAAGAGAAACGGAGAGTGTACTACACTTGGCTGTCTATATCAACTTATATGGTCTCTTTTTATGCCGGCTTCCATTCTCTATCTGTGTTACATCTATGAGACTCGCGTTACGTGCGGTATGAGAAAATTCACGAGCATAAGGAGCCTTCTATAAAAGTCTATTATCGTTACATAAAGAACGTTTTGTTACTTATTTATCTAAAATAATAAATTTGAAATAGGAATTTATATCACAGCCCCTGTGATACACCGAGCCACGAAATAGTCAATATTTTATTACGAAATATATTTTTATGGAGCTTTCCGCCATAAAGCGGTATAGAAGAGGCCATAAATAATAAATATACCAATAACTATACAGACATGTTCTTCTTTATATTTACATAATATTATATATTTTAGTCTACACGACACGTTTTGGACGCGATCGACAGAGTGTCCTTATAACACACAAACGTGAAGCTAGACTGGGGGGTTTCATTCGGCGAAAGAAGGAAGAATAAATGTCATAACATCAAGTAACCACATAAAGTGAAAAGCCATTTAGATGTGTTAAACACTGGTAGAGAATAAATCCAAGCTCTGTACGAAACTATAAATGAACAAGTAAAGACAACGTTTGCTATATTTGACTTCTGTTTTAAAAGTTCAGGCCTGCAAAACTCCAGTCGTATATTTTTTTTTATAGTATAGGGGGGACATACGAGAAATCGGAACCATTCCACGACCACCGACGCCCATGAACATTTTATTTCTCAGTATATTTTTTGTGTATTTTGGCAAGAACTAGTGCCACGGTAACTGCAGCCCAAAGGGGCCAGCGCGACCGGAGAGGCACCTTTCGTGCATATGATGCCACTGTAAAGAGATCATAGCTGGTGAAGTCGCATTTCATGTGGTAAGTGTGTGTCTATTGGTGTGTGGCCCATTGGAGGGGAGAAGAGAAGGGCTACGCAACTGAATGACCCAAGCAGAGAGCACAGAGTATGTAGCAACGATTCCTACATGTTTGTCATAGACTCCTCCATATTTAAAATTATTATATGAGAATAGTTTTTAGTGGAAAAATCCGCTACATTGGAAGCAAATAAATTAGCTTTCTTAGCGATGTGGGGCTAAAACAATTAAATTCAGAGTTAGCGCGGCGTGGCAGTCGTGTGTGCGACACGGAACTGTTTTGGTCCTAATTGAATATTATATAGACGTGTAGTCTATCTTATTACGTGTTCTCGCTTCTGCAGCTTAGTTCATACAGGACAAGGCTTAGCCATGCTTGTGAATCTGCGTATTTTTTTAGGGCACCGTACTCTAAGAAGATAAAACGGAACCATTATATGATCACTTTGTTATCATTCTGCCTATCTGTTGTACATGAACATACATAAACGGCTATATCTTTTGATTGAATTAACTTAGAAATATGGTTTTCTCAGGGCTCTAGAACGTTGTAGAGGTTCCGTATTTTAGGGAGTTGTACGTGTTTTTACTAAAAATATATTTACAGACGCATGTAACGATAAGCGCGCGGACGGACTGATAGACTTTTCTAAAGATACAATTCTCGTATATCTGTAGTACGGAACACTCGGAATGCCAATCCGACTCGCACTTGCCCGGCTTTTTATTTTAGCCTTTAGTTTAGACTTAAACTACTGGGTTATCGATTTGTAAACTTATTAACTGTCTAAAAAGGTGGAGGCCGCTCTAGACAAATTACAACAATTGTTTTAAAACAGTTTCCAGCTCCATTGGAAGTACATTAATTAGTTAGGTGGAGCTAACACAATTAAATACAAAGTTAGCACACTCTGGAAGTTTGTGTGAGCGCTACGGAACAATTCACGTTCTTAATTGACTATTAGATAGACGTATGGCCGACTCGAGCCATGCCTTGATCTGCTCAGAAGAAAGCTTCAATCTGAAACGGAAAAAAATGAAAACATCTGCGGACAAAACGTTTTTGGAGTTTCCGAGGTAGAAGGTAGACAGTGTCATGGACTTGGAAATTTTTCCCCACATAATAAATCTTCCCGTACGACCCTTAACACGTTCACAAACTGAGAAAGCGACGAGGAATGACAAGGTTTTTATGTAACCTATCGTAGGTTAGTGTAACTTGTATTCGAAATCTATCTCGCAGCATAAACAGAAGCAAACATGCATCACATAAACTAATGTCTAGCCAGGCGAACCGGGTTATCCCGATGTCTCGTTGGGTTAAGCTGGTCCTATTAAATAAAACCGTGAATATGGTATGCAGGGACCTATTTAACGACTAATAGAGCACATGTTCAATATCGTAGATGGTATTAAATGACAAATATGTTTAATCGAAAAGACATGTAACTCACAGCCCTGTATGAAATATGCAGGACGTGGGGTCAGGTCTTTACAAATAAACTGGTCACGAGTGTGACAGGGCTCTAATGAGCCGCCGTCCACCGTCCGGCGGCGCCGTGTCGGCTGTGACGGATGTGACGAGGGTACGACGTGTTTGTTCCATCCCTACTCCGGGTCTAATCCGAGCTTACACAAATATACAAGTTTTATTAAACGATTTCATATTTAGGTTTACTTCTAAAATAATGCTCTATCATACGCTATATTGGTGAGAAGAGCCATGTTTCCTTGGAACCGAGTTCAGTGAGCCCAACCGGGGAAACGCCTGTCGCTGATAAGATTTCCCGGTGGGCCATTGGAGCAGTTAGGAAAGCCACACATCTGCATATTAAATATGGGCATATCATGAAAGGGCTTCGACTGTTATTTTTTTATACTCTTGTAATCTGTACAGGGAAATTAGCATATAAAGTAATTAATTTTATCCATGGTTGACAAACTTTATTTGTAGTCGTGAGCAACAAGTAAGACATACTAGGAAGAACAAAATACTGCTGTTGCGATACCAACAAGATAACATTATGCAGTTCCGAAATGTATTAAAAATAACTTATAGAAATGTAAACCCCGAATAAGTCAAAGAATGTAAAAGTAAAAAAGAAGCAATAGCTTTAATATCGTCGACGATATTCACTGGCCCGTTTACACACATACCACTCAAAATCCTAACATCAAGGAAATGTATGTATGTGTGTAAACTCCGTCGTTATGGTTAAAAAACTAAAATAAAAAAGAATTGGTTTCAAAAGGGTAGACGATATCCATTGTCTACTGTCTAGTTTACGTACATCTTTATGTGTTGTTGACCTTTGTCCAAATCCTAACACCAAGGACATTTTATGTGTATAAACTTCGGCGTAGTCCGTTAAAAAGCTAACCATACACGGTTTACCGATTGCGTTTTCACGTACTTTTAGATAAGTTTACTTTAAGCTAAAGCTAGTTTGTATTTGATGTCTGATTTTATTTTACAGCTCGTAAATATTTTGTAGCGAGTTTAAAGTCTGTACGTGACCGAACAATACAGATACGTTTGTATTGGCTTCACATAACTTTGATACGTGTACCCTCGCGTTATATTTACAAAGTAACTTTGATACGTGTATCTTCGTGTTATATTTACAAAGTAACTTTTATTATTTTACATTGATGTTGATAAGGTTTGAATCTCATCTCTCGGGATAGGGAATCGTGTTTCATGGCCTATCGTTCGCGGACTCTAGAGGTCTTATTTTGCATTCAAATAATTCTCAAAACGAGCCCGACCTTACACATTATACGTAGTTTATATTATTTTTGATGTTGCAGAATCAAAGTGACAAGGAAAGCGATTTTCCTTCGGCCATCATACAACTGTAATTCAGCAGCAAAATATCTTTTTTATAGCATAGAACAAACAAATAAATAACAACAAACAAACAAACAAATTAATCAGCGTTTGGTGATTAATCATGCCCATTAACATCCGCATATCAGACGTAAATACCCAGTTTAGTGAATAAATATATTTATATTCTGTTCTACCTCGACGTGACATTCTTATTGACCTAAAAGGTAGTGAAAACTGGGTAATGTTGCATTGCAGTCAACTTGAACCCGCATGATCGGGGGGTTTAACGTGATACCGCAATGTGACTAAACTAACTTTCTTTTCCTGCGGCTTGTGTTTCCAGTAACCCAATGCATTGAAGGAACGAGACCAACGTCTGCACGGTAAATATGCAGATGTTTATGGGTGTCGGTAGTAATCAAAAGACTTGAGTGCAAGTTTGTGATCCTATATCCTCCTAACTATGACTATTTTCGTTATCAATAATTAAAGCTACTCTACATATCTAAACACAGTATGTGTCATATTGATTGGCCCGAACGATACACAAGCGCGAATATCCAAACATTACCATACCAACGAGGCTCACAAATATATCCTATAATATTATAAATTCGAAACTTTCGAAGGCCCGATGGCGGAAAGACTTCAGGTATAACTGGGTTAGTATGAAAATAATCGCTGTTTTTCATACAAACATATTTCGGGACACTTAGGGTCCAGCAGTTGATATATTATGGCGCCTCAAAGGGAGGGGGTGGTCCTAAAGGGGAGAGGGGGCATAGAGCGCCATAGGGCCCACTTGCGTCCAGCGGCTGCCCGCCCCTAAATCAAGTCGTCAGTCCACTAGGCAGGAGGCCGACCCACACTCTGTCTCCGATGCGGGAGCCTTTGAAGGAATGAAGGGAGGAAAATTACCCTTAAGGTATCCCGCAGATATGTTGAATGACCCAATAGTTCAAGCATTGTCATGGTGGTGGGGATTACTAGCTTACGGTGGACAGATATGTCTTAGGCCGAGGCAATTAAACCGGAGGCTGCTTTTTGTGGGCTACAAAGTAGTCTTGTAAGAGAGTCTCCAGGACGGAATGAGCCAGAGCAGCTGTTTCTAAAGAATTGCAACTGCTGAGAGCGAGAGAGGCTGAGGGCCAAGGGGCTTAAGATACCAAGCAGAAGAATAACCACAAGGTTAGTAATTGACTTCCTGCAACCACGGACATTTACAGATCCAGAGGATATGAGGTCCCTTTTAAACAATCTTGTCTTTCTTCGTTGTGTCATCTGAAAGAAACTGAACGAATCGTGTTAGCATAGGCTCAAGCTGAAACATGGTCAAACAGTATATGCAACAAACTATGTTATGGTCTCATACCATATTCATGGACGATCGGAGAGAAACCCATCGCCCACAGAGAGGCACTTATCGCTTGTAGAGGGAAACCTATCGCTCAAAGAGAAGAACTTATCATTCACAGAGAGGAACCTATCGCTCACAGAGAAGAACCTATCACTCACAGAGAAAAACCTATCGCTCACAGAGAGGAGTCTATCGCTCACAGAGAGGAGCATATCGCTCACAGATAGGAGCCTATCGCTCACAGAGATAAACCTATCGCTCACTAAGAGGAACCTATCGTTCACATAGAGGAACATATCGCTCACAGTGAGGTGCCTCCGCTGCAAAGCGACAGCTGCGTTGTTACGTTTTTTTCATTCTTCCGTGGAAGCTCAATGGAATAAAGAAGAAGGCCAATATAAACCAAAATAAAACAACAATTATGCCGACGTTAATACGACTGCTCGTTTATCCCCTTATAAAATAAAAAGTACATACAATATTTTTATTTTAAACAATGTTAGTTATATTACAGACATAAATAGAAAATCATTATTCATTATAGTTACAAACATGCATATAATACAAGTAACTGGTTACGATAATCATAATGGTAATTATGATAAAATTTACATACAATATTAGTGTATCGCATGTCATAAAGTTGGCGTAATATGAATCCTTTTTACCCGCCTGCGTCAGAAGCAGGGGAATGTTTTATTAATATATAATATGGAGGCAAATGTCAAGTCAGTGCCTTTTGATGACTACCTGTTACTCAGATGCGTTGCCCGCCTATCATCCCTCCCCAATGGGTCACCGGATAGCTGTTTGAGGATGTACGTATCTTCTTATATGTTTCCAGCTTGAACGGCTTAGCGGATATTTACTTTTGTGATGGCGTTAGTTTTCTCTCGTTAGAGCGAGTGACACTATTTACCAAACAATTTTTTATAGTATAGGGGGGCAAACAAGCAATCGAAATTATTGATGTCATTGTAATGCGTTACCTTCATTCCCTCGCCAACAAATCAAGCAATCAAGCTGCCATTTTACGGTGGTGTATGTGATCGAAAGGTCGAGCCGGCCCAATTCAGCTGCAATGGAGTGTGGAGTGTGGCACTACATCAATTACTAGCATGGCATGAGGCATGGTAAGAGTAGTCCCCACAAGGATATACTGGGAGCGTACCCATTATAACTCACTTTATGTAGTAGTTGCTACAAGATGGGAAAGTAATATAAAAGATTGAGAAAGGAAAGCAAAGAACATGCGGAAAGAGATAGATAGAGGTAGTCGGTATTTTCTTTTGTGTTGTACAAAGTATTTTCTATTCTTAGCTACACCAAAAGTTTGAACTTGGGCTGGAAGTTTGTTGTTTTGTTTGTATTTGTGTTACTTTACCTTCTTGTTTTTATTATGCCCACTTATTCTGTTGTTCCTTTTTTAATGTAAGGCTTTTATGTCGCGCCGGTATATTCCCCGTGTGGGTATTCTAAATTCTATTTTATTCATGCCTTCCTTATGATATTCTGTTCTATTATATAAAAGTAGGCAAGAGACGTCATGGTCATCATGAAGCACTGAACAAATTAAATATATTTTATAGTATAGATAAGAGGAAAACGAGTATTCGGACCCTATTTATAACTAACGACGCCCGTAGATATACTAGATATCCTCATAATTATTATGAAAATCACAAACAGCCCGAAATGCGACAGAATGAAAAATGAAAAATGTTTTATTCTGTAACAAAAAATTGCTTACATACTAATAGTAACGGCACCTGTACTAGGTTGGTGACTCGTATTTCCGGGTGCGCAATATAAAAGCCCAGAATAGATATCACCTTGCGATGGTATCATGTGAGCAGTTGTACCAGCCCAGTGAGCTTGCAATACAGCATGGCAATAGCTATACTAAAACTTGATGATGTTGTACAATTAATTGTGGAACGTTTTAATAACAGTCCGAGTCTGTAGCGAGCCAGTGATATTAATTGAGAATTAATTTATGGAAAATTACGGCTGGTTACGGGCTTTGTGTGGCTTCATTCGTGTAATTACACGAGTAGCATTCAATAACGAAATATATTATACTGGGAATTATTGTACGCTGTACTTTTATAGGGTTAATGAGCAGAGAGAGTATTCTGATGACAATCGACGCGTATAAACATCTAAATCATTGTTACGCAGATGTGTTGTCGTCTTTGTGTCTTTCTTCGCAAACGGCTCACTGGAAACTCACAATTGATAGTTTACTTCTGACTAGTAATCATTTTGATTACCATCAACGATCCTCTTCATTATCAGGACTTCTGCACTTGTTTATTATTTTACACAAAAAGTACAGATGGATTTTGTATTATTCCATTTTGTTACACTTCATTCCTCTACTTTTTATGCACAAACTACATAATGGATTCTGTGTTATCTTATTAATGTAATTATTACTTATACATCAAATACTGTCACTTGCAGTGCCTCGCAGGTTCATACGCATAGCACGTGATGACTATTCAGCAGAAAGCCATAAAAATGCGCAATATAATATTGAAATATTTTTTCGAATCTTACCAGTAGTTTCTGGAATTAGCACGTTCAGAAAAACAAACAAATTCACCAGTTTTATAGTCTGTCTATGTGATAATATTGTTGGCCCAGCCAAATTTCAGCATTGGCGGCCTACTCTGTAGAGACTACCCAGTTGGGTAGTCTCTATAGAGTACCCAGTTGGGTAGTCTCTATAGAGTACTACTGGGCAATTGCCCGGGACAAATTATAGTGCAGACGTGCACTCACTATTCCCTCATTCTCCTATTCTGATCGGACGGCAATCCGACACAACCGGGGAGAAATCATGACCGACAGCTTGATATACTCACCGAGGCACGGGGATTGAAAAATCGTATAACACTTTAGTCCGACACGGAACTTGAACCCAGGACCCCTCGACTGTGGCTTAACATGCTTACCACTAGACCACGAGGCAGCCATCTTCTATCTACATATATAAAAATGAAACCCCCCAAGTTTATGTAATCCCATAGCTTCAAAACGAATATTACTAAATATACCAGGGCCGAGGCTTGCACGTAGGAATATGTATGAAACAATTGTATGGTAATGTTTAAAAACGGGATGAAAGATCTTAGCTTTTCAGAGTAAGATTTGGCAGTTCCGCAACGTAACATTCCACGTTACAACGACGTAAAAGATAACGTAGTGTACTCACATAAAACATTAATCTAGTTCTATCCTTCAATTAATGTAACCGACATGTTTCTACACTCTACATCGTGATCACAATACTAGTAAGTTTGTGACGGGTGACACGCGCGCTAGCTGACGGTGTTCATTGCAACTTCAGGGGCGCATCGACAGTTGTCCAAGTTGTCGCCGGTGGTGCTGGAGTTGTTTATGGAGTTGAAGAAGCTTTATGCGTCTGTCAAGGTCAGCATATTTATCTTTTTATAGTATAGGGGGCAAATGAGAACTCTGAGCCTTTTTAGCCGACCGACGCGCATGGATATCCCCACTATTGAAGACATGTGTTGTCCTTCTTTCCTAGTCCCCTCAAATGGTCCACTCACAAATCGCGCGAAACGGGACGGCATAGCTGTCACCTTGCGGTGGTATCATATGAGAGAGAGAGGTCGTACCTGCTCAATTCCTCTGCAATGTAGCATCCTCAAACCCCAAGGCACAACCCAGGTACAACCTCTTATAAGACATGTTGTTGCACTATTTCTACACAACCATATTTCGTGTTAAGCTTTTTGTGATCTGTATTTTTGTCTGTATTTATTGCTTGGCGCCGCATCCGCGGTCCGAGGATAACCGTCGCCGAGGTCTTAGAAACAAAACCGACCCAGCCGTTCCACTATTTTTATATTACTCTTCTATTATAGCCGAATATTCTACTATTATTATGGCCCGAAGTAGCAGCTTCAAGTCGGGATATACCTACGGGCAGCAGCCCCACCTGACGGCATCAATTGTATTCTCGAACCGTCAAGGAAATCCGTATAATAATATAATTATAAATCTGTTGCAATATTCTTCTTAACTACTATATTATGAAATATATATCATCTTCAATCAAATAAAAATTGATCAAAGGTTCTATGGAATATGCTTATTTTTATTAGGGCTCTAATAACTTCACCTCCTCCATAGTTGGCTTATAACAATTACAACTTGTTTTGATTTGACATAAGTTTTACTGATAGTAAATTAGTACAAGAATCGGATGAATGTAATAACCGGCTGGTCTTTGTTGGTATCGTTTATTTGTTGTAAACGCCGCGTCCCCAAAATCCCTCCACACTAAATCGTAAAGCCGGCGAACAAAGGGAGGATTCAACTGTTTTGAATGTCCGTATCTTTATTATGCCGGCGATTTGGCTAGTTGTGTGAATAACAGTCCGTTTTGCCACTAACATGAAACAAATGTCCCGCTTATTCACTTTGTGTGCAACATTGGTGTATTCTAATAAATCCACTGAGCGTTTTGCGAAAGATAACTGGAGTTAAAGCATCCAAACAACGCTATCATTGTTTTACCTAAAAAGTTTTTAGAATAAGCAGCAGCTGCAGCTTTTTAATAAATACGAACGTCCATATATATCGGATTATAGGTTATGCTGATGTGTAGCGCTCCTTCCGTCTTCCATTTCAATGGACCATCGGAGATTCATATACCACAAGAAACGCCACATCACAGCTGTCACTTTGCAGCAGCTTTGTATGAGCGAGAGGTTATCTGGGTTGTTGACTTTGCAACGGTGGTATTATTCGAGCTAGGCAATTTGCAGATCGTATTGGGATTAGTCCCTACCGCTAAAGATATAATTCGGACTATTTGTAATCGAAAGTGTGTTTCTTGCCGTGTGTTTGGGTTGTAGCTCGTGTTTGGATCCGATCTTCCATGTATCCAATGCTACAGTGGCACTACCTATTATTAGATTACTGCCAATCAAAACAGTAATAAAACAAAGTATACGAACGTGGGGAGTGCGGGGTATAAGAGATAAATGTTTTATTAGTTCTGGACTAGGATTAATGACTAACGCGCGTGAGTTTTTATGTTATTTGCATAATTAAAGTGATTCAAACGTAAAAAGTTTGCCTTCGTTGATAAGTTCTGGCATCTAATAAGCTATAAATTGTAAAATTGCAGGGCCGTCCCTGCCACCGGCCATGGGGCTCACACGCGATTGCGTGATGAAAGGGCACTTACAATTACATGTGGAATGACCAAACGTATTTTAAAGCTGCACGCCAACAACGCCATTAAATAATATTGTGTGCCTTGTGTACATAACGCCTCTGAAACTGGCTATTTATAGATAATATTCCTGTTTGTGGCAATAAAGATATTTAAATAGCAATTTATTACAACATCGACCTTCCCGCTGTGTACTTCGTGCCAGTCAAACTTAAGTGTGTCAGTATTTCTGTTCGCTCATAGTGGACAAGTACCTAGTTGTTTTACCATTAGGTAAATCATAAAGGAATAATGGTGTCAGGTTGCCATTAGGTAATCATATGACCTTATACACGAGGTTAAGAGGATATGTAGATTTAACATACTTAACTTAATCCTTGTTCATATTTAATAAAACAAACTACATATACATTACAATAAAACTTCTACGGATTTTATCGCGGTTTATTTCATTATGTTACTAGCCCGACGTTTCAGAAGCATTACAACAACCAAGGCCACTGGTGGATCATGGTTACTATAAAGCAGTTTTATAATGTTTCACTCTGTACCTCCATTATTGAGCCTAAGTAAATTCATATTTCATATTCATTTAGGGTAGGATTAAACATTGTACTTAATAAAACCTGACGAAACTATACCATAGAGATATTATGATAGAGTAGAGAAGCCAGCCTAAAACGCGTCCGTCTATGACGAAAGAGAAAAAAATGTGGTGTATTATCTGTCTCTCATGTTCACTAATTTCTCGGTGAGAAATACGTATGCAAGATTAGATAGATAAATATGGTAATTTATTCTTATCTTCCTTCACTATGAACCAAAACGGGCACTCCTATTCGTAGCCCTCTCCAAGGATTCCCTCCTCTATCTTTATTATCTCTATGTGCTATACATATAAATAACTCCCACGTACGCCGACAGACGCCCGTTGTTGCTTCCGCAAATTCTGTGTTTAGGCTTTTTATCACCTACAAACGCGCTACTAACTAATCTTCTTCCATTTTAGCAAAAATTTTTGCTCGTTTAATTACTCAACTATGACAGTATGCTGCATGCAGTCCAGCTTTAGCGGATCTTAAAGATTGGCTTATAGTCGTTAACGGGGACAACTCTCCTTTTCTCTCAAATGGGAGAGATGCATCGGATAATGCTTTAAGGCTCTAGGCTCACAGCCAAAGGAGATACCAGAGACATGGGGTGTACAAAGCCAACAGAACCAAGGAAGCTGCTCGTTGTACCCCTTTTAAAGTTCGAGGGTAGTAAAGAGCTGGAAGGGGTTCTAACGCATGGGAGTAGGTGTGCTGTAGGAAGGAGCTTTTCGATACCCCACAGATTACCTTCCTATATTTCCAGCAGAATAGGTCAAATTAATAACAAGCTAAACGTTATTATTATTTCAAAGCGTATTCCGTTATTTGTGCCGCGGCTGAGAATTTACTTAAAAATCCGATCTGTATGCATGTAAATCATGCAAATTGTACAGGAAAGTATAAAACAAAACGAGATTCACCGTAGACGCCGTAAAAGAAAAGGAAATGAAATTACTTCATCCTGGAACTCAATCTCGAAATACATTCATATAACGGCGGAGCCGCAGCACACATTGCTGCGTACAATAAGCTGCGTGAGTTATATATATATATATATAACTCACGCAGCTTATTGTATCTCCTTGTGGTATATATATATATATATATA
>JAFELO010000552.1:282694-313546 GCA_017140195.1 Eumaeus atala | reverse complement strand
ATATATATATATATACCACAAGGAGACAAAAATTTGGTGGACTGCGATGCCCATTAAGATTTGCAACGTCACTACTACATCATGTCGCGTCAGTTCTTTCTAGCATGTTGTTGGATCGCGTGTGCTAACGTTTTAAGTACACCACAGGTTACACACGAATAACTCGCTGGCACGCTTTCGTTTACCTCGTGAGCAGCGCATCCAACTCGCGCCGTAACGCGCACATGCGTAGCGATGAACCACGTACGAAAATTTTGTTTATTTGATTATCCCCGCCTTTACCGTCCATAGGTCAGGTAAGAACGATCCCGTATATTTTATTAAAGAGGAAACGCGCGTTGCCTGTCCGTGTGCTGCAGTGGTTTTCCGTCTTAATCATGAAGAAGAAATTTTGATTAAAATATGTCCAAATTCCCCTCTTCCTTTTCCCCTCTCTTCTTATAAACCGAATATAAAGGGCTACCTCGTTAGTTCAAATGGCTTCATTATCACGACAAGGCTTGAAACATGATGGGGTACAAAGGACCTTACTAAATAAACAAAATTATTAATGAAATGCCATGGTCATTATGATGAAGAAGGTGCTAGTGATTTTTAAATTTTATTACCTACATTCCTACATTCTTGTTAATCAACGCAGACACCCATATATATCCACATAATTGTTACTCATACTTCTTTCCCTTCTTCCCTCCAGTGGCCCACTGGAAACCTATATACCATACGAAACACAACATCTGCGTTCGTCATCTCTGATTATAGAATAGAAGAATTTTCGTCGAGCACATAGCTATGCACTATTATTATGACAAATAGCGCGTCCTGAGGTCCAAAGATATAGAATGAGCAGAGTACTGTTCGCCCCTTGAGATGCCACTAATAACTAAATGCTAATGTTATGCTGATGATAATTAAATAAAATACTAGGATATGTTGCCGATTGTATGAATTTGGTAATGAGTACACGTCCAGAGCTCTCGATAATATTTCGGGCACTAACTCAACCTGACTTATAACTATGCAAACGTAAATGCGAAATGTACAAAATTACCGATGATGCTATGTACGGTGTCTTCGTATAACCACCGAACCGAAATTTGACCGGTAAAGCTATGATTGTTTATGGTATATTTAAACGTGTTGTGAAAATAATTAACGAGTACGTTTATTTCAATTACAGACTCGGCCAGCCACTGCAATGGCAATGAAACTAAAAATTTGAGGTAAGAATTTTACTATACGCATATTTTTCTATAGCTTTAATTTTTTGTAATAAAACTGTATATCAGTTGAAATACCTTTGGCTCAAGTAATACAGGCGTCAAGTGGTGGCTATATTCTCGCGTTTGGTTTGAATTTTGGCAGTTCTGATTACGCGAAGTGGCATATGTCAACGTCGCCGTCTTCGGTAGGCCCCTCGGATCCGTGAGGCAACGGGGATCGTTGTATCCAATGAAGCACGGCATTTCCTCAAAATCTGTTTCCCTCTTTACCGTCCGTCTTTATCTATCTTTTAATGATGCAAGAAAAGGGACACATTTCTTGTCCCAAGGTCGTAGCTTCGAAATTTTAAAGTGAAAATGCAAAGTTTTGAAAGCAGAAAAGCTTTTTAAACTTTTTCGTGGCGTACAAGTCGTGTTACATAATTAATGAACCTGTGTCACCCTCAGGGGATGTATTCGAAAATAATGAATAAAAACTCCCAAGCATAGCCAAGTGTCCAGTCGAGAGTAATTTAACTATCGTAAAAAGTCGGGAAACCAATCGTACGCTGACATCTTCCAGTTCTATATTTTCCATTTATAGGTATTATAAAGTTACACAACATCACTACATCTAGGCATATAATAGAAAGGTAACCTAGGTTTGACTCCTCAAACTTCATGTCTGTCCAGATTTAAACAAAGCGCAAATCTTCTGCACATGATTAAAAAATTTTAGTCTAGACTAAGACTAATTTAGACGCAAAACTTCGAAACTTAACACAACACTAAACGTCTCCACGCCAGTTACCTAAGGCATGATTTCATAAAATTTCGACGTTTTACTAAAATACTAAATATACTTCACTCCACTCATATATAATAAAGAGAGAATAATTTTTATATATTTTTTATTTTTATATAATAATTAATTAATAACAAAAATTAAGGACTTTGTTACCGACGCATAAAAGTTGATAGAATTACTATTAAGAAACTTTTCGTTCCTTGTAATATAGAAGGAAAAACGAGCAATCGGAGCCTTTTGACGACTACCGACGCCATAAATATCTGCTTTATAGTCAAGCAGGTTGTCCTCCTTTTCTCCTCTCTTTAGTGAGTCATCATATTTAATGGCCTGATGTGGCAAAAGACTAGATGGAAATATTTTAGGTGGGATGGTGTTTATTGTGTGCTGTTACCATAGTTTATTTTTATTGGGCAGAGGTATTTTGGTAGGAGTAAAGTAATGTGTTTAAAACAAGGTCCATAAATTTAAAACGGTTTTGTTGTGACTTTGTTAAGTGGTTCCTCTCACTTTTTGACCTTAAACTTTCCACATAAACGCGCATGTGAGTTAGACAACTAAACAAACAAGTAACAACAAGCATATGCACTGCGAGCTTTCGACGAGGGAAAGCAACTTTTACTTAACTTACGATAAGAGAAAATATTTCCCCGGAGATAAGTCAAAGGAGAAGTATTGTTTAAAAGATAAACGGGTTGTCAAATCAGCGGCTGAAAAGTGAAAAAAAAAATCGATCGATTTGCGGTGTTTTTTTTAATTTCGTTAAATCGGATCGCAGCGTTTTTACGACTACCGACGCCCATGAATATCCACATAGTCACTATCCCGATGCGTTGCCCTCCTGTCCCCTTCCCCAATGGGCCACCGGCAACTCACAAACGGCGGTATTATGTGAGTGAGAGGTACCAGTCCGGTCGTTCCGGCCCGATTTCATTGCATAGGAGGATCTAGTGTCAACGCACCTTGCATGGCACCACGTCCCCCTTTGCAGCATGGCACTACCCCTTCCTAAAAGTTGTATATAATTCGCTTTGAAATCCTACGCGATACACGCGATATAATGTGATCCTATATGTAGAAAATAACAAAGATGAAGGTTAAGTATGGGATTACTGTTAGATATCAGCCTCAGACATTTTCGTACGGAACAAAAAGGGATGTTATACAATAAAGAATAACTGGTGATAGTGTGGGTGGGGTAGGCTCGTGTTGTGCAAGTGCTCTTATCGGTTTTCAGTAGCGCACGACAGAGTGCTAAGCCAGCCGAGGAGATATTATCGTTTTACTGGCTATCGCCAGTATTATACTTGGATAAAAGTAGAGCAAAGTGTTTGAAGATTTCTTTATAAAGCAAGTTCAAAATTAAGATTTTCCTTATAGATTATGATATGGAAGACGATAAGATATCTTTTGAAACTATGATAAAATAACGAGTATTTTTAGTTATTCCAACATCTATTTATTATATTAGTAATAGTCTATTCTAAGGAGGAAGGAATATTAGATTGTTGGTAATCCATTAAACTCAGTCCAGTAATTTCGGAGCCTAGACAATATACTTGTATAGACTCCGAAATTACTGGACTGATTTGAAAAATTCTCTTACCATTAGATCCTATGTTATCAGTGATGAACATCGAATATTTAACATTTTCTAAAATGTTTTGATCATTAGGCATAGTTTGATTACATAATCAAGATGTGAAAAAAAATATGAAAGTAAATCCTTATTTAGCTGCAGAAATGATTGACAACTAGGTGTCCTCGCAGATATTGTTCTGTCATAAATTTAATTTGTTGTAATTGTAAAGTTTAAAAATAATTTAATAAATAAAAAATATTATTTTATTAACAATTTTTATATTTTTGTAAGTCTTTGAATTTTTGCCATGTTTCGTGAAATACCCACGCGAACCCGGGACGGATTGCTAGTATAACATACCAGAAAATATGTTATGATGGAACTTAATAGTTTCTTACTTTAGAAAATCTGAAATTGTGTACCTTAAAATCCTTCTGCGTTTCATCGTCTCGTAGTCAATGTTATTGCTATCTTTAATCAACATACATTTTTTTCAACTATCCGGTTCCAATTGCAGACAGGATTTATGTTTCATGTAAATTGGAATCCGTTTCATAGGTTACGGTGAGGGACTTACAAGTAAAGCAATGATGCTTTATTTGTAAGTTTCTTAATGTAAGTATACGCTTCGAGCGGCTGTACTCTGAATTGGAAAATAAATTGTTGTAATTAATTAACTTCATAAATTTAATGTAAAGTAAAAATTACGAAAATACCAAAATAGACCGACTTCTTGAATACATATAAATGGAGACAGAGCGGCGAGTTCGTAGGACGGAAATACTAGAGTACTAAAGAAGGAGTATAGTTCTGTCTCTAGGCCCTTCATAAAAGTTTTAAAAATTTGCTAAATCAAGGTCGGAGCACGTAAGCAAAATTGGCGAAAGACTAGTTCGCCGGCAATTCATGCATTCTGGCCCCACCAAACCCGTTTTAGGGAATTTTGCTAAGCCATTCCTCCCTTCTTTGCATGGTAGTAATGAATCGCTGGCCCATGCTACAAAAAAGAAAGCCAAATTTCTGGGCTCCCTTTTTGCTTCAAACTCGTTTTTGGATAATCACGCAACTCCTCTGCCTACTATCACGTGGTGTGTTTATTCTATGCCGGATGTTATGTTCCGTGCGTAAAGTACTTCTTTCATGGACATTCATAAATCGAGTGGGCCTGATGGTATCGCTCCGATTGTACTTCGAAAATGTACTCCGGAGTTGGCTCCGTTATTTACGTGCCTTTTCCGATTCTCCCACTCTGTTGGCGTAGTCCCCAGCACTTTTGAAGACAGATTTAGTGCACCCGATCCCTAAAAAGATGACCGCTCCGACCCATCCAACTACCGAACTATAGCTATAACTCTTTTGCTTTCCAAAATTATGGAATCTATTACCAACTGCCAGCTCATGCAATACTTAGAAGATCATCAAATAATTTGTGACCGCCAGTACGGTTTCGGCCGTGGACATTTAGTAGACAGTAGAGCGACTCGAATCTAATAGATAGAGCTATTTACTAGGAAACCAATTCAATGTCCTAAGAGTGCATACTGTAATATATATGCATATAATCTATAATGTTAAATAGAAAAAATATTTAAAACTATTAGACTTCATATTAAGATAACGTGTCCTTTCACTAAATAAAATTAATAACTTACAGTTTGTGTCCAGGTTGTGGGTAGAAAAATAAATTCCTTACCACGCACTTTGCACTTACGAATAAATTTTAGCTACGAAAACTTATTGATTTTGCAAACTGATTTATTACAAGGATCATTTTAACCCTTTATATCAACAGACAATGTTAATTAGGTTGAAAAGTAGAAAAAGTGACACTTTTTCGAAATATTTAGCGCAGCACGTACGAACACTGTCACTTTGACAAGAGCCAGACGACAACACCCTTATTTATTATTAGGATTAGGTTAACAGTTCGATCTGTTTGTTTTTTCTTGAATGTATTCACGTGATTACGTAGGTAACTGTGGACCGGTATTTCAAAATTCTTTAGTGGTCCCATCGTCATACAAATCATGATCTACTAATGGAATATTGGAGAACTTGAATGCAATCCTCATCTTTACTAATATTATTAAGAAAGAGGAAACACTTGATTGTTTGTTTATTTGTTTCAGCTCCACATCTACTGAACCGATTAGAACAAAATCTATTTTTTAGAATCCTAGTTCATGAACATATAATATTTTTAGCTATATAATATTTTCAAAAACTTTAAAATGTAACTGAAATTGTGAAAGATTATTTCTGTAGCTACTATATAGAGTAAATCCTTGTATTGGATCTGCAGAAATTAATGAGAACTCGGTTGTTCTGTCATAAATTGAATTATTTGTCATGGTTATGAAATGGGCCCGAAATAAAAAATTATAGTATTTGTATTTTTGTAAATACCATACTTTCCGTGCGAAGCCGGGACGTCTGCTAGTATTTTACATCCACCGTGTTTGTGTGAGGTACAGCTGCTACACCAGTTAATTAATTGTAAATATTTTGATGACATCGGATCTCATCCAAGTCGTATTCGACAGCCTATGCATTTTTCCTGACATCTGTGGTATATAATATTACTTAACAATTAAGGCAACTAAAGCAGAAAGAAATATTTAACTGTGACACACACGTAATAAACATAAATCTCTACGGCATTTTTAGATTATTTTACATAACATGCCCTAATTAATCTATTTTATGTATTATTTATATAATTTGTACGACTTAGATCAATTAGACTTAGATGTCTTCAAGAAAAGAGCATTTATTCTTTAAAGGCCGGCAATGCGTCTGTAAGACGCCTAGTCTTGTAGATGTCTATGGGCGGCGGTAGTCACTACCCATCCGCACGTTTGGTCCCCATCTTATAAGAAAATACAATTGAAATCGACTGTGAAATAGAAAAAGATACAGAGCCTACTAACTACTAAAGCTATGTTCAATACTTAGCTCTAAGTGGTGAGGTGCTACAGTCAATGCCATATCAGTGATATGTGAAAACCGTCCTTATAACGCCGCCATTTTATGGATATTATTTATTAGCATTAAAACCTGACGACACATAGGTCTTCGCTAGTCAGTCGAACTGTTGAGGCTGGACAAGCGCCGCCAACCAGTAATAGGTCCCTCCGAAAAAATAACATATTATTTATCAGCATTCTCATAATTTTCAGCCTCATCGGTCCAATTTTTTTGTTGACGCGGGAAACGCATTTACACGCCTTCACCGGCCCTGTGTGGGGTCCAGTGGTGTGTGGGGCTCGCGGCGCATTATAATGGCGAATACCCACAAAAACCAGGTGGTGAGATGCCCCGGAACAACAATTCATCAGGGCACCTAAACGGCTAGTCAGTCCCCTTAGGGACCGACGCCTTCTCCATAGACGAATTGCTCTGCACCATACGACAACCCCACCAAATTTGGGACAGTGCCATCGCAATTTGGGGCAAGGGGTCCCAAATTTGGTCCCTTACCCAGTGCGCAAAAACGCCTCCTCCTGCTACTCTTTTGGTCCCCTATCCTTATACGAGTTGTAGAAGGAGCAGCCACCTCGGTTCAATTGGCTTCATCTGATATCTGTTCAGTCCTCTCTCAATGAACACCAAAACATCCAATCTTGCTACTCCATCCATTTGCGGGTCAGGATAATATTTAATTCATGTTCATACTCGATATCATTTTATAATTATTTACCTGTTACAAATAACTGATCGTAAATGATTCATCGTGAACAATAACTTGTCACCCCAGATAATAATATGGTAATCCCCATAATTATTACGCGGCACGGTTTCACTACTATTAAGTTCCATTATATTAGCTTTTATCGAAATCTTGTTCTGTACTGACTAGCCGGTTCCCCCGGTTTCACCCCCGTAACATTTATCCCAAGACAGAAAATTTATTTTTAGGATTTTGTTTAATATTTTAAACAAAGGTGTCAAAATTCCACTCTAGTAGTTTTTGCGTTAAATAACAAAAACATCGACTTCCCCGATATAATATTGTAATATTAGTTAGAATTTGTAGTAAATTACATTTCTTAGAAACTATCGTTTCTGTAAAACTGTTTTGAATAACAGTAGTGGACTTTATTAACCAACATTTAATATTTCCCACAGCGTCCGATAGAAATTCCGTCTTCATTCAGCGGTACGTGATTCAACTTGAATGTGCCCTACGCCGCAAACTATAACTAATATTAATTATACGAGACCCTTGTTGAGCGCAGTAATATGATATATTCATAGTGTAATGTCAAACTTTGCCAATGTTAAAACACCATGTCAAAAATTGTTACTTTTATAGTAAAAGACGGCTGGAGATTTAAGGTCACGAACTGGTAAGTGTTCATCAACGCCTACAGACATCCGGTACTGAAGAGGTCAATAAGCAACCATGACCTGGGCGGAATTCGAACCACGAATCTCTGTTGCAACATACACGGCTTGTCCGATCTGCGTTACCACTGCGTCAACAGGTCGTCAGAAAACAGTGAAATTATTACTCTATTTTTTTGGTATATGGGACAAACGAGTAATCGAGCCTTTTAACGATTATCGACGCCCATGAATATCGGCATAATTACGCCGTTGCGTTGCCCTCCTTTTCGCCTATGGTTGGCTCATTGGGGGAGGTGAAAAATTAAGTTCCATTTTCATGTTACCGATACCGTTCCCACTGAATCTGTCACCGCCTGTTACTGTAGTAACATCCCTTTATCCGGTAGAAGATTGATCAAAACTTCCATTCTACAATCTCTTGTTTTAGGGTGCATCCCCACCATTTCATAAAGCTTCCCATTCGTATAATTATTGTGTAAAAGACAGCAAGACTGTCCAAAGCAATGGGCCCTTTAATAAGTTTATATAACATATTTGCAAAAAAAAAAAGAAATATAAGGAGATATTAATGTTAGTAGAATACTACAAATAGTAAAAATATTGAGACAAAATTTCCAATAAAAAATTTAACTTTATCTTTGCAGGCACGTGGCGTTATAGGGGATGACGTGCGGCGGTGAAGACGGAAGGTGTGGCGCAGGTTGATCCGGGGCGTGGTATGTGGTGGCTCATGCTCGTGCTGGCGGTGGCCGTCTCCGCCGAATGTCCTCGCCACTGTGAGTGTAAGTGGCGGAGCGGGAAAGAATCAGCACTCTGCGCACGAGCCGGCCTCACAGCCGTGCCCCCACGACTCGACCCGACTACACAACTATTGGATCTGACCGAGAACCGTTTAGGAATGCTTCGTGACGATGCCTTCGCTTCAGCTGGTCTACTGAACCTTCAACGTCTGTATGTCCCCGCGTGCAGTCTGCGAACTATTCGCCAGTATGCATTTCGTGCACTAGTAAATCTTGTGGAACTTGATATTTCCCGTAACCGACTGGATTCTATACCATCGCAAGCGTTTGACTCCATTCCGGAACTCCGAGAATTACGCCTCAGCAGTAATCCGATTCTGAAAATAAAAGATGACGCATTTTCAACGTTGCCTCACCTAGTCAGGCTTACACTAAGTTCCTGCAAGATATCAGAAATAGAGCCCAGAGGATTTATAGGATTAGAAGGGTCGCTGGAATATCTAGAGCTGAGTAAAAATAAATTGCAAGTTCTGCATGTATCGGTACTCGCTCCATTACGGTCATTGAAAGGCCTCGAGCTAGCAAATAATCCTTGGGATTGTACTTGTGCCCTCAGGCCGATGCGTGACTGGATGATAAGAAAAAATGTTCCTGCTACCGTTGTCCCTGATTGTGCTCAACCATCACGATTGATGGCACAATCTTGGGACCGCCTTGATTTGGAAGACTTTGCATGCCTACCTGAAATAGTGGGTGAGTCAGATAAAATATATGGTACTGAAGGCGAGGAAGTGACACTGATTTGTCAAGTACAAGGTGTACCTGCGCCTAGAGTGAGATGGGTCCGTGCTGGGCGATTACTCTCCAATACATCTGGTTTTAATTCAGTCAGTCCTGGTCGAGCATTTTTACTTCGCAGTGAAGGACAAACGAGTAATTTAACTATAAAAGTGGCCGATGTACAAGATACTGGATCCTATACTTGCAGTGCTGAAAATCGTGCTGGTAAAGCAGAAGTAGTTTTAAGTTTAATTGTTGAGAAAAAGGCCCAGGGTAAGGGGTTTGGGGGAAAAGCTCTAATGGCAGGAATGGCGGTATCAGCAGTAATAGTGTTAAGTTCGTGTTTAATAGGACTTTGTGCATATGAAACTAGAAGGAAAAGGCAATTAGATAGGTGGAATGAACAGATGGTTACATCTAATCATACTGATAATAATTACGAAAAAATAGAAGCAAATTTAAAAAATAACACCGATGTAGCACGTGTTGCCAATCCTGACGCAACTCGAAAAAGAGGGGATTACAGAAATGTTCCCTCTCATGATCCTGAAGATGATTTTGAACATTTAGGACGGGAAGGAGTGAGAGAAAGGAAAGAATCATTGACGCCACCCGTCGAAAAGGGATGGCGGAGAGCAGATTTCGACTCGTCACGGGAAGTTATAAACAGGCCTAATGAAACAGTACAAGATTTGCATATACCACGACTTAGTGAATATAGCATGAGGTAATAAACAAAGTGAATATTTTTATGATTTACATTCTATAATATATATCATTTTTTAAATAGTAATTTTATCGATTGTAGACACATTAAAATTAGATAGTTAGCTTTTTAAGTCACTTTGAAATTAATTGATATAGCTATCATCCTCTAGTTAGTTGTTGTATTTGTAGTAGTCCACTAAGTGCTTCTTAATATAAGTATATAATAAGTAAGATTAAATTATTAATTTTCGTGTTGAGTTTCTGAAAGTTGCTGTTTCCCGCAAGGCTTCGCTTAACTTTACCTTGAGCTTAATAAATTTCTATCTTAATTCTAAGCACGCAATGTTCATAAACGTGTGAAAATATAAGTGTGCTTAGCATGATATGCATAGTTCAAATAAGATAGAAAGCTGGGGTTGGTATTAAGTAGCTTTGATACCTTATTTCTATTATAATATATTTTAGCGTTTAAACGTTTTGTACTTACCATAGCTCTTTATAGCGAAGTAAGGATTATAGAGCAATGATAAAATAACCCACGTTAACAATATAATATTGAACGAATCGACTCGTTTCTATTTATTTTCATTTATCATTATCAACCGGTGTCATGGCTTTTATTGAAACAATACCATCTCGCTTAATCGTCAGTAGGCTATACCTTACTATCTCGCTTTTTTACATTTACATTCAGCTGAAGTGACCAAGCAGTTGACAGAACGATTATGCACACGATCCCGCTCCTCGTTCTCAAGTCAGTTCCCCAATGCAGCACAGAATGCTTCAGTTATTCTCTTGCCTGTCACAAAAAAAAACGATGAAAATAACTCCTTGGCTATCCCAAAAAATTTTCACCAGCCAAACAAACAGTCTACGATACTAGTCTACTGTAGCAGTGCACTGCCTGTTGTTTAGCCTCTGCCGTATAGTGGTGGATTCGCGTTTAATCAACAGACTGATGAAAAAGTTGACGAGGGTTGCGATTGAATAGATACATTTTATAAGTACATTCAGTCATGGGGTTTATAAAAAGAAGACCTAATAGTCCTTCCCCGGTTTTTTCTTGCATTTTGTAGGGCGTCTGCTATGGAGGGTTGTGGAGATTTTTTTCTTCCGTAGTACTTTTTGTTTTTTATTTGGTGAAATGCTTTTATGAACTGCCACCGGTTTGGGCTGTGATCCGATCGGTGTTTCAGACTCGCAGATAAAAACCATCAGGCCCCTATCCAGAAAGGCCCCGGATCTGTCTGCAACAGGGCATAATAATGTATTACTAGCTCAGCTTAAATCAACTCTTATTGTAAAATAAAAAACGTCGGCCTTTCGGCCTATGTTAATTGTGCATGTCGTGTCTGGGTCAGTTTGTTTACTAACACGATTAGAATATATAAACGATGGGGTTAATGTGGTGCGTTAATTAGTCAGTATGATAAACGAGGCCGAAGGGCTAGTAATATATTGTTAGGGCGTAAATGTGGTATAATTAGCCCCTGGACAGCGATCAGCGGTCCTTTTCAATACGCCCGTAGAATGTCCTTATATTCTTTTTATAATTTCATATTATTATTTTTTTGTTTTGTGCACATTACGCTTTTCTTTTTTAGTAGTTTTGGTAAAATAGTGTTGTGGATTTCTTTATTATATGAATGAGAATAATATTAAAAGGCAAATAAGGCGACCGCTATCTCTAAAGGGAATTGGCGTTAAAGGAGGTTTTTACCGAAATATCGCTTTCGGGATGTATGCAACACATATAACATGAATTTCCATCAAGAAGGAATAATAGTAATTATATATGTGAACTTATCACACCACGTTGGCCTTGCCCTGTGCGAAGTACAGTAAGGCTTTTGTACAGGTACTAGACAACGGAAATATATTTGATATTATTATACATTTTAAGGACGTTTATATATTTAAGATTTTTACTACATAGATAAACATCCAGGACCTAGGTGGGATTCGAACCCGCGAACTCTAAACTTAATACGCGGAATAACCGCGACGTTACCAGCCTACACAGCCATTCAGAGGCAAATGGAAAATGGACAATACCTTATGATAAGCTCCAGCTAAGACATCAATTTAGCCTGGTCCTAAAATGCAGCTTTCATCGTTGTCTTTCCTTCTTATTTGACATTCGATAGATTGTCATTTTACCACAAAAGTACAATAACAAATCTAACAAGCCACACTTTTAATATTTTTATGCATACTTCCTGTACACGTCTGACCTACCAATGTTTTTCGCTCAGCTGATCAAGTTTTTCACGCGAAAATTTAAATCTAACGCTGCACATTTGTAGTTAGGGCTGCCGAGCCTGCAAATGAATTGCTTCATATTTAGCATTAATTCTGAAAGTCAAAATTTGTTCTCAAATATGTAAATATAGACTATTATATCCATACACAAATATTTAATAATGTGATTTATACAGATAAAATATTGATTTGTTGCAGAAGGGACCCACAAGAACCAATACAGTATTCGAAGTCAACGGGTCGGCTGAGTAGCCACGTTGAGGTGTTGTCTCAGAGCAATCGTTACAACAACAACAACGCGCGGTTCTCCGGCACGAGGACACGGGACCGACTCGACAACGATCTCTCCGGCAGCGATAGCGAAAAGAACTACCCTGACCTTATAGAGATGAGCTCACTGAGCAATACCCATTTTCGCAATGACATCAAACACGACCCATATAACTTTTACACAATACCCCGCAGGAGAGACGGAGATAGCCGTAGTCCCCTCCTCAGCAGTCGACGCAACAGCTCTGGTGGAGGAGACTCTACCACGTACCTAGAGAAAAGTTACGACAAATGCCGACAGTCCAGTGGACGTAGATCGAATAGTTTTTTAGACCTGTCCTCTAGCGGTAACCGGTGGCGCCACAACCCCAGCCTCCCCGCCTCGCCGTCTAGGGAGCAAGTGTCAGTTCCGTCCGCTACCCCACTTCTAGACTTGACAGGTTTGAGGGATTATTCTCGCACCGGTCAACCATTTGAAGACTTTGACTTTCGAGCGTCACAGCTTGAAAAGTTTTTAGAAGAATATAGGTGTTTAAGAGATCAATTGTCGAGGATGAAAGAAACCAGAGAGACGTTACAGAGAACGAGGGCTGTGGAGAACGAAGAACTGAGGGCGATTTACAAAGGAAAGCCTTCCATAGCTGTGACGGAGACTTCTTCTGTTGCTTTAGCAGACGCAGCGACCCCTCTGGCTCTAGGCCCAGAGTTCAAATCCCAGCAGTCCAGACCGGATTGGCTGACGACGTTACTCTACCGCAATTAAAATTAATTTGTAAATATTTATAATTGAAGTAATTTATAAGAGCAATTAAATTGTTATAAGTGAAGTGATACATTCGTGTAATTCTTTTAAAGACGAAATAAATTTTAAGTCTTTATAAGTTTTTACTTAAATACATTTTGCTAACTCACACCCGCAATTAACCTGAATAGATGACCTCCCTCTCAATGAACGCTGACTAAAAGTTTTGGCATACATTAGGGAGGAAGTTGGCCATAATTGCCATACTAAGTTGATTTACGGGTCATTAGCCTGTTATAATTTATCGTTGGCTTTAGGAACTCCTCAATGAACAGGAATCGCCCAGTTTTTGTATTTTTTAGTATAATAGATTTTGTTTGTGACTTCGGTAACTGTTTCACACACGTGTTCCCTCTTCTCTTATTCTTCCCTCTGCCCCTCCTGAGTAGTGGTGATGAGCCACAGGAAACTCACAAACTGCACGAAACACGATAACATAGCTGAGAGTATACGGCAGTATAATATGAGCGGTGTATGCAATAAGATTGCAATGAGAAGAAAAAATTGGTGATGTGAGGACTAAAACATGTAATGGTGTGAATACAACACAAAGTGTTTTTTCACTTGGAAAACATTATCTAAGAACACGATATACCCATATTTTTATGGTTTACGATGACATTCAAATCATCTGCATAACTAGAGGCTAGACCGGAAACTCGTAGTCCACACGAATAGCCCCAGTAGAACTGGTATTTCACACTGATATGGGAGCCAGAGGTAGCACCTATACATGCCGGCTCAACATGGCCTTTCTTTGTTGGTGTGTGAAAACGCACTTACGCACCATCACCGGCCCAGAGTAGGTCAACGCATTGGCATAGCAATTATATGGATGTTCGTGGGCGTCGGTAGTCGTGAAAAGACTCCGAATGTTCCTTTGCTCTCCTATTCTATAAAAAAATCTCAAATGGAGAAAAGCGGAACACTTATAGAATCACCCTTCTTTTCCGTCTGTCTGTCCTTCTGTCTGTTTGTCCGTCTATGTGTCTGGTAAAACCCTTTTTAGGAACACGTGGAAAGAGACGTGAATTTACGTCAAATACTAAGATCTGTAAGGCTTTACAAGCCAAAGTCCTCGAAAACAATACTTCTAATTGAATGAAACCAAATCGTTTATGAGCATATTTTTTATGAGATCGCGCGAAAACAGAAACCTATAGGGGATATTTGCGGTTGATCTAGAATTATAAAATATAGCGGGAAGTGAGAACGTACAGAGTAAATCTGAAAATGACTAGATTATAAATATATCAATGGAAAAAGCTATTACAAATATATTAGGTTTGTAGTTCCTTTCGTACATTTTTGTATATTTGTACTAGAAGTACATACTTCGCGACAAAATCTTCATAGGCAAATATTTTTTATAGTGTCAATTAGCTAATAGATGCCACCTATATTTTTCTAATGTCGGTGTCACCTACGATGATTGTTTGTAACTTATCTATTTATTGTTCTAGAAATTATAGGAAAGAGTATATACTTCAGTTAGAGCTTATACATTGATATAAACAATTTGCATTTTAAATGTCAACAATTTTATTATTTGTAGCAATAACACGCCAACATGGTGCAAGCTTTTTTCACTTTTTATTAAAATTTTCATTCCTCTTTTCATTCATCACATAACATTCATTATAATTTGTCTGTCAGCCGTCTAACTCGTAAATTAGAAACAAAAAATCAGGGCTTTTGTTTAACTATGAAATTAGATCTAATATTAGCTTGGAATTAGGAAAGGGTCTAACCCCTTCCTAATTTTTTGGTATAATACTTCAGTTATGTGCCAATAAGATTTTAATTTAATTGAATGACAAACAATTTTACTTGGGTCCTTGGCGAACGACGAACACGAATTAACGAAGGAATTAATCTTATTAATTCCTTCGCCTTGTAATTACATAAACACTTTTATTGTACTAAAAAAATCGAGACAAACACAAATAACGAGGCACTACAGATTTAGTAGCCAATTACTGTGATGTAGCTCTTTGTTTCGCTCTCCAAATGCTACGAAGCTCAGGATTTTCTCCGAAATAACGGTCTTCCACTCTACAATTTTATTTAAATGAAACAAGCTTGCTCTCTGTGAGATTATGTACAAGTTTGATGATGACCAAATTCTTTATAATTGTGATTTGGTGAGAATGCTTTACAGATCATAAGCGGTGAGATCCAAAAAATACCTACATGTATAATTATGGATGTCTCTCTAATTGAAGTAAAGCTTCTTTACTCACGTTTGACCTGTGGAGTAAGCTCGTGAGTACGTAGCGATCTAAGAAAACGAAAGTGGAGAGGGATGTACCTCCTTTTCCCGGTAATTTCACAATAATGGTGTATAAGTTTGTGCAGATATAATGAGAGGGAGAGAAAAAGTTGCACGGAAGTTGAGAGGAAGATTTAAGTTAGTGGAGACAGAAAGGGAGATTTAAGTTTAATTTAGGACTGCAGGGACAAGAGAGAGAGGTGAGAGGACATCTTCCTTCTCGAATCGCCAGTATATAAAATAAACTTAGTTCTAAGTTTTACTTCAGTGACATCGTCTATACTACACACGTATTTTTTACAATAATACTTTTTTGTTTGTGGATAGATAGACTAGGCACGTGCTACCTTAATAACTGTGCCCCATAGTATCACCTGTCTGAAATTAACCTAAAGTTCTTATTTATATAGTTTAAAGGGGTGAGTAATCAACTTGTTTCACATTTCGCACCACGCAAGGAGCATATTGATGACTACCGAAGCCCATAAATATCCACATATTTGTTATCAAACATTTTCTCTTTTAACTAAAGGGGACTTTTGCGCACGGGCCGAGGGTGTGAAACTCGCATCATGATACTGTCCCGCTTGCGTCGGAATTTTGGGGACTGATTAGTTGTCAAGGTGCCTTGGTGGCTTACAGTTCCATCGCACCGAATGCGGCGTTGATGACACTTTTGTGGGTTTTCGACACTATGATGTGTCGCGTGGCCCACGCGCCACCAGCCGGCCGGTGATATCGTGTTAGTGTGTTTCCCCGCGTAACAAAAAAAAATCGTTGGCTGCTAGTGTAATTTTAAACAATATAATCTAGAAGATAGGAACTATGTCGGCTTGGTTAGGGAAACTATGAAAATTTAGGCCACTGAAAACTTTGGGACTATAAAGAAAAGTCAGTTTAATAAATTAATAAAATTTATTTGAGACAAAAATCCATAGATTCTAAGTGTGTCAGTAACAGTTTTATTATTATATGTATTTTATCTATACTATTTCTGTTTTTGAACGGTGAAATAGTCGTTATCGACAAACTGTAGGTGGGTGGTATAACCACGAGATAAATCCCATATTTAGCCATTTGCCAAGCACGTATGCAAATGGGTATAACTAACGATAAATGCAAATTTGCGAGTTCGATAAATTTTATTGTCCAATGTATTATGACTATCAAGAGCGATAACTAAATTTTTCTATGAATTGGTACAATATATCACTCAAATAGGCTCCAATTGCCAGCTTATGCTAGGTAATCTAGTTCGCTCCGGTTTGTGCCACTCTCACCATCCAGCCGACCCAAGGGGGCCTGAAGTGTGTGTCGGGCTCAGGTCGTGAAGCGATGGCTACTACCGACTAAAAACTGCTATACGTTAGTTGGCCCTATTGGCATTTCACAGCGGGAGCGTTTCTTGGTGTTTCTTTGTTTGTGTTCTTGGACGGACTTAGCTACTGCTATCGCGATCGCGTCGTCGGCGTCGTGCAATACGTGCTTCGGCCGACGGTAACGGGAGTCGGTTAATAACGTCGGATCGTATTCCGACGTTTGGACGATTAATTTATTTTTGTGATTAAGGGCACGGTCAAAGAACTTTTGAGACAGCTCTTTGAAGTGTACTTTTATCGAGGTCAATTGAAAGTCACAATGTAGGTCGATGTTTCGGAAATACCAAGGGCATCCAGTAGCCATGCGTAAGAATCTATTTTGTTTTTTCTGCAAACGTTGTTTTAGGCAAGGGATATGTGCGCGAATGCTACACTGCAATACGAGAAGATCGGTCGAATACATGTAATATGCAAAGTGAGCTTATCTCTATACGCCATTTTGCTATTTTTGTTTATAAGAGAATAAAGTTTAAAAAAGGACATATCGTGCCTTTTTCAGAACGTTGTCTATGTGATTCTTGAAGCTCATCGACCTATCGAGAGTAACTCCCAAGTATTTCACCGTCTCTGCTCTAGGTATCTCGTTACCGTAGAGCAAGATGGGAGGCAGGATGGGAGGCCAGCATAGCAGCTTGAGGAGAGTCTATGCTGTATGGATACTATCGAGTTCACTCGATTTGACGTTAACTAAATTGTTTTTTAGTAATTTATAGTCGATGATCTTTTTCTTTATTTTAACATTTCTACTAAATCTATTATCTCCTATTTCTATTAAAATGGGTCTATAGTGTGAGTAAGCTCGTGTAACGTTTCAGCCGTCTTTATGACGAGTGAAATGTTTCTAACCAGTGCTATATCTATTGTACTCGGTGAACATATATACCCATTATTGTTCGGAGTACAATGGGTTGGGATATACGGAGCGTTGATGATGATGTTACGATCATCAACATATTTTCTAAGGACAGTCCCGTGACTGTTGTTATATCTATTGCCACAGGTCACGTGGTGGGCGTTGAGGTCCCCAGCTAAAATTATTGGGTCATCTGCGTTTAAATTTTCGGAAATAGCGTTAAAGTCGCTAAATAGAAGCGGTTTTGAGCCTCACTGATATGCAGAGACTATGGTGATGGGCTGATGGCCCGCCATGCATAGCGTACATAGGGATACTTCTAGATTTTCTAGAGGGGGCGGGTCGAGTGGATACAGCGAAAGGACCTCTTGTAATAGATGACTGTACCCCCACGACGGAATCGGGTACTGTCATTTCGAACAATATTATAATTGCAAATACGCGGATTTGAGTGGCTAGGTTTTAGTAACGCTTCCTGCACTAGAAGGATGTCTACTTTATGTTTCGGGAGGAAATCCCGCAACTCATTGATGTTCGATCTAAGGCCGTTTGCATTAAACGACACTAGTCTTAACGAGTTGGGTTTTATCCTTCCCGAGGTAGCCATTTGTAGGCCTAGTGGGAGTGGCGCTTGATCGTCTCAACCAGCGCATGATGGTCATCCAGAGCCTGAAGCTTCTCAGACATGGAGCCATATCTAACTTTATTCGCGAACAGTTTGACCTCACGTAGGTCAATTGCTCGCAGGAAATTCGCTAGGAATTCCCAGTCGGCGGCTATGTCCTCTCCCTTGCCACCCTGAGGAGGCATTTGGAGCTGACGCTGATGCGTCTGGGGCGTCAGGGACATCAGGGGCACAGGAGCCGGGGCCATTTGACCCCTTTGTGCCTGCGGCATCGGGGCCCTCTGTGGCTGCTGGGGTATGGGAAGGAGTGGCCTCGGTGCCGGAGGTGTGCACGCGGCCTTTTACGAGCGGAACCACGCGTTGGTGGTGGATATGGGGGCAGGGATGAAATCATCCTGCTTCCGTATCGGGCGCTTTTGCACCTGAGGGGCCTTTTGTCCCCTGGGCAGCGGCTTGGGGATACCCTGGGGTTTAGGTACCTTCCTCTCAAAGAATTAGGGGGCCTTCGGGCACCCTCTGCAGTTGGCCATGTGACTAACTTGTCCGCACAGCACACATGCTGGAGGCTCCTTGGAGGTACTGTCCCTTAGGCAGTCCGCCGTGCCATAGTCGCCCAGGCACTTGACGCACCTTGGGCGTCCATAGCAATTGCGTACATCTGCGTAACAAAAGGCGTCAGTAGTCATCAAAAGGCGTCGGTAGTCATGAAAAGGCTTCGATTTTCCTGTTTGCCCTTTACGCTATTATAAAAAAGAAGCATTTAATTCTATTTGTATTCTCAACATCCGTAACATCACACAAGTCTTTCCTACATTACATACTCACTCGCTATTTTAACCTCAATTGCGCATTACAGCTACTCTGTTTATTATAATAAAAGTTAATAATCTGACACTGATGATGGAACTGAAGCAAGCGAGACGGACTGCATACACCCGAACACTACCCTCCTCCACTGTGACGCCTCGAGCACACGTGAGTAGAAATGAGATCACGTGCGATGCCGACTCCGTCACATAGTCTTCGAAATCCTTGGCATGCAGCGACCGAGCTGAGGTTTGACCGTTTTAGGGTTATCTTTTATCCAAAGGGTGAAGATGGAACATTATTACAAAGTCTCCGCTTGTCATTTGAGGTATATCGATATTGTCCCAGACATACAACTGAACCAGATGCTGTGTAGAGTTATCTCATTATTGGTGTTATAATTTATGTTAAATTTTATAAACGGAATTACTAATGGGGGAAAGAGACTATAAGAGGTTGAGTTCGACATTTAACTATTACTGGTCTCTCCACATTCACAATCATGAACAATCTTAAGATACTACAAGAACAGACAATCAATAGAGTTTTCAAGTCGTGGCATATACTATACAATATAAACATTAATGATACGGTTTATCAAATTAATAGCTACGTCGTGCAATTCACTTAACAATATCAAAATTCACACATAAGAGAATTAAGACATTTTAACATTAATAAAGACTTAATAAGACATGAAACATGACGTCGGCAAAAAATCATGAGCTCACCATTTTATGTGTAATATAAGCATTTCAGATTAACAACGCCGGTATTTCGCGTTCGCGGCATCGTCTCAGGAAAATATAAGTTCCCAGACGGAAAAGAAAAATACTATTTGATTATCATGTTTTAACGAATGATTCTGTCCTCCTCGACGAAAAAAGTAAAGAGTGTCATTTCTTCGACACAGAGCACACCTTCAGTCTAACAGTCAAAGATGACGGATATACTTTTTTATGTAATGATTGTAACAAAAATATAATTTCTACATTGGACCAATTCAAACGTTTTACTTCAACTAAGCTCAAAGGCCCCTACAGTCCGGAGCCAGTTTCACGGCTGCAAACGTACGTCACCGTAATTGTCATTCCATGTTTTAGTTTGTAGGCTTTGTCCGTCCGAGGAGCGCGGTGAGGCCGCAATAGACAGCGTAATGTAACAGTAATTATTACTAAATGATGCCGTTCTTTGGCTTGGATACAATTTATTTGAAACGGAAGAAAACAACATTCGTTTGACAAACTTACTTACAATAAAACTACTTTTACGGATTTTATCGCGGTTTATTTAATTATCTAAATACCCGAAAAATTATAATATTTAGTTGTTAGTGCGATTAACTCAAATAGTATTTATCAGTATATTATATCTTGCTGTCTTGAGGTGTTATGTTTAGTTTATGACACAATAAAAAAAAGCTAAACAATTGTGTGTTTAGTATTTTATTTTTTTGTATGCGTTGATTGGAACAACAAAATAATTAAAATTATTCGGGTACTTTTAATAATTCGGGACATCAGGACATCTGTCATCACAGTCCACCCGTGAACATGGTTGCTGTAAAGTGTCTGAAACGTCAGGCCGGTTAAATCATTAAATAAATATCCGACAAAATCCGCAAAGGGTTTTATTATGACTAGTAACATTCGTATAAACTTAAGACATCAGTATGACAAATTTTATTTTAAACAAGTATTTGTTAAAGCTATGGCATCAGGCATAATTGCATTTCTAAACAGACGTTTTCATTGCTGCACTGTAGTCAGGCCTCAACGGGAAAAGTATTTCTCTAGCACAGGGGGACGAAACTGCGACACTTGGTGACTACCGACGCCCATAGTCCGGCTTGTGCTGCCAGTGGCTACATGAAACGATCTCGACGATATTAACGATTGCGTCACACATGACCGTCATGAGAGGTACCCACCTGGGGGGGGGGGGCACGACTATCTGACCGGTATATGGTACTACTAAGGGTGAATACTTTTCTATCAATATCACGTAAATCTAAATTAAAATGACAGATGTATGTTACGGTTATGGACACTTGTCCACGTATAAGGTACTTACATTGTATGTGTTTATGTGCATGACACTACATCCTCCTATCCAACGATTGGGCCGGCACGCCCAGGGACGTACCTCTCGCTCATATAATACCGTCGTAAAGTGACACATTCAGTGTCACGTTGTGTGCGGTTTGTAAGTAATCGGTGGCGCATTGGGGGGTGGAGAAGGGCAACGCATCGGCATAGTAATTATGTTTTCATGGGCGTCGGTAGTCTTAAAAAAAGCTACAATTGCCCGTTTTCCCCCCATTCTATAAAAAAAAAATAAGTATTAATTTATATGGGAACTCGATATTATCGGGGAGGGAAGGAGTTAGCATAACAATTGTGTATGCAGATATCTATGGGCTTCGGTAGCCATCAAAGTGTTCGGACTGCTTGTTTACCTCCTTATACTGTAAAAGTATATTCATGAATAAATAAAAGCTCTACTGCACATTTATTAAGAAATTATTCAGTTATTTCAATTTAGAATTGTAACGCAAAAAATGTATTCATAAACTGTATCTGCCGTTTTCAATAAAAACTTTCAAAAAAAAAAATAGTTTTTTACATTTGCTTTTATACGTTACCTTATCAAACACAAATGAATATATTCTGCATGAAAAAAAAAAAGTTCATACGCACAAACAAAATGATTTACGAAAAATATTTTGATGGACAAAGTAGCGAACCAACGGCAGTGATGAACATTACCGACTGACAGCGGCGTGCGGAGATCAGAGTTTAACATCGCAGGCGAATATACTCGCTGATAGCTGCCGAAATACGGAAAGTGTGAATTATAAAGCGCTACAGCATATTAGTTTACTAATTCAAATATTGACGCGGTTGGAGAAATTGAATCAAGATGAAACCTATATTGATTTCTTAAGTTACCGCGATGGATTTGAATTATCATTACAAACTGCTTTTTTTAGAACATTACACAATACGAGAGTATTTTTTTGCTCATCTTGCTACCATTTTTTGGAACGCGAGGAAACGCTTGGTGTGTGGGACTTGCAGCACACGATAGTACTTCATACTACAAAAACCACTACGATTGCCATGATTACTGCCGTCGAGGCGCTCCGGAGCTGATAACCACCAGGGCTGGTCAGTCAGGGAACAAACCCTCGTTAGGTTTGTACCGCATCATGAGCAATAATTTCTTCCACTATTCACCAACTTTGGTGCAGCGTAATGAGCTGAGGTACCTGTCCTCATCCCTTGCCTTGAACGTGAGAGCTCTACCTCATCTCGGGCTTTAGTTCTTATAGGAGAGCTGTAAAAAGTAGCCCTCTCTTTTCAGTTGAAATTACTCAAGATGTCATATTTGAACTAAGCTTGAACTGTAATAGTAAGGAAATAATTTAAGAGGTACCATTGTAAATGATTCAAGCCGATGCTAGGGATGTATCTCTATATCACATAAAACCTGCGTGAACACTGCTAGAAGGTTATACTGATAGCGAACAACCCCAAGACTTGCAATAAAAAAACAAGCCTCCGTGGTCAAGTGAGTTGGAACTTCGGACGTCCATTCGAATGGTCCAATGTCCGTCATTTTCGCCCTCACAACCAACGAGTTTTTCTAAATTTAGTTCATTTTCTGAGAACTTTTACTGTGAAGGCAAACATCACGATTAAATCTAGATTCGTGTATTCGAATTCGACCTAATCTGGGTTTTGGGTATGATTCCCCGTTTGGATTGCAGATGTCAGATAGCAGACGGTCTGTGTAAAAATTTCTGCCTCTGTCAAATCCTCTGAATTAAGTAGCTGACCTTGATAACATCTGTTACTGATACAGGATAAGGTTAGGTCGCAGAAGAACCGCAAACTTTGCCATAAATATCAGGAAAGAGCCAGGGTCGGTGTTCACCATGGATCATTTAGATTCGACGTATCTTTCGTCATACAGAACAGTTTGCTCTAAAGAACAACATTCAAATATTTATAGTTATATCTGTTCATTACGATAACCATAAATACAAAGTACCAACATGAAAAATTAAGCTAAAAAGCCGGAGCCCAGCTAATTTAACTTTATATTTGCGATCCCGCTTGGGATACTGGGATAAAAATATCCAATTATTGTGTTTTAATTAGTTCCTGATACGTAAGCAGATTTTGTGAAGCTAACAACAATTCACGTTCGTTAAATGAAGTAGCATAAGTTTCACCACAATCTGGTCTGCGAAGGAATTTAATTATAGTGTTGTGATATTACGTACATTTATTGTTGCGAGAAAGAATTATACATACATACACTAGAAGAACACATCGTTGTGGCCTAAAATATGAATCAATTAACTTACTCATATGTATAAATTTATGCGTCAAACGAATTCACTAAGTATATCCTGTCTGAACGAATTTCCATGCGGTTTTTATATTTGTATAAAGCGATACCCGAGGAAGGTCTTAGTGTATAATTTGCCCCTGATAGTCACTGGCAAAGGCCGGGCCGGATGCTGGATCGTTAGTATATATTAAGTTCATATTATTCTAAAAACATACAAGCAACATCCTTGGTATTTTAAAAATTTATGTTCCGTCTCTGGCCTTAAATATTATCACTTGTATAATTGTACAGTCCGTTTGTGCGGATGACCGTACCGTAACGTTTATGTTTATGCTTAAAATAGGGATAGACAATTTTATATAGATAGAACACGTGGCTGACTCGACAACTTGCAGTTTTTGGCACGTTCGGGAAAAATTATGAGAATAAATATTTATGACGCGAGCGCACACCGTCACGAAAGACGGACTACCTGAAGTTTGGTATAGTCAAAATTTTAGTTTCCAAAAAAACTACTTATGCGTTTTAACAAATATTATAATATATTTTTTTTAAAGATTTTTATCTTGTTACGCCAAAGAACGTGTAGAAGAAACGTGTAGATAAGTACACACACTTTTCTTTAATGGAAATAAAAAATAATTTCGTTTCGGAAACTAGCCCGGAGAAACATCGTAACATTTTGAAATATTTAGCTATACTTTTGCACTCTTTGTTTTTTGAGTAATGTTATCAGTTAGTATATACCCCACAAGTAACATTAATTAATTATAATAAGTGTCACGTTGATGTCTTAATTTTACGCGAATGTTAGTCATTACAATAAAATACTTTTATCGCGGTTTATTTGACTATTTACCTAGCCCGACGTTTCAGAAGCTTTTGCGGTAACTACGTTTCAGAAGCTTTACAGCAACCATGGTCACGGGTGACCATGGTTGCTGTAAAACTTCTGAAACGACAATAAAAGTAATTTTATTGTAACAAGTATCATGGTCAATGTATTTGAGTAAAAAAACATTACAAAATTATTAATTTAATAAAATTAAATAATAAACATAAACTGTAGTCTGGCCAAAGATACTGTTATAATTAGAAATAAAAATATATTACATTTGAATTTTGAAAAAACCTGTCATTTTTATACGATTATTTATTGTGTTTTCTCATTTTGGCGCCAAATTTTGTGCAATATTTTGCGACATTAAAAAGGAGTGGGGTGATAAAGAGATCGTTGTGATTGCATTACACAAATTAGGTATAGAGCCAAATGCAATTTTTGAAACTCTTCATATATTAGGTATTAGTCAAATGCTTGCGTACCGGGCTTTCAATGCTTCTTCTGTTTGTGACAACAAAGGATCCGGCGGTCCGCTTAGTGTTCGTACGAAAAAAATAAAGAAAAAAATTCGAAGAGGTCCTGTCCGAAAGCAAAAGATTTTATCTCGGGAAATGAAGAAATCATCTAGAACTATGTCGCGTATTGTAAGAGATGACGTAGGAGTTGCAACACAGATGCTATGGTCATTTTTAAGTGACAAATTAAATATGAATAGGGTGGTCAAATCGAAACAACTACCGACGCGGTACGCTAAGGGAGGTCATGGAAGAAATTTGTTTACGGATGAGTTTTTTTTTACAATTGGGCAACTTTTTAACAAACAAAACGACCGTACTTATGCTTAAAGCTTTAAAGAACTTCCCAATTCGCCGAGACAACCTTCACGTACACTACATACTTGTATCTTAAAATATATTACAAAAAATACAATATTATTTATAAACACAAACTTATAACCATTTAATACAAAATAAGTGCATTTGCATGCATGCATTTGTTTGTAAACTTTTATAACTTGTCACGCTTGCAGCTCTTGTGTTCTTAAATCTTAATTAATATTATTACTTTATTAATAACTAAGCCCTTGGATATGTAGTTGCGTGATATGCATGTATTAAAAGTAAGTTTTTATGGATAAGTATTGAAATAGACGGCGAATTGCAACGCATTAGCTTTAAACACAAAAAGTAATATCTTTAAAAGCAAATAAACTGAGTCATTAACTACTTTAATCAGGAATTTAATTACTGTAAAAGATCGTAGATTCTCCAGCTGCCGACGGAACTAATCCGCCACAGCGTCGACAATGAGTTTCAAATTTACGACACTAATAAAAGTATCGCTTTTATTGGCGAACACAACTCGTTCGGACAAGTGTAATTGCGATCCGCTGCTTTCTATTGGCTCGTCAATTTACACGCGACGTTTACAAATTGTGTGTAAAGAGAATATCTCGCTGGCATGATCACAGTGCCTATCTTACGTAACACTAGTCGAGCCCCATGGTTTCACCCGCGTAAACTCTTCAACCGCTTAGAACTTTCATATAACTGTTCTTCACCCCATTCATCCCCTTTGAAATCGAGTTTCCAAAAATCCTGTCCCTTACACTCTCCAAGGGAAATACATGACATGTTTTAGGTTATTGTATTTAGTAGTTTTGGCAGTGCGTTGTCTGTCAGTCAGCCAGCCAATCAATCATTCGGTAACGGATGAGTTTTCTACGAGTATGTAATTGATATCATGTAGCATTTACATGTACATAGTTTTTGTTATATACTGTAATATTTGTATTCGTTTGTATAATATGTGAGTTAGTTTGAATATTTGAATATCTTTGTAATTTAAGAATTAGGATTTCTACCGATATAAAGACTCATTTTTACGGGTTTCTTATTAATATCGTCAAATTCGTATCCACAATGTGAGTTAGTCGGTCCCGTTCTATTCGCAAATGAAAGATTGCTCTGGTTGTGATAAAGACGGCTCTAGTTTTATGGCCTCTGAGGATTTTTACGATCCCCATATTGGCACTAAAACTGTAACGCTTCTTGGACCAATTGAAAACAAGCGTAAATTTTACGAGGAAAAACAATATATTAATAAATTATCTGCAAATTCGTCTCACAATAATTTTATATGTGTTCGGTACACGTCTTGAAAACATCATCACCACCATCATCAGCAGCAGTAGCCGGTAGACGTCCGCTCCTGAACATGGTTGTCGTCGTTGGTCTTTACAGTATGGGGGTGAACGAGTAATCAGAGCCTTCTGACGATTAGCAACGATAATTGACATTTGCATTATTATTGTTATGCAGATGTATTTCCAAGACGACTGATATCCTGGTAATCGCATCCATCCATCCATCGTCTTGGCGTTCATTGGAAGAGGCCTGTGTCCAGCAGCGAGCCGATAAGGGCAGATAATGATGATGATGATAATGTATTTCCTGCTCTCCTCCAATGGGCGACTCCAATGGAGTACTCACAAACTGCACGAGACGCGTCAGCACTTTGCCATTTAACGGTGGTGTCATGTGAGCAAGAGGTACCTCCACAATCGTGCAGTCTCAATTTCACTGCAATACAGCATGAATGGAAATACATCTTACAAAAACAGCTCTATAGACCTCTTCCGATTCAGGTAATGATGGAAAATATCTTCCTAAAGTAGGGATCGACCTATGTCCTTGGAAACCCTGCGATGTGTTAGCATTGGTCGTGCTATGGTAGTTTTAATAATAGAGATTATTGCACCTATTCTTACTGACTCGACACAATTAATTTTTTCCTCAGCCCAGGAACACTTCCGGGTTCATGGAAGGACGCTTATTTAGTACTTTATCCAAAAAACTGAAAACTCAGAGTTTCTCTGAACATGGCCCCATATCCGTTTTACCTCGCATATCAAAAATATTAGAACGTCTGCAACTAACTATGCACTCTTTCTTCATAAGGGCTGGTGCACCACTTATTCATAAGGGCTGGTGCACCACTTATTCCCACCAATACTAATTCTGTGTCTCCATGATCGACAGCGTCATCTGCTATAGAAAAGCTGAAACTGTCTTGGGACCCGCAACGAGTTTAATCAGAAGTAAGTAGGAGGGTTAGGAAGTAAATCCAATTTCCCTCCCTAATTAAAGCGGAGACAGTGCAAGATTGCAATGATTTATATAAGCCGAGAATAGGAGGCCAGCCAGGTGAAGCCCAGCTCCTATGCACCACGGAGATGTATGCAAATAAGTGTTATGTTAATATTGAGTACCCCTTATATTTGCAATGTTATGATGATGTGATATCGTGTTTATTGCTGCCAGTAATATTTATGGCAACATTTTTTTTTGAAAGCACGAAAATCCACAAGGCTCAGTACTATCAACTTGTATATGGATTATTGGATTTGACGACTTGTTTCCTTTGCCACTTCCGGCGTTGTGTACGTTAGTAGGATACGCAGACAGTGCACTTCTAATCTTAAATCAAACAACTGTCGTAGCTTAAAAGCATCCTAAGGAAAAGAAACCTATTACAATACGGTGGTCTGATCACTGCATCTTTAAAAGCAAACTTCTTGGTTTTCAATTAATATCATATTTCTGCAGCTGCTCTATTGAAGGTAACGAATTCGAAAAAAACGCACTTTATTCTTTGGCAAGATTAGTGAAATAAAATTATTGATGATATTCGTAGTGCTGGTGTAGTTTACTTTGGTGACCTCGTGGACAACGTAAGTAGTGTCTGACCGGTCTACAGTTTTCTTATCAAGATTGCGACATCTACTGTTGATTAGCAAGCGGTACAAATGTATTGTTGTTTATGGAAAGTCTTCTGGGATTATTCCACTAACAGTGAGCCTTTCGAGCAGTTTTCCTCTAGTTGGAAAGTCCCTGGTTTGTTGTCTGGATCACGAATAAGTTTCATGATAACGGATTGCCATACTTTTGGGAAAATGACTTCAACTTCGGCCATGTTTCAGCCCCGTGGGTCATTAAGAGGAGAACGCTTTGTTTGAAGTTTTTATCTTCAAGCTCTGCGGTATAGGCGACGTGAGAATGTGAAAAAGCTTTGGGAATACTGCCCAACCCAACTGAATCTTTCCACCGGCTTCCTTCTAGAAGTTATGTCTACCTAATTACAATAGCTGCCCGAGGTAGACGTATTTGTCTGCGACTCCGAGAATAACACCATCGACGTTGGCCGGCCTAGGGAGAACGTGTTCGTTGAATTTGACCTCTGTCTTGTCCAAGTTGATGAACTTGGACAAAACAAAGGTCTATCCGTCGGGAGGATTCATTTAGGCTGTGTAACATTTCCTGCCCGCTCTCCGACGCTTATGTGAGATATTTTATTTACGCTGGAAGATTTTTCAATTAGCAGTAAATGTAATTTTTACAAAATTAATGTGTTACCAGGTTGTGATGAGTTTAGTGTAACTTATTGATGGTAATCGTTGTCGGATTCTAGTATGTCAGATTCCAGAATCTGTGCATCGAGGTATGCTTCAGTTGTGGACTCTAAATTGTAGTTGTACGTATTGTTTATTTTGAAGTGAAGAACTATAAAGTTTGCAAGTCAGAAATCATTTCTTGAAATACGCGTGTTCTAGGTGCCATCTTAATTTCCCGAGATATATTTTGTTTGCGGACAGGATTTCTTTCAACTTTTTCATATGAAGACTACGTGGACGTCCAGATCGTTCTATGTCACGAACAGAGAAAGTTTCATTGTACCTATTAATAGTCCGGTACACATATATTTGACTAATAACAAGTGTACGAAGAATTTAATAAATTGCATTTGGCTACATACCTACTTTATGTAATGCAGTCACAGCAATTCTGCTCTCTTTATCACCCTAGTAGTATTGGCGTCAAAAAGTGAAAACACAATGAACATCTTGGAAGGAGATGGTGCCATTTTGCATAAGGGAAGGAAGTGCCATGCAAAGTGCATTATACTACATCCTCCTATGCAACGGAATTGGGCCGGCACGACCGGGGATTGTACCACTGTAAAGTGACACCTAGAATGTCGCGTTTCGTTCGATTGCTCGTTTGTCTCCCTATACTATAAAAAAGAACAATGGTATAAAGATGGCAGATTCCAGATTCAAATGTAATATTTTTAATTGAAACAGTATTTATGTGCAGGCTTAGTAGATTACGCTGATGTCTGTTAACGCGATCTCAACGGAAACCTTGCTTCTTCTCTGGAACATCTGAAAAATGTATGCATTTGGTTTACCTTCGTGATCCGAAAATATGACCACGTTTTCGAATATCATAGAAATTTAAACTTGTTTTCCATGAGATTATGCCGGAAGTCCCATATTCTTCATCTCCCCTTTACTATCCCTTTCATTCAATTTACATAAAAGAATATAATTTGACCTCCTAATTCACAAGACATCTTTCATCGTATCAGCAATGGAACTGTGGAATCTATTACCTGTAACACTACAAAAAACGCAAGCCGTATCAATTTTAAGAAACGTCTTAAAGAGCACTACCTCTCCTTATCCAGCGTGTAGTACACAAATCTATTTCTAACGGGGTGTATTAGAAGTAGATTTGTGTATTTTATCGCCGTCGCTTTCCTCTTATACAAATAAAGTATATCTTTTACGTTTGTGTCATATTATTTGTAATGTATATGTTATATTTAAGTTACTAATATTAATACAGAAAAGTTTATTCAATACCTACATATATGTATAGAGTGTATTTGGGTGTTTTCAAAAATTCGTGTGTTTTTTTATTATTTATTTTTGCTCGTGCCAATTCTCACCCAAAGTTCTATACGCTGTAGTATTTCTCAGCACCTATTTGGTTGTCTGGCAGAGTCCGCTACCAGCGGTAAAACCGCCGTTTTTGTGCACATCACTGTCATTAAGTCTGATTTGTTATTCTTATTTTTGCTACGAAATAAAGCATTTTTTATTTTATTTTTAAACGCGTGTTGGAGCAAATACACGATTTTTAAAGTAACAAATGAAATATTTTTCTAATTATTTTTCTAACTTCAAAGCTTTATTAAAACTCTATCTCAAAGTTAAACACATAAACACATTCAGTTCTCATTTTATCCGAAAAGTCATGTAATCGTGTCCCACAACGAGGGTTACTTACATTCGCTGGTTCCGCCATCTTGTATTGTGAATGATCCGCTAATAAACCTTTTATAAATGCCAGACCTGGAGGTGG
>JAFELO010000552.1:234583-282653 GCA_017140195.1 Eumaeus atala | reverse complement strand
CTTGTTGTTGTTATGACTCTACCTTGTTGTTGATATGACTCTACCTTGTTGTTGATATGACTCCGCCTTGTTGTTGTTATGACTGTGTTTGTTAACGACTGACACCACTAAATGTATATAACGTTTTTACTTCTTAAAAGGCTATACTCACTTTAGCGCTCTCTGATTTACACTCATGGCTTCAGCATAATTTAGGCAGTGCGTTAAACACATCTTCACGCCAGCTGCCTAATGTCGTATATTGCGAATCACTTACCATCAGGCATGTCTGGGCCATTTACCGATTCTCAACAGTGACATCCGTATCTATGAACTATCCATATTGTAGACCACTATTGGTGTCATTTGACAAAACATTAGTGCTACTGTTACAGCGGATAGTAAATATAAGCGAATGCGCATCACCGCAATATTATAATACTGTATTATTGAGCTAATGTTCGGAAGATTGGTACATACACGATATCCTCCAATTTATTTCCTTGGAAAATGTTCACACTGATATCTCCCACTCTGACCCCATGTTAAACAATGTATATAACGGCTGTCCATAAATTGTGCAATTTATTGAGATCACACCTACACTGAAACACTTCTCGGCCCTAAAAAAGGACGATGTCTGTCGCTAGTTTCAAGATGTGTATCGCAGGCGTAATCGTCGACAGCAAATTGCGGCTGATCAAGATAAAAAAGGTCGGGCGATTCCGTCAGAGCGGCCCACGGACGCTAACACCTCACGAATGATACCGCTGCCAAATTCACATCCAATAGTTTTAAGTAAATGGATTTCCTTTAAGAAAATTGATGTGGAAACTTTGTATTGTACAGGCCTGTAATCACGTCAAAGACAAGAATATGCTATTATGTTTCTTAACGATTTCCGATCAGTCGCGCCGGCCTCATGCGGTTGCAATACAGCAGTGGCCTTCTTAGTAATGGTGCACATGCTGTACTGATAAATTGATACACGAACTTGCATTTATTTTCTCTAACAAAACACTGTTAAGTCAGCATAGGAGGATGTTCTATCACAGGGCATGCACGGCACTACCTCTTCCTATATAGCAGGGCCCTACCTCATCCTAAAATACTTAGTCGAAGTTGTATACATTTAACGTTTATTGTTATTCTACAACAAAAGCCGAAATAAGATGAGGAATATCATCCTAGGTAATATTCTTCTATAATGGCCACGACGACGCATGGATAATCGACACACACAGAGAGAAAACAAAAGTTAAACAGATTCATATAAAATTATGTTTAAAATTTTATCACTCGATGATAATTCAACATGACTTAAATATTATATACTTGCTGTATATTGTTCCCGGTAGGATTAAGTATTATTTTATACTTTTATATATCTACGCCCGTAGACATCTGCCGCATGTTAAATTTGGACGGCTTCACGAAATTTAACATGCGGCAGCTTGTCGTAGGAAACGTCTAAATCTACCACATACTTTGTAAGTGGTAGTACTATACTGCGTTGCAGAAAAATTGGGTCGGAACAACCGGGACGTGTCTCTCACAAGTGGCAAATCAGGCGTCGCGTTTCGTTCGCTCTGTGAGTAGCCGGTGGTCCGTTCGAGGGGAGGAGGGAGCTAGAGCAACGCGTGGACGTTGTAATAATGCGAATGTCCATGGGCATAGTCATAAAAAAGATCCCATTGCTCGTTTGCACCCATATACAATAAAAATAATTAATGTACACTCTAAAACGTTCCCATCATCCCTCCATCTGACGCAATCGGGTAAAAAGTAATGGTCGATATTCATGTAGTGATCAGATCAACTAATTCAAGGGAGGCTTTTTCAACTTCTGTGCTGGATTAGCTAATTCTCGGACGACCTCAATGTGAATGGAGTTGTGAATTAGGTAAATTAAATGCTGAATACTGAGGTAATATGTAGACCGGTCAAGTGTGAGTCGGGTCCGCGCACCTGTGATACCTTACAAATGTACGCGATAAGGTTTTAATGTTTCATTTGTTGAGGTAACAATCCGACCTGTGTTATTAGCGGGCGAAGCCGGAGCATATCGCTAGTATATATGTATTGCAATATTATTGCATTTGTAACCAAATTTAATGACTTATAGACGGACAGCAAAAATTTGTTGTCCGTTGCCACTATAAGGATATAATATTTTATGTATTCGCATAACACAGACGTGAAGCGATGGCTCCACTTTTACATTTCTTTGTGACAACAAGCCGTTGCTGTCTTGCCGTCTGGACTCTAACAGAAACGAGGAATGCGATCAACTCAATAATTTATATTTCAATAATTAATTTTATAGGAGTGTAGGCCCAGTCGGAGACTTTTGATGACTACCAACGCCTATGACATCTGCATAACTACTATGCTGATGTGTTGCCCTTCGAAGCCGTTGCTGTCTTGCCGTCTGGACTCTTAACAGAAACGAGGAATGCGATCAACTCAATAATTTATATTTCAATGATTAATTTTATATTATAGTAGCGTAGGCCCAGTCGGAGACTTTTGATGACTACCAACGCATATGACATCTGCATAACTACTATGCTGATGTGTTGCCCTTCGGTCCTACTCCCCTTCAATGGGTCGTCTGGTACTCATATACCGCACGAAACGCGATACCCAAGTTGTCACTTTACGATGGTACGAGGCGAGACAGGTGTTTCCCTGGTAGTACCGACCTTATTCAGCTGTAATGTAGCAATGTAGATATTTCTATTGCAGCCGAAAGGGGTAGGTTTTTACGCAGATAATATCGAGGTGACAAATATGTAGAACATCGTACTCGCACATACTGCTCTTGGGTACTTTGTTTCATATGCAATGATAGATGATGTTTATTTGAGTGACGAACTAGTTGAATATACACTACGAGTATATTCAAAGAGATTAAGTAAGATTGGAGGGTTGAAATTCAAATTCACGCAGTGTACCATATCTGTGCTGTAACTCGCAGTACTCTGTCAAGTTATATCAGCAGATTTGCATATTGTATTTAGATGGCGCTGTCTTGTGGCAGCCATGTCGTTGGTAAATTACCATGATATTGCATTTTAGAAGCTTTATTATTGCCAATTCGTCGTTCGTACAGTAAATAAAAAGAGCCTCGTATTAAATTATAAATCGAACTCAGATATGTAGGGAATGGAGGCTTGAAAGGGACAAAATTATATTATGTCATCGCGACTCGAAATTCGAGCCTAACTTCACTCTCCTGTCATTTTAGACGTGTATTTTTCAATTACATTAAAAATGATCACAGTACCATCTTTTACCTTCCACCAATGTAATACCTGGATTTCCACAACTCACACATCCAACATTTGAAGCCTTGAGAAAACTACCAAAATCCATAAACATCCTCATACTGATATGCAGTTCCGTACATCTCAGTTCATCGTATCGTAATGCTCACATTCCACTAAGGTAATGCTAAAGAAAAAGCCGTTATTAAAAGGATGTCCACTTTGTTAATACGATTACTGCGATCTTGTAATTTTATGTAGGTACGAGATAGTGTCTTTTCAGCAGGGATTTACAGATTTTAACATTTTTAGCGTGTTTAACGTGTTTAGGCAGTGGGTTTAAAGTAAAATTGATCAAATTGCGAAGAAGGAATTGAATAATTTAGTGTGGTGTATAGGTATTTCCAGAATAACATTTTTAAAGGAACGTGCGTTACATTTTATCATCCTACTACTGGAATACAATTTCACTTTTAGATACGCCGGTGTTTTTGGACCAAATAGTATGGATAATGAAAATGTAAACATTTTGGCATTACGTCGAGAACGTGTGGTCAATCAGTTACAATGTCGTGCCAAACGGAGCGATATTCTGGTGTGTGCTCAAATACGTACGCATCCCCCAAAATTAACCGCGTGGTCCTAATTTAATACGCTCCAATTTTTTTCAACTGATCATTAGTTAAATTTACCAAGCACGTATCCGCATAATCCTTAGCATAGCTGGCCATAAACAATGTTACAATTAAAAGTGAAATAACATTACATGTAAATTTATCATTTCTATACGATTGTTTATTGTGTTTTCTCATTTCGACGCCAATACATGACACAATATTTTGCGATATTGAAATGATAAAGATAATATTAGACAAATGTTTGTGTACTGTGCTAGTAATAGATACAATGAGGCTTCCTCTGTTTGTGACAGAGATAGATCTGACGGTCCACGTAGTCGTAGTACGAGAAAGGTGTTAAGAGCAGTAATGGAAAGAATTCGAAGATATCCTGTTTGAAAGCGAAAGATTTTATCTCGCGAAATGCAAATAGCACCTAGAACCATGTCGCGTATTGAAATGTATAGAGATGATTTAGGGCTTGCAGCTTATAAAATATGCACTGGTCATTTCTTAACTGATAAGTTAAAGATGAATGGGGTGATGAAATCGAAACAACTACTGAAACGGTACGGAAACGTTGGTCACAGAAAAATTTTGTTTACGGATGAGATTTTTTTGTACAGTTAAGTAACATTTTTACAAACAAAATGACCGTATCTATGATGAAAGCTCTAAGGAAGTTCCCATTTAGTCCAGTTCCCAGAGTATACCGAGGGTATTATCCGACTACAGTGATGGCTTGGCGGAGTGTTAGCTATGAAGGAGTCACAGAGCCACGTCTTTGAGAAAAATGTAACAAAACATCAACACAAGTGTATCAAGATTCCATTCCTGCGAAGATATTTAAGCCCCTTAATAAAACCATGTTCTAAGCCAAGTATGGTCCTTCCTGAAAGACTCGGAACATTCTTGGTTACGTTAAAACGAACGTTCCGGACTTGATCAGAGTTGAAGACTACCCTTAACCTAGTCCCGGACTGAATAATGATTTATGGTTAGTTTCAGAGAGTGCAGCTTGCTCTAAACGCGAAGATAATTTGGAGTCCCTAAAACAATCTATGCGATTGGCAGTAAAGAATTTGCCCTTGGAAAGAGTGCGCGATTAGTGGCCTCAACGTTTTCATTGTATTGCAGTCAATGGTGACCACTTTGAATAAGCTTTTATAATTTTAATTGTTTTACATTTGTGTATTAAACTAGCACAATGCAAAAGTAATTAATTTTATTAGCAATTTTTTTCTTTTTCACATTATTTATGGCAGCACATGCAGCCTTGCTAAACTGGTCGATGTTAAATATTATGGTTTCTTTAAATCATAAGGTCTAGCTCAAAGAAGTGTTATCGCGATATAACACCGCCATCTATCGGCGAGCCAAAAGTTTTTTGTTGTTGGTCAGCTGTTAGATGGCGTATATGATGCGTAATATAAGTTATGTGTAAGTAGCTTTTCCGAAATATCTGCACATAATTGTAAAAGTATAAGAAAATCGAAACCAAACTCCGGGTACTGCGACTGAACACACTAAGCAACATATTTCCGATTATTACGACAATAATAAACAACAAGTATCAATGCCTTGAGAAGTCGTTGTTAGGCATTAAATTAAATTTATCAGCGCGAAGTGCAATGGGTCAACTTACCACCGACCGACATAATGTATATCCAAGTGCTGATTTATCTTTGGTTTGGTTTCTTAAAGCAAGATATTTGTAATGGTTTCGAAATCGCAACCTGGATTTAAATTTGGAATAATTTTAACAGGCCCTTCATATAGTGATATGCCGCAAAAACCTTGCTGAGATGTTATTTAATTGTTGCCCTGGCCGAGTTTAGGCCAGGCGGCTACCTCTATAGATACTAGCCAACTGCAAAGGACTTATCTATAATGAACAATTAGCGCTGGCACTAGTGTTCTCCCTGTTCCCTCATTTCCCTAATCCCATGGGACGGCAATTGCAACACGATTGGAGAGCAATCATGTGCAGGGCCGACGGCTTAACACGCTCTCCGAGGTATGGTGATATGACACCGTTTGCTTCCCGATTTCAGACTGTTATTTCGAAATGAAAAATCCTAGGAGCACATATATAATAGCAGTTTGATTTTGATCAGAGGCTCAAACCAAAGACCACACAATTGTGGTTCAACATGCTTACAACGAGACCACGTGGCTGCCAATTTAATACATTAATACTTATTAAATGTACTACAGCTACAAAGTAAATATTTTTATACATTTGCCAAAGCTACTAATTCTAGCTATCATGTAAATATTAGAAGCTTTGATTTTCCTTGTCACTAGGTACAATCATTTTCATAACTAATTTATACAAGAGATGAACATTTATCAAATATGTAAATAATACTTTATTCCATAGCAAATAATCCATAAAGACGGCAGCGTTGAGTCAAAAAAAAAAGTCAACAAATAACTTGGGATGGCTCTTCAAACTGATATCTACCGTGTACAAGTGTTTGCTTCATCCGCTATCGAATGGTTATTTAGCTTTCATTCGGAAATTAGGAGGCAGCCAGACGACCTCCAGAGAGTTTGGCAAATAAATACTACGGGTCCAATGTCAACAACGCTGGTGATTCTAGAAATACGTATCGTCTACGCCTTCCGGTACCGCTCACACGTGGGTTCCTCGGCGTAGCAAATTATGTTTCACAAATTTGTTAGGTAATTGTCGAAATTTTGATTGCAGTGACGAGCAAATTACTTTTACTGCCAATGTATTATTTATTTATGAGATATCAGGTGTTATATCAAGTGATATTATGATCGAGAGAAAATAATTAAGTGATATAGTTTGAAAATTGTCAGGTATAAAGTCGGCATGGATTTTAAGATAACTCTTTCCTAGTTTATTATATTGTATTAATTAAACTAATTTTAATAGAGAGTGTTGGATACATTTTGATTATGTTTGGTAGAGCGGGGTACTACTTAACAGCTGTCCTTGAGAGTTATGGATTTAAAATACATTAGGGGCGATTTGTATGAAGAATAAATTATACATTAGGTTTTTTAGGGTTTCGTACCCAATTGGTCAAAAAAGGAACCTTATTACTAAGACACCACTGTCTACCCGTCCGTGTGTCACCAGGCTATAAATATTTACAGGTAATAAAATTTTGTAGCCGCTATAATTAGAAATACTAAAAACTGGTAAACTATAGCTTTATCACTGAAACAATCCATTAGAGCTCGTATGTATCTCAAACTTAAATTTGTCAACTTATTTAAGTTGTAATGCTCGCATAACCTGTGGGTACTGAACCTAGTCTAGGTAGTCTACGAGTCATGCTCGCACTTGTCCAGTTTTTATTTATACACGTGTGGATTAAAATTGATAAGGCTATAAACATTAATATTTGTTCTATTTGAAATATTTTTATACTGAAATTCTTGGATCGGATTCTCCGAAAAGGGGGACAAGGCTATTTAATAAACTTATCAGCATTGTCGAGAAACACGAACTGTAAAGGACGGCTGTATGTATGTGATCGATTTCCTCAAAATCTACTGAATGAATCTTCACAGGTTTTCATCGGTGTATGTATAAAATGATCTCCGAGGAAGGTTTTTGTCCCTGTTATTCTCGGGTGAAGCCTGGGCCGATCGCTAGTTATTAATAAAGCCGTAAGTATTACTTTAAAGTTTTAACACTGTGGTGTTGTGTTAGCACAATGTACTCCTCCGGTACTTTCAAGTTATACAGCAATGCACCACTATACTTCACACGCTATTCTAAAATATTTCGCTACAAAACAGAAGCAGGCTGGCAATCAAATACGAATACATAATAAGTCCCTATCCCCGGGAGGGACTGATTACGTATCACGATGTTCATGAAAAGTTAATAAAGTGTAGGGATTAGTCTAATTTCATTCACAAGCTCGAGTAAGTCCACGTCCCACCACGTAATTGCCCCGGGACGTGAAGGTTCAGGTACCGCACGCTCATTCTCATTCCGCCGACGTCACGTCGCTGTACTGAACGTGTTGTGGCTACGGATGTTATCTAACTATATATAATAATGGTAAAATCAAAGAAACTCCCGCTTATAGTGTTAATGTGTTTGTTTGTTATTCTTTTACGAAAAAGACTACTTGATATGAAATCTGGCGGAGATATGTATATATAATAATATGAAACAACATTAGATGAACACGTGTGTTCATAAAGTTTAGGGCATGCACTGCACTCAGCTCTTTCGAACGAAATCTATTGACACATTTTGAAATCGAAACGTGACTCAAACTGATCTTGACATTAACATCACGGTCATTTATGGGATACGCAACACAGTCCTAAAGTGTTCATGGTGACAATATAAATGTTTCTTTACTGCATTGAATGAATGAATAAATGATTCTTTGTTGTGCACAAAAATATATATTAAACAGAAAAATAATTTAACAAGACAAACATTCTTTAAAAGTTTAGGTACACAAAAGGCGACCTTATTGCTTAAGTAACAATATCTTCCAGGTAACCTTCTATTGTTCGAAAGAATAATCTTGGCAAAAGATAGCACAAACAAAAAGACGTTTACAATTAATAACTACATTCAACACACAATAAAGTCATATTCGGTAGGCACTAAATTAACATATACAATACATATTATATAATTATAATAAATACAAATACATACATTTTTCGTACATGCATTAAAAAGGAAATAAGCGTTCTTGTGTCTAGTAATTCTATTGTATATATCCTATAGAATATACCATGTGATTAATCTGAATGTCCATCTGTGTAACAGATCCTGAGGGCGCCAATGCTTCATGCTTACGTTTCATTTTTTTCATTTCCGTCAATCGTACCAAGAGGAAATACATTGTTGTACTGCAAAGAAGATAAAATCACACCATTCATGTCAAAAGCCAAGAGCCTAGGGTCCTTACAATGGCTTTGATTCCGGCACATAACCATCAGGACTTGGTAATTAGAAACGGTGTGAGTTTTAATGAAACGCTAGCGATATTCTGACTTGATTTCTTTTTAAACAGTCTTTATTTAACGCAGAATATTTTTATTTTTGGATAAACATAAGCGTTACATTGGTAATATAAATGAATTAATGTAAACAGAGATAATTCTTAAGATATCTATCGTCAGTATCATTACGTCTAACATTTAGAAGTTGTTGAGTGATACACATATGAACACAGATTGATGAAAAAAGTTCAAACCTCACCAGAAATCTGTTATAAGTTATATGTGTCGGAGACTGTTATTAGTGTAGACACTAAACGAAAGCCGGTACATGACAGCATCGTTGCACCGCCATCGATCTCCTGTTAACTTCCAGCTACGGCGGAGTCTGGGGGTGGGTTTGGGACGAGCGGCCTTTGAATGTCCGGCAGTAGTACAGGCCGGACTGACAGCTGGACAGCGTAACTCGTTCCGCTGTGTGTTAAAAGTCGTTAAATAATTAGACCGTAATAAAAGTGATCAAAGTGTATTGCCTGTTTCTACTTTGCTCGACTACTTTGCTCGACTACTTTGCTCGACTACTTTGCTCGACTACTTTGCTCGACTACAACATGTCTGACGATGGCACCGGCCACTTTTACATGTAGATGTGATAAGAAGTAACTGCACGTAAGAAAAATACTCAAGATAAAATTATGCGTGAAAAAGTACGGCTTTCATGAAACGATGACTTATTTTATATTATAATTGTCCCCATGTTTAACAAACACTTATTCCTAAACCTAGAGCTGAAATCGTGCGACCGCTAATTGGATTAACCCTGCTGCTAAAATTTGTCTAAAACAATAAGTTCTAACTTTAGGACCCATTCCTCGTCATCCGACGAGGAATGGGTCTCATTCTACAGAATTTTGATCTCTATAGAAATTTGGTATATTATTAGTTATATGTTATATATCATCTATCTTGTAAGACGTGGTGCCATGCTGTATTGCAGCTGAATCAGACCGGCACAATCGGGCAGGTACCTCTCGCTCCCATTATGCCGCCGTTAACTGACAGCCATACTGTCGCGTTTGGTGCGGCTTGTGAGTAACGGTGACCCATTGGAGGAGAGGAGGGAACACATTGACATGACAACAATTATGCGAATGTGTATGGGCGTCGGCTTGTAGTAGTACCCCTATACTATAAAAGATTGAGATTCACTTATTTCTATGCATTAATGGCGATATCGTTTCGTATCTCCGGAATAGCGATACGTAACAGTTCGGAGCTTGCTTGCTCACCTACACTCACGACTACATGTCGATTCATAAGCTCTCTCAGAGGTGAGTTTGTTTACGCTCCTTTTGACGTGCGTCGTGTCACGTGTTCACGCACGGCTGCGAAATAAGAAATAAGACGACTTTTCACACGTTCGTTCTCATGTTCATACAAATAACATATTCAATACTTTCTCAACAGCCACCATAAAGGGAGCTGTTACGTTTTTCGTGGATATGAAGTGTCTTGTATATGTGTGCTGGTCTGGCGTCAGACGGCATTATGAATTTAGAATCGTCAGCTGATTCATGTTTTCTTTATATCGTCAAAATCTCCGGGGTAGTATATTATACTGAAGAAGTAGATCTGTAATGTTTTATTATTAAAACTAAGCATATTTTATTTTAAAAAAGTGCATAATTGACGCCTTTTATCCATTCGCATTATTATTATATTGAAAATCACAATCCGCACGAAACGCGACATCATAGCCGTCTCTATGCAGAGGTATGATATGAGTCAAAGGTACCTCCCATGTTGTGCTGGCCCTTACAAACAGCAGCTCCTCTTAAAATAATGTTTTATTGCGACAAACAGTTGTGGTAGCCGTTACAGAACCAAATTTAAATCGGTTGAAAAATTATGCGAGTGTGCGTGTCATGGGGAATCGTTTATTTAAGAGTAAATGCAAACTGTACTTTTCCGATATTTGATCAAATTGAATATTTAATTAATGTATCTTCATCAGCGTAGTGCTGTCAGTATAACTTTAAAAATGTTGAAATAAACTTTAGCTTTCGTATATTGCTAATCTGACTTCGATGGTAGCTAATAAGGTCTTCTTACTTTAGCAAATTGTACTCTTCAACTTTTCACGGAAATTATTCTATCTATTGTTGAAAACATTATGAACATCTGTTAAGTAGAATTTGTGAAAATTTTTCATATACAAACAGACAGATAAATTACTCTTGTAAATCAATGAATTTTTGAAGCCGAGACAGGCTGTTAGTAATATGTATAGACTGCGAAATAGAGTATATAAGCATAAATAATGATTAAAACTTTTATAATCTTTGGAAAACATACCCGCAAGTCCGACGTATTGCCCGGTTTATCTTACCCAGAGAGTAAAAAAAATGTTTTGTAAACCATGTGAATTGGCTTGGCCGCATTATATTAGGGGTGGATGGGAGCCCGTGGTACAATTTTTGTTGTACTATTTTTGAAAGGCTCGCCCACATGGAGCGAGCAGCCGCGCGGGGAAATTGTCACCAAATGAACGCTGCAGCCTGGGTGACACCGCGAGGGCGCCGCGTTCTTTAATCGCATATTAACATTAGTCTAGACAGAGCGAGGAGTCAAGTGAGCCTGCTCGCTCCGTGTGGTCGTGCCTAACTCCGAGAAATTTCGTCAGTTTCATCAGTTAATATAAAATCAATGAAAATGTCACAGTCTACGAAATGCGACTGCGTGGTTGTAACTAAGTGCCCTCCTAACATAAAAAATAAGAATGCGCATTATATAGAAAATATCACACGAATTGCTTGAAACTTGTACTCATGTTGAAGTCATCCAATGCATGAGAGAGAGAGGGGGCAGCGCGGGTAACAAACATTTATATATAAAAATGAGGACTGCAGAGGTTCTTTGAATGACAACATATGACTGGACGGCTCATCGCGGCACATCACAATAGTGTTAGTACTTTCTGAACGCATACGTCGTCGTCAATGGATTAAGCTCGAGCAAACACACGTTGACATTCCACATCTAAAATGAAAACGCCTTAACAGGAACCCTATAAAAATAAGAGGAAATAAAGGATCACTTTTATTACTTCCTTTCGTTTCCTTGGATTATATTCCCAGTAGATTGTTTCTTGTCACACTTTTTAAGGTGAGCTAATTTTTAACGCTGCAACTCACACGACTCACTCCCGCAGTGAAATGCCAATAGGGCCATCTAAAGGATAGCAGTTTTTAGTCGGTAGTAGCTATCGCTTCACGACCTGAGCCCGACACACACTTGGGTCGGCTGGATAGTGCGTAAACGCATTTTTCCTGCTAGAGCCAATGCCATATACACCGCCCGTACCGGCTGTGCAATGAAACCTTGCATAAAATTATCAGAGGGGGCTTATCTGAGGAGGCCAGCCTCCTCAGATAAGGCAATCATTAAAAGAGCTCAGTTGTCCTTATCCACGACACCGCAATTTGAACGGCATCGTGTGCGAGCCGGCTTACTAGTGTGGGGAGGGGACCGCTTCCCCCTTTTCGGTCCCAAAAGTAGTTACTATATGGTACGCCTACGATCAACCTGGTAAATCTCTTCTCATATGCCGGAAAAGAGGGGGTCCCTCTATCGTCTCCCTAAACCTGAAGACACAAAAGTCTTCGCTAGTCAGTCGAACTGTTGAGGCTGGACAAGCGCTGCCACCAGTAGTAGGTTCCTCCGAAAAAGAAGGCATTTTGTTGCACACAGTCATCTCATGAGATGCTGTCAGCGACGTCATACGCACCTTCGGCTGCTCGCACTGTCACTCCCTCACCTTTCGGCAAGAGAAGAGATGCGTTTCCGAGTGCGTAAGAAGATGGAATAAAGTACAAATTACACAACATGTTAAGTCTAACATAGTAACACAAGTGTGCATACTTTATATCTATCAACGTACCGTGTGTTATTCAGTCACCCAACACCACATATTCAATACACACACACACATATCTGTACACATTGTATCTGTATATCCGTACACAGTTAACCCAATCTCCAACACGACCCTGTCCAGGTGGCTTCAGTAACAAATGACGTCACCTTGTTTATCCATTACTACTATAATCAAATCGGTAACTTTTAAATTAAAATTATTGTTTTCCCATGATATAATATAGATGAATAGATTGTACTTATTTGATTTGGTTGTAATAGATTGTTGGGCTGTCCGAATCGTTGGAGCTTGCAGCAAACATTGCACTGCCTAAATGAATCCTCCCGTCGTATTGACCTTAGCATGAACTTGGACAGGACAAAGGTCATGTTCAACGTCGATGGTGCCATTCTCGAAGTCGTAGGCGAATACGTCTACCTCGGACAACTACTACAAATAGGTAGACATAACTTCGAGAATGCCGATAGAAGGATTCAGTTGAGTTGGGTAGCATTCCGAAAGCTTCGTCACATTCTCACGTCACCAAAACCCGCTATGACCTACGGAGCCGAAACATGGCCTCTTAATTTGGACTGGTCCGCAAATTTGCGGTAGCTTAACGGACTAATGAACCTGCTATGTTGGGGGTCTCTTTGTCCGATAGAGGTCATAATGCAGAGAAATAAAGTTTCCGATATCGCACTAAGAATAAGCTCACTGAATTCGCATGGGGCTGGTCACATACTCGGAAGATCAGATTGCAAATGGATCACTAAGGTTCTGGAATGGAGGTCGCGTTTAGGGAAACAAAGTGTTGGTCAACCATTCACCAGCTGGGAAGACCATCACCGTGCAGTAGCTGGTCCGTGGTGGTAGTAGGAGAATATCGGCCGTCTTGGCGTTAAATGAAATGGATCAATGTCCAGCAGTATATCAATAACGGCTTATGGTTATGATGATGAGACTGTAAATCTTGTAATTGTACATAAGAGCGCGGAGCAATTTTTTTCATTTTAGAATTACAATTCATAAAGAAGTACCATTTGTAGATGTCAAGGCGAGGACAAATTACAAATGCCACGGTATCACGTGCCGGGCGAGTGCAATTACAATGCGTGCCACTTGCCTTCGCTTGCCAAGTGAGAGCCAGACTCGCGAGGGTTCCCTACCAATGGGAGGTACGAACATAACAACTTGAATAGGATTGACACTGAAGTTACACAGTAAAATTTGTATGAAATAATCCAAATATAACTTTGAATTATTTTCTTTATCAGTGTTATAACACGATAACACTACATTCCAAGAGCTCTCTTGGTTTCCATCGCAGATTTATTGACAAACGGGCAGAGAGATCGAAAGAGAATACCATTTTTTTTTGTGGTACGGGCGACTAAATGATCACTTGACGCTGATTAAGCTGACAATCGTTACAACCAGAGACGTGACATTGATAATAATAAATTACAGAAGACCATTAAACATTTTGTTCGATGCCATTCAACCTGAAAATTGAATTAACATTCAAGCATTCTCAAATTTTTAAAGCACTTTTCTCGAATATTTCCACCTCTAATTTTAATATACGATTGCTTTCACAGAGAATAAAAAGCTGAATGAGCACTTTTGAACAATAATTGTGTTGTAATGAAATATTACATAATTGTTTTGTAATTGAAAAAAAATCTCATTGTTCAATAAAAAAATGTACATTGTACATATTTTACTGTAGTAAAATAGTATCTGATTGATATTATTCACTTTATAATATAATGTACAAGTATTCCTCACTTCGCAGGAATTCCAGCAGAGAATATTAAGATATAATTTAGATGATTGATGGCATATGATAATAATGCTTCTGCTCCTGGTCAGATGATCTGCGAGGGCTACGGGCACCGAGGCGAACCTCATAACCCGGGTTGGATCGCGAGGGTACAACTATCGCCGTCGCCGCGCGCTTCTGCGGGCGTAACTACTCCAGCTCCGCCAAAAACTCCTTCCGTTCCTCCTCCGTGGGAAACAGGGGTCGCCCGACGACCGTGCGTTCCTCCTTTTTTCTCTGCATCGCTAGGTAGGTTCGGTTCCGATGATGGTATTGTCCTTCGTCGAACTCGCTGTCTACTCTGCGGACCTTTCTTCAAAAAGGTCGGGAGAATGTCGCGCGGTGCGGCTTCGGACCTGTTGGGTCTAGTGATCTCTCGTGTGCTCACTATATAATAGACTATACACACCGAGTACCGAACTCGGCACGGAATTAAAACTATTTCGGACCGCGTTCTGAACAAGGACGAGAGGGCTGGGGCGAAAGCGGGATGGCACTATCATCTTTCGGCAATACAGAGACAGCATGCGTTTCCGAGTGCGTAAGAAGTGTGTGTCGTCAACGATGATATATTCGCATTCTCTATCCAAACACTCGGCAGGCCCATTAGGTATATGTAGTAAATTTTTATACTGGTAAGCATGTTTAGACGTGCGGTCCCAGATTCGAATGCCGGGCCGGGCCATATGATATTAAAATAGTTCAAATTCCATGAAGTTGTTGGTGTTAGGCCCCGTGCGTGAGTGCACATTGAGACGTTACTAATATGTCGTGTTAAGGATGTTCTCAATCCTATTCGGCTATGACGACATTATTATGTATTTGTTATAAATGAAACGATTACCTCTTGTTTTAATGGATAACATGTTGAAGCTGTCAAAACACAGATTGTGTAAGCCCGGTTTGAACCAGAAATTGTTATTTGGATTTTTATATGTGTTGGCGTTTTGCATGGGAGGAGCAAAAAGTCGAATATTTTTTAACATAATATGTTTTATTAATCATAGTATATATAAAAAAAACCAGTCGGACGAGAATCAATAAAATCTTAAAAGCGATTTGGACTGCCCAATCGGAGTAGAGTTTTTCCTTTGCAAGAAATTATCTAAATAAAAAAAAAAAAAAAAGAATGGGAATCTGTTGGAGCTAGTCCGGAGAGTACGAAGGATATCTTAGACTTTCCAATTGAAGCTCTTCGAATATGGTAGCCGTCCGTTGCGCAGTGCATGGTCTAGAGTTGTCGTTAAGCAGCAGTGGCGTGGAGCGATTGACCAGTCTGGGTTGCTTAGCCGCTAGCTTTTCCATCATAGTTTGCAATTGCTGACAACAGACATCGGCCGTAATAGCCTGGCCAGATTCGAGAAAACTGTTACGAACAACACCGGCACTAGTCAAGCAGACGCTTACAAGTAACTTTTTTGTGGTTAATTTTTGCTTGGGGCAGGATTCGGCTGGTTGGCCAAGATCCAAACATTGCGCTGAGCGCCATCCATTTTTCATCACAAGTAATGATTCGGTTCGAAATACCGTCATTGTTATGCCGGTTTAGTAATGAAACGTAGCAGTCGCTGCGCGTTTACCGGCTTGCTTCAGCCAATTCGTGAGATACCCACCTTTCAAGCTTTTCAATCTTCACAATTTTCTACAAGTGAGTTAAAACAGTTTAATCACTAACATGTGTGCGTTGCTTTCATAATAGCCTTCAACTCTTCATTATCAACTTGGGTCTCAGGCTGTACACGGAGCTTGTTCTTCTGGTCAAAATTTCCATAACGTAAATGTTGGAACCAAAATGGAACTGTGTTTTTTTTCCACTGACTGACTGTACACATCATTAGCCCTTCTAGTCGTATAGTCAGCGATAGTGTCACATCGGAAATTACCAGTACCCGTACGTAAATAATGCGATATTTAAATTTTCCATTTTGTAAAATGAGTGATGCCAACAGAAAAGAAATAGAAGAATAGAAACAAATGAATGATGGTCATGGAAGCACAAATATCTGCACAAATTTGCGTTTGGAATTCCTTAACAAAGAGGAGAAATTAAAGTGGCCAGTACGAAAAACGTCAATTTCATATGTGAGGATCTGATATGTGTCTGACAAAAGTACTTATTACATTTTTATAGATACTTACGATTTTATATTCATTAAATATATAAGAAAGTCGGTTTAGATCCTGTGTACATGATTAGCCAGCTTTTACGTGTTTATTGTATATTATAAAAATAAATTCCATACAATGAAATAAAATCTAAAAAAATATAAGATTATTAGTTTTTATTTTTAAACTAAACGTCATTAATGTTTTTCAATTTCTCAATCCATGCTCGTGTGTTTTTAAAGTATCCTTAGTACTCGCGGGTTAATAAGATTGAACTAAATCTGTTGGGTTCAAAACCAAATTTCAGTTTAAATTTTCTGTTACTACAAAGTGTTGGACATAAGGCGGGCCGGCCACACAAGAGGTACATATTTTAAAAAAGCCGTCGTCTCTGTTACACCTTCAAACACTTCACTGTATACCGGCAAAATTATAACGGCCTTATTATTTCAGCTGAGCTCGTGGCTGAGTCTGCAGCCGACAAGGCGGCCATTTTCACAAAGTTATCGCCACTCGGGCGCGCTGCGACACCGCTAAGGACGTACCGCACGACGCGCGACTTATTAGCTGGGATATATCCTGACGTGTTATCTCTACAATACTGTTTATTTTACTTTGGAATGGCCTATGTGCTGTTACATAAATTAATTGTAAGCACATTCCTTGGTCTCAAAGTGAAGCTGTGGCCTACTACGAGCGATTGAACCAGTGATTATTAATATGCTAATTTGAATTTGTGGGATTGACATTTTGTAACATGTTTAATAACAAGTAAAATTTTAAAGTTATATATTTTAAATTATATATTTCCGTAGTGAATGAGGAACCATTATAGTTCCGCTATGTCCGTCCGTCCGTCTGACTGCCTGCGATTTATCTAAATAGCTAAATCGCGGACGGTCGGTAGTAGATCGCTATTTTTATTCCTCATAGTAAAACTGTCATATAAATATTGGGGGGCGTAGGAACACTGATTTAGTAAACCGTTCGTGACTTATTGAACTTGAAAGCGGAAATTATCGTTAGTCAAGACGAATTTATTGAGAAGAAAATAGAACGGTTAGGAAGTGCTACCAGTTGCGATGTCTATGGTCTTAATTCAAAGCGTGCTTCTGTATACAACAGCAACTGAGGTAAAGCTCGTAACTCGTCCCGTTGACTCCTAACGTAATTAGGAAGTTGACGACGTAGATGGCGTGAATACGTTGTTCTTTGTTGATGTAGTATGACTTATCACAATCCTGTTTAATTCTACATTTTACATAGCACTTCTGTTAAATAAGACATATAAGACATATCTGTGGACTTATCACACCACGTTTGTCTAGCACTGTGGTAAGTACCGCTGGGACTTGTGTCACAGGTACTACATAACGGAAATATATTTAATAATTATATATATTTAAGATAGGTATCCATATATTGCTATATTTTTCAATATATGTATAAACATCCATAACTAATGCGGGATTCGAACCCGCCACCTCCGTCGCGATACGTGGACCAACCGTCACGTTGAACTGAGCCAGCCTGTCGTCTTATATTGTTAATTATGTAATACCCTAATAAGTTCTTGACTTTTTCCTTCGTCTCATAACCATTAAACAAGTTGTATTTTTGCTTAATATTGCCTATGTACTGTTGGATTGGTAACAATTCAATTTTTACAATTTTACATATTGGTAAAAAGTTCTGAATAGATTTTAAACCTTTGCATACACATAGATATATAGTTTTGCATAGTTACTTCTACATAGCACCAGAATAATACGTCAGACGCAGTTTGGTTAGTCTCTATACACATTGCTGCCTGCACATGATTATAGTGTTATTATTAAGAATCGATCCGCTCTGGCACCACCTGTGAATATGTTATGCACTAAAACCTTTTCCAGGTGTCACCTCTAAACATGGGTAAAAATCGCACGAAAATCCGTTTTGTACATTTTGAGAAATTAATTACATACAGTCATCTTTTGAGGACTTTGTTTTATAGAGGTATAGATAGCGCTAGAGCTCTAGCGCTAGAGCTCTAGCGCTAGAGCTCTAGCTCTTTGCAGAATTGCAGGTGCACTGTATAAAATGTTATCCGGTGTACGCCGATCATCTCGTAACGGGCCCACATTCGAGTAAATGTAACCGCCGCGGCCATTCAATGGTACACGTAACTACGACCGCACTCGTGTGTTCTGTATTCATTTTCTACGAACTATTTTCTTTCCATATGTGTAATATGTCTATCAAGAGGTTCATATAGTCTGTCTTATGATGACAGCTGTGACAGACAATGCCGGTTTTAGATACATGTGATATCCATTACGTTCCGTAAGGCCATGAGGCAAGAGCACGTTGTATGTATCTGCGATGTGTTAAAGCTCGCCATTATGCACGTAACACATCTAGAGTTCATCACCTCGGCTAGTGACACAGCTCGCCAAATGTCTTCTTGACGTAACACATCTACATGTGTACGTAAATGTAAGATTCATTGCAAGTCACAATTGAAAGCAATTCTCAACTCTCCAACACGTCTCTGTCCATCGTGACTTCAATAACAAATGCCATTATCGCGTTTCCACGTAGTAACGCGTAAACGCGATAATGGCATAAACAGTAGTAACTGTAATCAAATAGGAAACTTTTAAATTAAAAGTATTGTTTTTAAATTAAAAGTATTGTTTTTAACGACATTTTGGTCACTTTATTTTAGTTGCTCACCTCCATCGTTATTATTCTCAGTATGTTACTAAACTGTACCTACAATATCCTAAAAGAATGGTATTTTACAAAAATATTTGCTTTGTCGCAAGCCACGAGCATGTAAGTTTCCGCAGTTTTTACAACAGCCAGGTGCGAGGCGGATTCCGACTCGACCGAGCGTGTTAACTTACAAATCTTCAGCCGAGCAGACAAATTTGTATGTCAGGTGTTAACTCAATAATAGATGTTTCCGTTTGTGTTTGATTGCTGCGAAGTACGGTAAATAGAAAGCTCTTGACAGAGAAAGGAGAAGAAAGGCTCTTGAATGGCGGCCTCGCACAGGAGACGGAGTGTTGGACAGTCTCCCACCCGGAGGACAGACGACTTGGTTAAGGCGACGGGGAGCAGCTGAATTCAAGTGGTTCGTGACATGTGGCTCTCTATGGGGGAGGCATATGTCAAGCTGTTACCTCGCTAACTGTTTGTTTTAACTATTATATAATTTTAAGTTACATATTAAATTGGTAGTTTATTAAATAAATTAAATTAAATTAAATTAATCACACGTTAGTTTTTTTTTATATTACAGTGGACAAAGTGAATGGACCGCCCTCCGGTATTCCGTCAGCTGCTCCCAAATCGTACGAAACGCGACACTGAACCTGTCTTTATGGCTGTATAATGTGAGCGAGAGGTATCCCCTGGGTCGTACAGGCCGAACTCTGCTGTAAAACAGCACGGGACTGCCTCTTACTGAAATAATAAATATATATTTATGCAGTTTCGTTATTGTACGTCTATATAGTAGACCGTTCACCAGGCGGGAAGATGATCTCCGTGCGCTAGCCAGTCTGGGATGTATGCGAGTAGCAGGAGATCGGTCGCAATGGCGTCCATTGAAAGACGCTCGCGTCCAGCAGTGAATCGATAGGTGCTGATAATGATGATTTTTATTGTTTCGTAATGATAGAAGTGTCATATTTGTTGTCAGAATGTCTGTGGGCAGAATGTGCATATAAATGAAATTCCTGCTGCACTCGTTAACTCTATCTCACATGCGGTTTAGAATTACACTAACTTTAGCGCTCTATGGAAGAATCTCGTAGAAATAAATAACGCTCTTGTGTGACTCAATTTGAATATCATAAAAGTCCCGCGTATATCATAATGTACCACGTTGCATTACAGTTGAGTAGTTTTAATGTGCGGTCTAATTTGTTACTTAACAATTCACCATGTAACTAGACACTCTCAGTCCAACATTTTTCAAAGCTTTGTGGTGAGGGTGTGACTCATTAGCCGAGGGTTAACCCTGCTACCTTGGACAAAGCCAATTGACTGAGGGGGCTGCTCTTTATACCCCTCTTATAAGAAAAGAGTACTCTAGTACTCTCTTAGTGCAGGTAAAGGGCCGCTCATTTTACCCCACATATTAAGAAGAAGAGAAGAGGGGATAAAGCAGCGAAAGGACGCGGCGCTTTTGCGCACGGGGCAAGGGGCGAGGATAGTAACCTCATTCCATTGCACTGTCCCAAAGTTAGTGGGGTTGGCTTTTGGTGCGCGACGTACCCATCTGTGGAGGTGGCGTTGATCCCTTATGTGGCTGATTAGCAGTCGAGGTGCCCTGATGATATGTTGTTCCGGGGTACCTTACCAAATGCGGCACTGATGGCACTTGCGGTGGTTTCTGTGGGTATTCGGCACTATAATGTGCCGCTAGCCCCACACACATCTGGACCACACCCAGGGTCAGGGAAGGCGCGTAAATATGTTTTCCCTAGTAAAAAAAAAAGGCAATTAAATTAGCTACTGGTGAGACATTCATATCGGCATGCGATCTTATCTGCGGGAGAGAGTGGAGTCGTTCCCTCTTTCGACTCGTTGCCGACAAAATGGCTCATATCAATTCGATGAAGATGTATTGGGCATTCTTCACTTCCCCAGTATGACTTCTTGTGCGGGAAAAAAGTTTTTGTGGGTATTCGGTACTAAAATTGTGTGCCGCGCGCCCCAAATACCACTGGACCCACCCAGGGCCGGCGATGAAACAAAGAAAAAGATGGCAGGCGAGTGGCAGATTTTACCGTGGCTTATTTGATTATTTAACAAAAACGAAACATAAAACCTCAGGACAGCAAGATATAATAAGTAATGTGTGCGTTAATCTGAACAACTAAGTAATAATAATTTTTCGGGTACTTTTAATAACTTGTGACATTTGGACTGAGATGATAGATGTATCTCAGTCCACCCGTGACCATGGTTGTTATAGGGCTTTTGAAACATTAGCCCGATGTTAAATAAACCGTGACAGAAACTGTAAAAGTAGTTTTATTGCAATGAGTACCATTCGCGTAAACTTCAGACATCAATGAATGTCATACGCCAAAGTATGTGTGTCAGTGTCACGTTTTGTGCACTACTTGAATGCGCTTGATTATAACATGCTTTGTGTGCGCGCCGTGAAGCTGTATTGTTTTACAGCGGGTTCTTGACCTCCTATCTTCACCATCAGATCAGCTTCATGTCATAGTAATCTGCTATTGTCATCTGGTTTACACGTGCTTGCAAAATTTCACCTCAATCGGTAACCGGCAAATCACATTTAAGCCGCAATATTTGATTATGTTCTCGGGAACGGAAATGTAGTAGTTATAACAAGAAATAATAAAAGTGGAATAAATTATTGATCTAATGGGGCTTCGATAAAACAAACATGTTTTTTTTGTTATATTTTACAATAATTTCGAATAATCCGTTCGTGCCAAGTGAGAGTGCTTTCACTTGACTGTTTTATTGAAATAATAATTCGTATTTTTGGTAATTATTTTATTTATAATAACTTCAGTTAAAAATATATTTTACCCTGCAGATTGGTTGTAGAAAAACGTGTTTTTTCAGGTTACTAGAATTAATTAAAAACTTACCTGGTAGTGTACGTCACGTAAATTTCCTGCCTACGAGTTGAGCTATGGATACATGCCTTTTCACATTATTTTTTTGAATCATAAGAATGAAAGAAAGTGCTAACTGAGGCGAAGCTGGGACGAGTTAAAGTCTTTATATAAAAATATAAGTCTCCAGTAGCTTCCTATATTTAAATGTGTCCCCTCCGTTGTTGATATGCGTGGAGTTGACATTTTGTTAGCGAAATCGGAAGGTATTTAACAGAGTGTCAAACGAATATTTTTATATACAAAATAATTTTTATTCTATTCGTTTCGTATTGTATACAATACGGCTGGCTAAACGCTACACCATATCTTTTACTAACAACATCCCCCAGTTTTACTCGTGTTAAATCTACCCAAAGGGAACTAACAGTACACTGTTTTGGCATAAAAGTAATTTATATGGCTTTTTTTCTCATCAATATTTATGTGTGATTAATTAGTCAAAACAGCATTAGTTAGGAAATGTACAGGTATTGTGTGATCATAATCAGCGGTATTATGTGAGAATAGTCCAGCGGTATTCGTTTACAGCCGCAAGAATATGACTTCAGGAAGTTAGCAGTGAGACAACATCGTGGGTCCGATTGTCTGTTAAGGTAACGGCCCTACTCCAGATTGCTCTCCGCGTATCCAAATAGGGGAATGAAGCAATAGAGAGGGCACCTAGTCGGTGCACACGACTCACTATAATATGTTCTACGAATTTGTCTATTCTCTGAAGAGTGATCCTGGAATTCGGCTAGGAGGAAGTAACGTGAGTATGAGGTACTTACATAGTTATATTTGTTAGTGTTAGTGGTAGCTAGAGCAGTGGATCATTCTCTGTTTTAAGACACGCAAACGGCGAGTCTTACAGTATGTAGCAACAGACTCACCTGATGCACTAGTCATGTAAACGTGGCGTACACCTCTTAAAACAGAGTTTGTTGTTTTGGTCTTTGTCCAGATGCTTATTTAATAAACTTAGGATTTAGAGTCGTCGCTCCATTGTTTCTTATGGCCAGTTTACGGCTGCTAGAATTGCAATAATTAATTGATATTGCTCCCTTTTTGCCGAATATTTAACGGTGTCCATTTGTGAAACTGTGTTAAGAAATTAGATACCGTTATACAAGTACACATTTTTTCATGGCTTTGCAATAACATCATAACTCGACATAAAATAAAAATATGTGGATTTAAGACTGTTTATGTGTATATAGGACTGGAATGCATGTACATGACTCACTGCTATGCGATAGCTAATGGACTGGAGCAACAGTGAATCGTGTATTAAATATTATTATAATTATGTAATAATATATTTAAATTATGCCTATGTCCAGCAGTGGACGTCATCCGGCTGGTGATGTCGGTGATGATGATGTTTAAGCAAAAAATATTTTTTTTAATTTTAATTACAGTTACTTACATAGTTTGTAAAATTATTATGTAAGTAATAATTAACCTCAATGAGTCGTGATAACTTGATTTTTTTATTATTATTATAATTATAGTTCTACTAAGATTATAAATGCGAAAGTTTGTATGTTTGTCATCGCCAATGTGTACAGTTACTGACAGATCAAGGACAGATCAACACCTCATTATAGGTGTTAGATAGCCCCGTGGGGTCTCAGTTGGGAATCAGTAAAGCCGCGAGAAACCCATTGAATCGGTCCTGGAAAGATAGCGGTGCGTAAAGTGTCCGTAAGTAAGTTCCCGTGACCGGGGAGGTACCTCGCGCTGATACCGCCGCCGCAAAGTGACATCAACACATGTGGCGTTTCATGCGGTTTGTTAGTAGTCGATGGAGTTGAAAAGGAGAGCAGCAGATCGGAATTGTAATTATGCTGATGTTCGCGGGCGTCGTATTGTTCCGATTTCTCGATGTCTATTAAAAAAAAAAAAAAACAAAAAAGAGCCCTCAGATTCAGATTAACTGAATTTTAGAGTTCTTTTGTGAGAAGAAATAACTTTTTATAGCATTGGCTGCTGATGAGCTGCTATTGAACCACACACATGTCATCACACGGGGTAATTGCCGAAAGCAAAGGCGGGAATAAATATTCAAAGACATAATTGCACAAAAGGTTCTAACTTAATTTACAAATGAGAGTCAGCGCAGACAGTACACCAATCAAACTCTGCCTTATTGAATCTCGTTATACAAGCTGGGGACGTTCGCGCAAATTTAAACATTCCAATCGTAAAATACAATTTCATTGAAATGTACACGTTTAAGAGTAAAGGCGGGGGGATGAAAAGCCAAACAATTTCGCGAGCAAACACAATCATGTATTCAATTATGTGGGGGATTACTTGTTATTTCGCTTATTTAAATATTGTAAGCGGGTCCCATTCGTCATAAATTATACGGATAAGTTAAGACGCTTGCTTACCTTCCTTCTTAACTACATCGCGAATCTGAATGAATTCTAAAGATTGAATTGACTATATGGCGTTATTGTGGCCACCAAATAAAAGCACCTGTTCGCGAATAGATTTTACGTGTGTAGGTTATTATAGCATGAATTAAGCTGATTCTATTTTGTTACGAAAATAGGTACCTATTAAAACCATCTACACTTATTACATAATTGTAGATAGAGCGATTGCCGAGGAGGGTTTCAGTGTATAATTTTATGAGGTAACAATCCGGACTGTTACTCACGGAGGAATAAGGGTCGGCTAGCTATTTGTTTATTATAAATAACCTTACATTATTCATTAAACGTTCCACACTTCAATAATTTTTAATATACATACGTAAATATAAGTTAATTTCAATTCTAAACATAATCCACTTTCTATCGCGGTCATAATACTTTATCACATCTATCTCGTTTGTTAGGTACATGACTGTTCATTTGTCTTTCAGGTAATAAAAAAGTGTGTGTGTGTGTACTTATATACATGCGATAGAAGTTAAACTTTTTTAGCGTTAAAAGCAAAACTAAAATGCTGACTTTAGCTAATTTCAGGTTGTCGGTTGTTCGAGACGGTATCGCGCATCGTCATAGTTAACCCTCATCATTTTTCCCTAACGTGTCAAAAGAAGTATAACTTCAAAAGTTTTGCTTTGTTCCAGCTATCAGATATAATAATATAAGCCTTTTTTTTAGACAAAATAACAACCTTAATAGTAATTTAATTATCTAATTTATAAAGTAGGTACTCTAAGTGCCCGACACCATGGCATTCAGTCTGTTTGCCTACATACTGCCTCCATATCTCTCCACTACGTTCGTTCGGAGCTATCTGATATAAACACTTAACAATATTTCCCTACAAATTATCACAGCCCAACAGTTCGTAAACAAGTAAACCTGTTATGCTGATGTCTTAAGTTTACGCGAATATGACACATTACCATAAAAGTAATTTTATCGCGGTTTATTTTATTATTTAACTAGCCCGACGTTAGAGAAACTTGGCAGCAAAACAACTTAAGACAGCAAGACATAATAAGTACTGTTTCAGTTAATGAGAACAACTAAATAATTATAACTCTTCGGGTACTTTTAGTAACTGCTGACATCAGGACTGAGGTGACAGATGCATCACAGCCCACACGTGACCATGGTTTCTGTAAAGCTTCTGAAACGAACCCGAGTTAAATAAACCGCGGTAAAGTCCGTAAGCGTAGTTTTATTGTAATAAGTATAACTGTATCGCGGTGCATATCTCTGCTTGACAGAAATGAGGTCGAAACGCTAAGCTTTCACTCTCAAGCGCTCCAGAGCACATCAAGAAGATGCTTATTGCAACAAGAAGCCATTCTGAGTCCGCCTCCAGCTGTATATATCATTTTAATAGTCAACTAGTTTCCAGTTCATTAAAGTTATTCTATATGAATCACAATGTTCATCCTATAAGCTTGGCACAAGTGAATGATAATAAATAGAAGAACGAAAGCACTGATAAGAATAATATATGGTCAAATAGATTATAAAAAAACTCCGACAATAACATGTAGCGTGGGTGAATGCTAAGTAGGTAACACACCACTCATTCAAGTGGCAAAGCCCAGCTTTAATGATCTGTGGCTGAACGCGCTCTAGACTATTGAAACAATCAATTATAAAAATGTAACCTAAATTTATTATCATCACCAGTCTGATCAGCTTGCTTTGGCACCTGGTGAACTGAGCTTACTATGCTGCATATATAAAATAACGACCTAGTAAAAAAAAGTTGGGTTCCATCAGGATAATCTGTCGCGACTTGAAAACTTGTCGAATTAGGATACGAATTAATGACGCACCCTTCTAATTCACTAGGTTTAGCTCCCTCTGTTGTTCTCTTTCCAAGCATTAAAGAATAGCTTGGTCTTCTTTATAGAATGGAACATACTGTAAATTTGACAACTACTGACTTCCATTAACATATGCATATGTTTATTCGTTGCTTTTCTTTACCGCATCATTGAAATGAGCTACCAGCTACACTTAACCTGGGCACGCGACATTCTATTCTATTTTAACAACTTGTAAGAGGCTGATGCTGGGCGGTGTACTACCGCCCTCTGACTCTGACTGATAGCGCACGCCTCACGACGCCACTCCAGATACAGTTTAGTGTAATATACAAGACAGCTCTGTGTGGAACGTTTGTGTGCTCTCACGCATTCTTGTCTGTATTGTTTGTTTTTTTTTTTATCGAAATCCACATCCATTCTATCGAGGTTTTTTTTTTTATCTACTTCAGACCAGGCGTTTCTAACAAGACTGGGAGGCTGTGTTGGACTCAGTACAATAGTCCGCCGCCACCGGCTAAAGTCTCTGCGTAAGCTCCGCCGTATCAGAGTGTACCGGATCGACCAGGTACTGGACACCACACCAGGTTGTCAACAAAACACTACAGCTTTGACATCACATAAAGCTGATATTTTTAGTGTATTGTTTACAAAGTGCAACATTGCTTTCAGTAGAACAAGCACCTTATCTTTATGGTCTCAGTGGATTGCCGTGGGAATAGGGGAAGCAGAGGATATACATTACGCTGGGGATGGGCACACTTGTACAACACTAGACGAACTGGGACAACTTATGACCCCTCTTTTACCCGTGTCAGCCTGTCCTCCGATGTCTGGATCAGAAGACTGAGAAAGGTCCCATTGCATGTTTTTATAGTACAGGAGGGCAAACGACCAAACGAAGCCTTCTAACGGCTACCGACGCCTATGAACATCCGCACAGTTAGCATGCAAATACTTACATAATTTTACTTACATACTTTTTTAAGTACTCCTTTTCTGTTTCCCTCCAATCTTATATATTTGGCTACTTACAAACCGTACGAAATATTACACCGAAGTTTTCTCGTCGCCTTCAAATGTAGTTTGAAGGTTCGTTCCAAGTCCAACGTCAAAGGGGCTTAATATAGTTGGCTCGGCCAGTAGTCGAGGTTGTCTGTTGCTGACAGATCCCAGTCTCCTCGATATAGGCGGGCGAGCTCACACACATCAGTCCGTGTCATTACCGATAAAAATGCGTTATATGTTAATGCTTAACAGCCACTGTCTGAAAACGTCTGAGATCTCTACGGACAAACGTGTTTCAATATAATAGAGGGACAAATGAGAAGTCGGAACCTTCTGATGATTACCGACGCCCATAAACATCCGCAAAATTACTACGCAAATTTTTGCCTCCATTCCTATTTCCCCCCATACTGTGATACTTAGAAACCGCACGAAACGTGTCACCGACGTTGTTACTTCACCATACAGTGAAGTTCGGGGGTATCATATGAGCGAGAGATAAATTTTTGGTCGTGTAACGCAACTTGTTTGCAATGCATGGTTTTTTATTAGAATAAATCACCGCTGGAAGCTTTAGTCAATCCAAGATGGCGGTTTCACACAATATTATTATGCGTAAAAATATAAAACAAATCTCATAGAAGCTAAGAGTCATAATAAATATATTCCTCTATTTAACTCTTTTTATGGTACTCAAAACATATCAAATAATGCAACAAACTTGAAACTAACGAATGGATTTTACTCTGTAAAGTGTCACTTTGTAAGTGTGCATGTTTAAGTCAAATCTTGGGAACAACATCTGATCCACATCTCAATATCTGATTGAGCTGAAATTTAACACGCAATTGTGTTAGATGTGAGTGTATGTAAGTAATAGAGCATAAGAGACGAAATGTATTCATGGGAACAACAAACCTCATGGTGTTAGGGCTTGCTTGATTTTCTCTTATTTTGATTGGATCGATGATATTCAATTTTGGATTAGTTTTAGTAAGAGCTAGTGACATGTTACATTGCAGCAGAATTGGTCTGGCCTGACCGGGGCCTCTCACTCAATTGATACCGCCATAAAGTGACAAAATATGTCATACCATCAGTGTCGCGTTTCATGCGGTTTGTTATGTTTGGAGGAAAGGAGGACAATCCACCCAACTTGAATTCCTCGTTTGCCCCTATATACTATAGAAATATGCATAACATCCACATTAATAAAATATCGCAACCCCATTGTATGCAGGCTTGTTGTATTTGTCTAGGCAAGCACTTAAGTTCAAAATCATATCCAGGGTCAGATGTGAAATTGGAAACTAATTATAGCAAATGTAATAAAATACCGCAATCCCGTCCTGTTTGGAATTATTCGACTAGCATTGGCTAGAGCCTGGAGATAGAAAGTTTAGGGGTTTAGAATGATTTATGCCCCTTGATAATTCATAATAATGTTCTCTCACGGGAATAGAAATTATTTAACACAGTTTATCAATCAGCAGTTTATTGTCACAGTACTGTGAGTAACACAAAATAGTTCAATAGATTAAGAAGGTGCAGAAGAAGAAAGTCAAGCACGTATTGAATATAAGCACAGCACATAAAATAAGCAAGAAGCGAGAAATAGCGGGTACAATAGAGTTAGCATATAAGCGTTGCGTACGTAGTCTTTCGTCAAGAATCGACGCTCGTCTCGAAGCCCCGAAGTAATCTAAATAAAAGTAGTTCTATTGCAATTAGTAACATTTGCGTAAACGTAAGACATTAATATATGCTTATTTATCTAAGTTTAAATAGAATCGGGCATATATTTTAAATTGAAGTTGAGTAAGAATTTCGGTTGGTCAATTTATTCGGGTGCGGCAAATAGCAGCTGTCGAGCGGTCGAGAGCAGCGCTCGGTAATTAACAAAACAAAAGCTCCTGTTTTATGCGACCCACTCTGTAAGGGACAAGTTCCCGGGTAAATCATTTCTTGAACGTGGGGTTAATATGTACCTATTACATTTATGTAAATTTATTTATACCTAATATTGCCATACATATTGTAACAAAGAAAATAATATTTCTTTATTTGAAAATAACACTTATTACTTTTACAGTGTATTAGTTTCGTACACAAAGATAAAACAATAAAAAATAAAAAAGCTAATTCACAGTGGTCTCCATTGGCTGCAACATAGTCTTTTAAACGTTGAGGCCAGTTAACAACAGAAGCACGCTCTCTTTCCATGGGGAAATTCTTCACTGACAATCATATGGATTGATTTAGGGGTTCCAAATTAACATGATGATTAAAGAAAACTCTACTCTCTAAATCTGACCATAAAATATAATCCAACGGATTAAAGATGGCGAATCTTTAGGTCTGATGAAGTGTGAGCATTCGCCAGGGCTGCGTAGACCGAGCTTTAAGACCCGGTGCTGATCTTGCTGGAAGAAGCATAACTGGTTCTTGAACATGGTATTATTGAGGGGCTTAACTACCTTCACAAGAATGGTATCTCCATACACTTGTGCCGATGTTTTGATAGTCGGTTAATGCTCGTTTTGCACTTACTCAACTAATTTGAGGTTGAAAAGGCCTTAGAGCTATGGACATAGATTCGGTCATTTTGTTTGTTAAAATGTTGCCCAACTATAAAAAAAATTCTCATGCTATACTCATTTCCCGAGATAAATTCTTCTGCTTTCGGGCGGAATTTTTTCGAATTCTTTCCTTTACAGCTTTGATCAACTTTTTCGTATGAACACTACGTGGATGGCCAGATATATCACTTTACAAGCAGAGGAAGTCTCATTGTAGCTATCAATAGTCCTGTACACACATTTGACTGATACCAAGTGTACGGTGAGTTTTAAAAAAATCATTTGGCTTCATACCTTCTTTGTGTAATACAATCGTAGCGATTCCGTTCTCTTTATCATACCACTTTAATATCGCAAACAGTGTACAATGTCTTCGCACCAAAATGAGAAAGCACAATGAGCAATCGTATAAAAATGACATTCTATATTCAAATGTTATATTTTTTATTTTTTATTGCACCAGTAGTTATGGCCAGACTGGGTATATATTATATAATATATGTGCTTGGTGGTATATTTCTATGACATCTCATAAAAATCTTAAAATTCTTGATATTCATTTATACGCATATCGCAAGAATAATTTCACTTGCGTTTACAATGTAACAAGTTCTTGTATGTTCTGCCTTGAATCTTTTCGGGAACGCGTGGAACGAACATCGAAGTGATCCTTTAAGTATTTAATTTTATTCTTTCAAGGTACGGAATCCTAAAAGACGGCAAAATACATAGGCCTGGTTCCTACCTTAAAAAATATACACTAAAACATACCTCAAAACTCGCTCTAACTCCTAGAACGTCCGTGTAGTAAGTATATTTTAAACATTTAAATCATAGATATCCACACGCTATCTGTCTGTTTGTGATAAATGGACAGATATTTTTTGGATGCTTGTTTTATAATGTGGCATAAATTAAATATTAAAACTCTTCTTGTCTGTGTAATGTTCCCAGACTGGAAATCGAACTAAATCAATCCCACCATGAAAGCGAAGTCAGTCGAATTCACATAAATTAACATTAATTAGGGAAGTCTAATATTTTTCTTGAGGAAAACAGTTTTTTTTTTCTTGTGTACGCTGCGTGCATATTTTTTTACATATTACTGGATAAATATGAACGAACGTTTATTATTAATCCAATCAATCTCTGTCAAAAGGTTAACGCTTTATCGAGTTTACATAGCATACATCCTAAATTTACATCTTGAAGCATAAAAACAAGCTTTTAGAGCTCCTACCCAAAACTGAGACGCGACGCCACGCCGCATTTGCCTGCGATGTGACGTCACACCGCATCACAATTTTATACGGGAGAGTCCGTTACTTGGAATCGACGCGACTTCTCATCGCAGATTCCGAGTCACTAGTTCACGAACATTAATTTACAAAAATAAAAGATATACGATTTCACATTGAACTGTCATTCCAAAGCATCCGGGACTGCACATAAACATAGTTTTGCAGAATCAATCTTACGCGCATGAGCGTAAGTCTTCTTACTAAAATATTTGAAAGAAGTGCATAATTTAAACATAATTTTTTGCAAAGTCAACTTTACGCCCATGCCTAACGCCAACCTACAATAGGTTGTTCTTACAATATTCTTACTTTGACATGTCTTCGTCCTTGTTTCTTCAGTCATCTTTTGCACGGACGGTTTTGCTTGCTATTTTGTAAATTAATGCTCATGACATTTAAGCTGAACGCGCTGAATAATTTACACTTCTATCAGTATTTGTGGATCTAATTATTGACAGTTTAATTTTAATTCCAATTTATAATAGCCAATTTACTGTTGTATCAGGGTTTTTTGCAATACCAGTTTTAAAATACTTTTAAAAATATCGTCTACAGTAATTGTTACAAATTTGTTTAGCGTCACCTGCTGTGCAAATGTATAAATAAAACATCAATTTTTTTTGGGGTTTTTCTTGAATGTTTGTCTTCATTAGCACATCTAGGCCAGGGTGGCTTAGATGTGCCAATGCAGAAGGATTATATCAATAAATAAATATTCAAGTATCAACTCCCGTTTTTTAATTAACCCCCATTTTGATTTGTATGGAGGTATGTTACCTGGTGCATGAATGATTTTTTACTCATACCAGGTTTTCAGGAAAGTGCATCCAGACATACAAGATAGGAACAGATAAGATAATACCAACTTGTTTAATTGTTAAGTACCGGATGATTTTGAACTGGCAGTAAAATGATAATATTAGTTAATTCGTTTAGAGGAGGTAAGTTGGATACTGATATGTATGTAGGTTGCAATGAGGTTAGTAAATATTCATAGTGATATTTGGCAAAATCCTGTATGTTGCCTGGAGGCAGCCCGTCGAGGTATGTTTTAGCTGTAAATACTAAATTATAAGTTGATATTATTTATTCTTGTGTATATATTAAAAGTCTACTATATCGCCGGATGTTCGGCCATCGGCCTGAGTAACGACCTGGATGATAAAGACATAGGCTGAGTATCTTTACGCGCCTACACCGACCCTGAGTGGGATCCGGTGATGTGTGGAGCTCGCGGCACATTATAGCGACGAATAACCTAAAGATCCACAGCCTGTGGCCTACAAATCATCAGGGTACCTCAAGGCCTAGTCAGTACCCAAAGGGACCGACGCCTGCTACAACAGTGGCTGCCCCACACCACAGGAAAACCCCACCAATTTTGGGACAGTGTAATGGGGTGAGATTCTCATCCTCGCCCCCATGTCCCGTACGCAAAAGCGCCTCCTCTTGTCGCCCTTTTGTGCCCTCTTCTTATAAAAGGGACACAAAGATCTACTAGAGGGGTGCGAAGATCAATTTGCTTCACCTGGGTCCACCCTTGGCCACTGAGACCCACCGCTACGACAAGGCTTGAACCATTGTGGGGATTGTAACTGTAACAGCAATGGTGTATAATTATATCCATCGGTTTTATTTTCTTTATAAAATTATTTCGTCAAAGAAAGGTGTGGAGTTCATACTTCACAGAGGAGGCGCAACAGATGATGAACTTGGAGCAAGCGCGCGCTGTGAGGCGCGACGCTCTGACCCACATGTCAATGTGTCCCGCGCGTCCCTCTGCACGACCTGCGGGAACTCTCACCGTTATTACTTTTTTATCTCGTCGTCCTCGCAGACACTTTATATTCGTCGCCATTTGTTAAATTATTGTACTTTACTTCATCATAGATTAATAAAACCATTTATTTGGAGTTTACTCAATGCGGTATGAAAACACTTTGAGCTATAAAATTGCATGAAACACCGTTCGAGCATTCTCGTGTAAAACCTGCGTAACGATGTACCGCGTTTGCTCAGCTTACGTTTCTTTCTTTACTATCACTTTAGAATCATGTTCATTCAAATAAAATTCCAGGGGGCAAACTAGCTGATACAGTTTCGGTGAACTTCTGGAAGCACACAAATCACACGATATTTTTCAGAAATGTCGTGGTTCAAGGCTATATGTTACAGCTAAGGGATAATGACGTATCTCTCACAAGGTTAATCTTTTTTTTCATCGAATAGGGGGCAAACGAGCAATCGGAGCCTTTTTACGACTACCGACGCACATGAATATCCACATCATTACTATTCCCCCAATGGGCCACCGACTACTCACAAACCGCTCGAAACTTCGTGTAAATGTGATAATTGCACATTTTTCTTCATTAAAATATAAACTATTCAAGTTAGACCATCGGTATATATTGTCAATATCGTATTCTAGATCCTGGCAGTCAAAAAAACTGCTTACCTTTAAAAAGAGTTTTAGATCGTCTGCGAATAATAAACAATTAGAGCCAGTAATTACATTTGGTAAATCATTAATGAATATCAAAAATTCCAACGAACCCAAATTACTTCCTCGACTCACGCCGGAATAAGCGTAGTATGGCTCCGAACGGCGTCCCTACTACTGTACGAACTGTCTGCTTTCTCTCAGGTAACAAGTGAAGAATTCGAGCAGACGAGGAGTAAAGTCGACAGATGCAAACTTAGCGAGAAGTACATTATCGACTAAGTTAAATGCTTTCCGGAAGTCGAAGTAAGCCGAGTCGACTTGCGCCCCACCATCTACTGCTTCTGTTACGTACGGCCAGAAAGCTAACATATTACTCGTGGAACGACCCGTTCGGACACCATGCTTGTGCTTCTGAAAGTTTATACTCAAACTGCTTTCTTATGAGACATTCCAAAACAGATTCAAATAACTTGGCGAATACGGACAATACTGCTATAGACCTAAAATCGTTGATATTTGAACTAGACTGTATTTTGGGAACGGGCACCACTCGATATGATTTCCATATGTCTGGATAGTACGAGCAAACGTCAAAAACATGTTGTAATGGCGCCAGGAGCACGCTCTACTATCTTTGACGATGTAAGGTATTCCACCATCTGGGCCAGCGGAACATTTGGCCCTAAGCAAGTTGAGCGCCTTTCGCACATCATCAACGCCTATACACTCGATGTGTACATTTTTTATTATTATTATTACGTTTAGACGTAGTATATTTTTGGTACTCGTTTTATATTAAATTCCATGTTGTATTTACATTCTTTGAGATCATTTTTATATTAGTTTTAATAAGTGTTCGCAAGTCAGAGAATAATTTTCATTTTTGCAGGTCTTTGGTTATTTTAAATATTTTATGATAATTTACTTTTAACCTAAGATTATACATAGTATCTCTAGAGTACCACCCAGGATATATATACCTCGCCTGCAGCCTTAAGTGTGGTTTATAAGGAATACAATCTATGAAGCATGATAAAAGAATCGAATGAAATATTTCAATCGTTTTCTGAGGACAAGTGCTATTATATAAAGGTGTCCAATCTGCTTCCGTCAAACGCTGATAAAGAATTAGAAAATTATATTTTCCAAAATTCCATTTGGCTCCGTCGTCATTCTGAGGACTACTATCAGACGGATCTAATAGAAGTTCCCACAATGATGGCGGAGCCGTCTACTATCAGATCATTTGAGCTCGGAAGCTCAAATGTATTATCAAATGTAACCTCAAGCGCAGGGTGGTAAATGTCGGGAGGAACAAGGCATTCCTCGGCCTCGTGTACCACTACTGGACTCAACAACTTACTAACAAGTACTAGATATAGCATGCGATCGCTCTCATCACAAATTCGATTAACTTGCCGAAGTTTCCCAAAGGTCAAAACAAATTAGAACTGCGATCTCGCGTTCAGTGACGATGAATTAAAGTTCAAATCACCACACAAAATTATTTTATGTTTTGTGTAACAACTACATACATTTCAATACAGTCGAATACCGTGAAATATTCATTATCACTAGAGCTAGGAGGTATATAAATGCAAATTAAAATACATAACAAATTGTTACCTACATACAGTCCGCCACAAACAATATCACTATTTAGAATTGTGTCAAAAGGGATATTTGTAGCAAGTAGTGAGTACTTTGAACGCGTTACCATTGCCAATCCTCCCCCTCAGCGCTTTCTCCATCTGTCACATCTGAGGGTACAAAAGCCGTTGGGCATTACTTCCGAATTTGATATTTTATTTTATTTTATTTGGAAAACAAATAGTGGTACTTAAGCTAAAGATATTAGAGAACGAGACACCATTTATACGTTTTCACTTATGATTGCTACATTAATACTAAAGATTAAACAATGCCAGAAAGTTAATAATTGCATGCAATAATAAATAATACTAACTTAGTATAATATAAAATATATGAATATTACCATTAACTTAATTTGAAGTTTAATCAAAAGTAACCATAAGTCAGGGAATCGTGCCAAACCAGTGCTTTGCCAAAATTATTTTTGAACATAGGTTGGTGTATTAAATAATTAAAAATCTAATTCTAAAAGGTCATTCAATTTACTAATTTTTTTAGAAGCTCTAATGAAGAAAGAGTTTTTTTTATAATTTGTGCCACCAAGTGGAGTATACAGGATTATAGGAGACAGATCTAGAAGAGGCATTTAAATGTACTACTTTAAGTAAGAGAAGTGGAAAATAATTTTTTTTCTCAGCAATTTTTTTAAAACAAGTTATATCGGCAATACGGCGTCTTTCGGAGAGAGTCTTCCTCTCTTCGGAGAGTTAGATGGAATCTCCTAGCTCTGGATTCATAACAATGATCATGTGTTTTGCATTTACACTATGATAAACTGTGAATGTTTTACAAATCTTTTTTGAATCGATTCAAGCCTGTTGACATGAACGTTGTATTACGGATTCCAAGTTTGTGAGCAGTAGTCCAAGGAGCTGCGAACAAATGAACAATAAAGAATTTGCAAGACTTTAATGTTCTTAAATTGCGATCTCATTCATATACCTTATCGACAATATACTCCAAATGCTTATTGTACGTCAGTTTCTTATTATGGATTACCCCGAGATCGCGGACCTCCGACACGACTGTAAGTTCTTTATTTTTTAACATATAAAAAAGTTATTGCTTTTGGTAAGCGGCTGAATGTCATGGAAGAGCATTTAGATACGTTAAGGTCTACTTTGTTACAATGGCAATATTTTTCGACCCTAAAAAGATAGCCTCCGTGAGCCAGGACTCGCTGATGAGATGAATATCAGCAGGAGAAGCAGCAATTGCCATACAAAATTCAAGTAATTTAGTGCGTAAGCCTCTTATATTTTGGTAAAATAAAAATAATTTACAACATTTTATTTGTTTAATAACATTGCAGTTAGTCGCATATTTATTTGTAAAGTTCGTTGATCCATGCGGACCCAGTGGGGCCACAAAATGCGTTTTTAGTGAGCGCCCGGTGCCTCTTCGAAACTACTTGCTTATTTCTGTGCGTTCTGCCCAGTTGTCTGCATTCATAAATAAGTTAAACTTACTGTGTGGAACTGTGTTGTGTTTATGTTTTAATTTTAGTTTATCTGCTATATATACCCATTATAAGCATTTTTTTAACCATATATGTTTTCAAAGTTTCTGCACTTGTGGCTTAAAGAAGCAGCCATGAATTTTCCTAAGTCTTTCGAAGGATTGAAGCTCACTGACAAAAATGCCACTTACTCTTATGACAGCCTTTTGGTGATTACTTCTTTGCCGAGAGCGTTTGGTCACTTTTTGCCAGTCATTATCATCTTTATTACTCACTGTCTGGTTAACTGGTTCCTTCTCCCAACATTGGATTGCGGTGTTGTGATATAAGTTCGACCAGCAGATGAGTCTAAATCAAACTGCGGTTTCGCGGTTGGTATGGCCCCTTATGTGCTTAACTCACCGTTTTTTGAACAAACAGTTATATTCAGCCGCTTACTTGTCTCTGCACTCATGAATGGCTTGACACGTACAGGGCGCTGCAGCGCTTTGTCCTCGGTGGACATTGGCTCGGCTGATCTCGGTGATTGGTTGACGCGCTGTGTGTTTGGAAAGCACTTTAACTTTGAAATAACTTCGATAACTGTTAATTTATACATTCTTCTCAGTAATTTTGATCTCCAAGCTATTTACTTTGTGGGAAAAAGCAACTACCGTTCTTTGCATGTTACGTATAAGACTTTCGAGGCCTTTTTGCACCATGTTACATTTTTAACAATTTATAAACACGGGGACAGCAGGAATTCGTACACTCGCTGCTAGCGACGATTTATTATTATGTGAGCGAGAGGTACCTCCCCGTTCGTGCGGACCCTATTCGGTTGTATATGTGTCGGGGGATGAAGTGTCATGCATTATACATAGCACTACCTCCTCCTATGCAGCATGGTACTGCCTCTTCCTGGAAATGGTATTTCTTAAAAGGATCTCACATTTAAAATAGTTATATAGTGCCGTGTCGTTTAATGATAATTAATTAATAAAATTTCTTACCTGGCATCTTGACGTGTTCTTAGAGCCAGAGGGGAGAAAAAGGTCAACTTCTTGACACGACGCTGCTACATAATAAATTGATTGAATTTTATCCCCATTTAATAATATTAGAGCACTGGCTTGGAGATGAGTTGCTGTTTTAGATACAAAAAAATCCGAATAATATTTACTCCGGGTCTCGGTACCAGGGTCGAAACTCATCATCTGAATTCTTCTGAATGAAATCTGAAGAACATCTTGTCACTAAACAGGGAGTAGTCGAAGGTGATCGTTCACCAATGCTCATTCGTGCACATACTTAGCCAATATACAGCTCACACGCAAACTCATAGTGTAGGCGAGGCAATCAACATCGAATTTCATTGAAATCATTAATGAAACAATTTCAATAAACGAAGGTAGAACAAAAGATGTAATTTTCATTTCCATTCTTAGCCAAGGATTTGTTTCTTATCTAAATGAGAGGTAATAAAGACAATGAGCCTCGAACAGTTGCGTGAGTGTTCCGATCGAATGTAGTTTAATACGAAAAACTCTTAGCACGCTCCACGCTAATGAGGCTCCAGCTCGCCGACTGCACTTCTGTTGCATCGAATTCTGTTGGAGAATTTCAAGCAATAATTAAAATAACATTTTACTTTATATATTCAGTTTAATGTGCTTTGCATATTAAAGTAATTTATGTTTTCTTATATAGTTTAGGGAGGCAAATGAATGGTCGGAGCCTTTTCGATGAATACCCTGTAGACGTTAGCATTATTGTATTACAGATGCGTTTTTCCCTTTTTTTCATCCGGCCACTGGACACTCACAAACCGTACGAGACGCGATAGCTTAGTTTTCATTTTATGGCGGTATCATGTGATCAAGAACTTCCTCCCCGGTCGTCGGCCTAATTCGTCAGCACTACTGCATGGTACTGCCTCTTTTACAAATCTGATTCTCTTACTAACTGATGCTCATACGCCGCCGCACAACCTGAGGACATTCAAAGTCCCCAGGGTCAGGGATACGTATTGGATTGACTACATGAAATGTGGCAGTATACCTTTTTAACAGTATCGTGGAAATGCCCAATATAGCTACATGCGAAACTATGGAACTACGTGGAGCTGTATTGGTTAATATTTTTGAAATAATTCGTGTGCGGTTATCAATATACATCTACTTATTGCTACATTAATACAGCTGTATTAGTTAGTAGTTTGAGCTAGAATACAAATCGCATAATAAAGATATGGCTCCAGGTATTAAGCTTTCTACAGACAGTTCAGTGGTCTATTAGTAAACATGTTCGACCAGAGTTGTGAGGCCTTGGGTTCGAGCCCTGGGTCGAGTAAAATTTTAATTGAAATTTTGAATTTTTAATAACAGTCTCATTCGGAACAGAGAGTCTAGAAGTAGACGGTATTACACCCCCGTGCCTCAGGGAACTTGCTACGTCAGGTCCAGAGTCTGATCTCTCTCCTATCGTGTGGGATTGCCGTCTCATCGGAATAGGAGATTAAAAGAACAACGGAGTACTTGCGCCCACAACTTTGCACTAAATAGTATCCTGCGCAGCTGAACACAATTGTGTACCGAAGTAGTTCCGACATATTAACTGTTACGTGAGGATCTAATTGGCTATGAACCGGTCACAATTTGTTCGTAGTGTTGATAAATCACTATAGAGTCCACTCGTTACCAATTTACATAATTATGAATTACTAGTACAGTGGTATGATAGTCACCAGCCAGTCGTCTTCTTCTCTCTCTCTTCCTCTCTCTCTGCTCTGATCTCAACTTAACAGCGTCCATCGCCACTCTACGCATGTCCTCACTCCACCATGTCGAGACGTAGCCTCCGCTCTAGAACTGGTCTACTCCTGTACTTCATCTGTTCCGTGACAAATATGAGCGGCCTACTGCCACTTCAGCTCAGTAATATTATGCACCTAATTCGTAACAAATTAGATTCTTCAAAGGAAACCCGTTTGAAGAGGAATCAGCGAGGCTCTTCAGCATACCGCAAGTCCTGTGCGGTTTCCGACATAGTGACGTTGTCATCCGAAATTCTCAAACATGCGAGATGTTTTGTCATGTAATGTTTTCCAGCCACAAAGTTCTCACATTGTACGTAGCTACAATAATGAGGAAGGTTCTAGATCGTAGCCGTAGACCACTTACCCTCCTCCAACCACGCTCCTGGTGGTAAGAGGTGGGTACCTCTCGGTATACGGAGCGAAACATGTAAGATGCACGGGGGTTTGCTTACCGGCTCTGTTCCCCATCATGCAATTGAAACTCCCTACACTTCATTTAAGTGCCTTTATTTCACTCTCCCCTTTCTGGGGCCTGATACCACAAAGATAGAAGTTGTCATCGACCTCGTCAGTCCTGATTATCTCGATGCAGCTATGTCGTTACTTATCCTTCCTCTTCGCGTGCCATGTATGCGCAAATGTCTCCAATTGCCTAAAGCTCTGCTCCGTTGCGACCAAATCCTGATAATTGACTTGGCCCACTGTCTTTCGTTCCTCATGGTATTTCGCTCTTTTACCGTAGCCGTAGACCAATTAGACCGGAGTCACGCGAATGAAATTGGGTTTTACCGCTAGTAGTACTATAAATTAACACAATATGTTAAAAGACCTGATTTACGGCAAAAACAATCTTTTATTATGGGCGCCCACCTCTAATATTTATTTTACCTTGTTATTAGTATTTGCTGTTACAGCGACAATAGAAATAGACCGTTTGTAAAATTTTAATATTCGCTATCATGCACCATAGGATACAGGCTGATGACAGACAGATAGACAGACGGTTACATAATATGACAGTAGTCTTAGCAATAGGGTCCAGTTTCTAACTTTTAAAACTATGGAACCCTAAACACGCATTAAGTTCAAAGTCCTTTACGCCTTGTCTTTCTACAGCAGCATGTTCGTATGATGAGCGAAAAAAGAACATTGTCGACCAAATATTTTTAATTTCAACAACACATTAATGGCATTACATAATGCACACAGGTGGGTCCGCTCGGGCGCTGCGCTCGTACCGAGTCTACAATATACCCACTTTCTTCATTTCCATGCCAATGAGGTTATATTCCGCAGCAAAATTTTTAATTTACTTAATTTTTTCTGTAACATATTCTCTCTCTCGTGGACGTTGTCGTGACGTCTCCAGTTTCCACTCTTAAGGGGATTGTTTTTCCATTGGAATTAATAAGAGTTTACACTTACCTACATATGATGCCCTTGTTCGCTAACTGACTTGACTGGTTACAATAAAACTACTTTTACGTATTCTATCGCGGTTCATTTAATTATTTAACTAGCCCGACGTCTCAAAAGCTTTACAGCAACCCTGGGCACGGGTGGACTGACATTCTGCTTTAAAGTTACTGTAACGTTGGGATAGTTAAATAATGAAATAGAATCCGTAAAAGTAGTTTCATTGTAATGATTACCATTCGCGTATACTTAAGACACTAATATGACTTGACTGGGTTGTGTATAGGGACCTCTTAGATACTTATATAATACTATAATCAATTTTTTAAGGGAACTTCGTAGAGTTTTGAATCTGTTTTAAAGTTTTAATTCCTTAAGTTACAGGCATTGATTTACAAAAAGACCAAGATACACGGTCAGCGTCTCGACGTGATATGCACAATGTAAAATTATGCACTGTAGAAACAATTTAATGTCATGCACATAAGGTTGGCTTTGCAAAAGAATATATTTAAATTACACACTTCTCTCAAATATAATCTGCAAGGTCGACTTTACAAAAAAGTGTGTTTATATAATGGATGCTTTAAAAAGACATTTCAGTACTATAAATAAGTAAACTTTGTATCCTATTATTTTTAACGTAAATTGTAAGCGTCATACGTCCCGCATCTCACACGAGGACACGCTCACGCTCGACGTACGCTGCGCGGATGAAGTCTGCTCGAGACGTTAACGGTTAAACTTTCCAGCTCCAGCTTAACGGGGTAGGCAGAGAGAACGGAGCGCCACATGTTACGAGCCTTAAATACCTGTAATATAAGCCTAGATTTAAGGATGGTTAACGTCAGCTTGAGTACGCGCTCCCTACGCGTCATTGTGATTGGTCGAGAGTCCAGTTCTTCACTACCGACGTGGTGTATTGTCGAAGCCAATGTTAATGTAAGAGGAACAGGCGTTTGTCAATAAACATTAATTTCTATATCCCTGGCCTGTGATTCCTTTAACTAGTATTAATATCCTTTGTCTTAATGAGTAGTACGAGGGGCGATTGATAAGTGTCCCGAAACGATAAAGAAAAACTTTAATAATCAATTTAAAACATTTTTATTTTTCAACGTAATTTCCTTCTACCTCGATACATTTAGTCTAGCGCATCTCCAATGCCGTTACACCAGTTTTATAAAATGTTTTCTTATTTTGTAGGTAGTGTCTACTAAATGTTTGTAGAGAGAGACCTATTAGATGCTTAGATACTACCATAAACAATGTTTTCATGGGAGCATATGAACATCGTAGAGTTTTGAATCTGTTTTAAAGTTTTAATTCATTGAGTTAATACAGGCATTGATTTACAAAAATACCAAGATACACACTCGAAATCGTGTGCACAATGTAAAATTGTCCACTGTAAAAACAATTTAATATAATGCACGTAAGGATGACTTTGTAAAAATATGTTTAAATTGCACACCTCTTACAAATAGAATCTGCTCTGTAAAAACAAAACACAACTTTTATTATACACGCTTAAGTTTGACTATACAAAAATGCGTTTATGTACAATCACGAATGCTTTAGAATGACAGTTCAGTATTATAATAAACTTTGTATCCTTTGTTTTAATGTAAATTGTAAACGTAATATGTCCCGCATCTCACACAAGAACACGGCGCACGCTCGACGTACGCCGCGGGGCTGAAGTCTGCCCGAGACGTTAACGGTTAAACGTTTATTGCCTCCAGGAGAGTTCTTTTTATGTTGTGTTTAAAACCTCCATAAACATGTTGTGTTTAAGTTCTTTGTTGTGCGGGTTTTTTATAGCGTGAGGGGACAAATGAGCCGTAATCTTTTGATAATATAATAATAGTAATAATCATCATCATCATTAACGGCCCTGATCAATCCACTGTTGGATATAGACCTCTTTTAATAAACGCGAGGATGACCGATCTCCTGCTGCTCACCTCCATCCTGTGTCGGATACTGCACGGAGATCGACTTCCCGCCTGGTGAAAGGTCTACCAACATTTCGTATTCCTAATCGTGCCCTTCACTCTAGAACTTTGCTAGCCCATTGGTCATCTTTTTCCTTAGTGTATGCCACTTCATCTAACTTATTCTTTATCTTTATGATATCTGATGCTTTAGTTCTTTGTCGTGTGATTGCGTTCGAATTATAATAATTACTACCGACTTGTGCAAATAGTGCCACAAGGTGACTGCTATGTCGTCATTTGTGCGTTTTCTACGTTACAATAAGACTACTTTTGAGGATTTTATCGCGGTTTATTTAATTATTTAGCTAGCCCAACGTTTCAGAAGCTTCACAGATAACATGGTGAGTGCGCCCGTGACAAGAAATAGATTGCACTTTCTCCCCCTATACGAAAAAGGAAAGAGATCTCGTAATTCTGGCACAACTCGCATTTACATTTACGACTGCGAGTACTTTACCCGGCGTGACGCAGCAGTTCCCTCGTAACGTCAGTCTTCAGAAGTATCCCAAACAGCGCGAATATAAAATATAAGTAAACCACATATAACCAAACCATATAAGTATATGACACGTAAAAAGTAGTTTTATTACGGAAACAGATTGTACCACCCGCACGGGGATTGATATATTTAATGATGATATTTTTTAATGGTAATGTAGAGATATTCAATTGTTATGTCACTATGATATATATCATTCCTACTTGTCTGTAGAAGATAGTGACATTGCTGCATTGCAGATGATGGAATTGCACGATCTTCAATATCCATAGGTCACTGGTTCAAATCCGTCTCGAAGGAACAACAAAAATATATGGTGTGTGTAATATGAAAGAAGGAACTGTGTGTTCAAACATAACTCGTCGCGTTCGGACCTTCCATATCCATAGGTCGCTGGTTCAAATCTGACTTGAAATCCGAAAGAGTAATTTTATTATAATGTAGTTCAAGTTATGGTTTTGTCGACCGCGTTCGTAACAAAGAAGTGAGAGAGAGATTAGGAATGAATGAAATTATCGGTGTTAAAATGAGAAAGGGCACGCTCTGATGGTTTGGACATGTATAAAGAATGATGGATATAAGGTTAACGAAACAGATATACAATGCGAATGTGGAACGACGAAGGTGTCGGGGAAGACCCAGACTAACATACCACAATCAAATTGGTCTGGTACTGTCTGAAGGTGGTGTACGGAATCTTCGCCACCGGCGTGTTTGTATGAAGAGAGTTATGAAAGTGGAGGAGGCATGACAGGTATGCAAGTTCCTCCGTTCTCTCTGCCTACCCCGTTAGGGAAGTATAGTGATGATGTGATATTGTTTTTGTTGTGTGTATTTACAAAGCCAATGTAAATTTAAGACTAACAGGAGTTTATCAATAGACATTCATTTATATATCTCGGCCCTGTGATTCCTTTAACTTGGACAAAACTAAACATCCTTTGTTCTAATAGTATCAACTCACTCACTATACGGATACTAAATAAATCTTAAATTTATTAAAATATTTAATAGATATGAGTTATTATTATTATTATTATAGGCCACACATTTTTAGTTTTTACGCATTTTAATATTTCTAAGAATGTTGGTAGCCTTAACTATCATGTATAAGATTTGACCATAATACCTAATGGGAAATAATAATAGTTAAGATTTAAAGAGTATCAATATACTCAGGTTTCAGCGCTGCGTACGAAAAAAATGTGGCGTTGCAACGTATTTCCAAGTGTGATTTTATAACAATAAACGATGCTAGCGATGCCCGGTGATTTTATCAGTGTAATTTTTATCACAAGATAACCTTTCACTTTTTTGCCATATTATTTTTAAACATAAGTGATATATGTGGAAGGGGCAACGCAGGTAGGTATGTAAGGATCTTGATATGAGGTACTCCGTTCGCACTGCCTATCCCATTGGGGCTTTCATGTAGATTTTTTACAAATCTAATCAATAGTTTTTGGGTAAAATAGTAATAATCAGACTTCCCCATTTATAGTACTAGTTGTGCCTCCCGCTTTTTCGCCGAATACATCTCTTTAAGTGATTTTTTTTAAAGGTTAAGAGGCAAACGAGCAGCTGGTAGGTAACTACCGCCGCCCATAGACATCCGCATGACCCGAGGTCATGCAGGCACGTTGCCGTCCTCTAAGATGGGAGTAGGCTCTTTTCTGGAAGAACCCCATATCAAATCGATTCGTAAATACCGACTGTGGCAGCTGGTTCCACACTTTCGGACATGAAGGTGGTGACGGCGGAACTTAGAGTTCCGCCGTGATGTCCGAGAGTGAAATTCCGCTGCTGGTATTAATCCGAACAACTCCTCGAAACGCTCCCCGTTGTAGAAGCGAGCTAACATCTCTTCCTAACGCCATAGGATCAAGCTGCACGGAAACGACCCGGTCGTCAAAGATTCGAGTCTTACGTTGAAATACGGTCAAACGGGCCGAGTTGACAGTTGGGGGCACCAGCTCAAATGTGAGACCAGTACTCCATGTGCGTTCGGATCTGCGCCTTGTATAATTGCAGCTGATAATGTGGCGTAAAATACTACTTCGCCCCTTCGCCTCCAAATGACCGCCGAATTGCACGTTGCTATGTCGACTCCAAGAATCCCGTTACTAGCAGAGTCTGTGAGGGGGGTATTTTCAAAGCGAGGAGATACGGAGATATGGTTTATTAAGCGGCAATCCCGCAAAGTTGTGTCTCCTTGGGGTTAAGTTGGATAAAATTTTGTCCCATTCCGAGACTTTCGCCAATAAACACTCGACTTCAGGCACAATATGGTTCCGATACTTGGTGAGGTTCTCCCGGGAAATACTGGTGCAGCCAGTGTATAGTGCATCATTAGTACAGTCATCTGCATAACAATTAATGCCGCTGACTTGTAGCATATCATTTATGTGCAAAAGAAACAGCGTGGGTAACAGAACACACACTTGCGGAAAACCAGCATTGACAGATTTGAGGTCTGTGAATACACCGTCGACAACGGCCTCGATGCCGCGATCTGTCAAAATACTAGTGATCCAGTCGGATAGTTTCCCAGGCACTCCGTAAGATGGAAGCTTCGAAAGGAGCGCTTTATGTCAGACCCGATCGAAAGCCTTCGCTATATCCAGACTAACGGCCAGTGCCTTAACCTTGCACTTGGTTTCAAGTTTTTCCACCCACCTGTGCGTCAACTAGTCAATAGGTCGCCAGCCGAGTGTCCCTGACGGAAACCGTATTGTCGGTCGCCAATTATTTGGTGTTTCTCTAAGTAACGCAGGAGCTGGCAGTTAATTATGGTTTCCATAATGTTGGAGAACAAAGGAGTCATCGCAATAGGTCGATAGTTTGATGGATCCAAACGGTCTGCTTTTTTTAGGATTGGATGCACCAAGGTCGTCTTCCAAGAACTTGGAACGACACCAACAGAGTAGTTATATCGGAAAAGACACGTCAACACTGGTGTCAACTCCGGAGTATATATCCACAACACAAACGGCGCGATGCCATCGGACCCACTCGACTTGTACTCTCCTTGGATATCCGTCCAAGAAAAGTAGCGTTTTGCACACATGACTCCGCCGGAACACAATATTCGGCATTGAGTGTTCACACCGCTGGAGAGCAGGTGGTGGAGTTCCACGGTCATTCAAAGTTGAGTTGGACGCAAATAGTGAGCCCATGAGATCGGCTTTCTCTTCTGCGGCATGGGCCAACGAGTCATCGTTCCGGTGCATAGATGGTAAGGATGGCTGAACAAAATTTCCTAGGACAGTCTTGGCGAGGGACCAGAAAGCACGAGTTCCCGAAGGAAGGCGACCTAACCTTTCGCCAATTTTGTCGATGTAATCGGAATTTGCCCCAGCAATAACTCTTTTGTAGGACCTGGAAGCGTGGTTGTACTCTCTTTTGAATGAGCTGGTATTTTCATCCTGGAAAGCCCAGCACCGGTAGCACTCTTGGATATGGCGTAGCGCCAGTCTGCAGGAGCGATTAAGCCACGACTGTGATTTACCAGCAATGGGTACCGATGAGTGCGGAATGAAGAGCTCCATTCCTTGCTGCACCACATCAGCAACAGCGTTTGCAACATCTTTGGGACTATACAGCGAGACGCAAATCCGTCCCCATTGGAAGGATGCATAGAGGAGACGCATCCCAGCTCAATCTACTGGCCTATACTACCAGAGACATCCCGGCGGTCAAAGAAACGTGGCCGCGATCTGCGTCTTACTGGCATCGGACTGCGGATTAGGCTGTGGTCTGACGAGCCCAGCGGAGCATCGATAAAAACCTGGTAGCTTTCCGGTTTGGAGGTCAGCAGGAGGTCCAACTGGGAAGGTGTATGGTCTTTCACATCCGGGATTCGCGTGGGCGATGAGATCAATTTTGTTAAACCGTATGTAACCGTAAACTAAGGCAAATTCCTGAACAGATCTACCCGCGTTATCGGCGTTAATGCGTGGGTTCAGCCATTCAGCATGATGGGCGTTAAAATCGCCAAGAACCACGATCTCTGCGGTTGGAATCTATTTTAGAAGGGAATCCGTAGCCTTTCCGATGTGCTCGAGGAGTCGGTCAGTTTCGGCATCACCACTGTAGGATCTATAAAGGCAAGCATAGACGCAAGCGTGGTCGTTGCAATCTACGCGTAGTCATATGATGGAGAGTTCCCACTCTTCAAGATTTCAGAGGCGACGAAAGCAGATATTCTCCTCGATGTATGCACACACTCCAGAATGCGGCACAAAGGAGAGTACTAGCTACTAGCTCATACCTTGGGTACGAGAGGTATGATGTATCAATCGGGGAAAATAAACGTCATTGAGCACAAGTTCCCCCCCCCCCCTAGAATACGCG
>JAFELO010000552.1:218604-234498 GCA_017140195.1 Eumaeus atala | reverse complement strand
CCTCCTGGGGTAGTCTATTAAGACACTGTGCTGCCATGAGATGGGGTGGGGGAGGAAGGGGGGTTGGGTTGGGCTAACCGGGGCTCTCATAAACCGAACGAATCGTGACGACAACAAAAGTTGCGTCACATGTGAGAGAGAGGTACTTCCCCGGGCGCGCCGGCTCAATTCAGCTGCAAACTTAAAAATAGTGCAGCGGGGCGCTACCTCAAAGAACTATAATCACTTATTCGGAATTAAGAGTCATTTTTATATTATATTCGGTTGTCACATATATGTTTTGTGCTTATTATTTTGAAATATTTCCAGTAGTTTTTATGTGACAGAGTAACGGACATACATATTAACTAATCGTATAAATGAGATGATTCACAACTTACTAATGAAGGTTAAGTAGGAATTGTTGAAAAAAATTATCATTAACAAAACAAAAGTGAAAATGTTGAATACGATAATACTATTGAATATTTAAAAACAGCCCCATTTTCAGCGTCTTCAACATTGTCGACCTAGTTTCGGATCAGCAATGATAAGTTCCTTCAAAAAAATAAATTATTTGGAGAGTCGGAATATTAAAGTATAAAATAGATGCATTTTCAACGTTTTCCTGGAATTATATACACATACGTACTTTTGATATTTTTTCTATTATAGGAATACATTTAGGGAAATTTATATTTTTAATAATAAGCCGTTCAGGTGTTGAATTATTTGCATCCCTTAGCCTCGGCTTATTATTATATTGTAGGATAAGGTCTCACCGGGCCAAAATTTAGAATTTTTAAAGTTCAGTAATTTTTAATATTTAGTTGTTTGATATATTTGCATCAATGCCTATGGTAATGGAAAAGTATGTAAGACGTGCCGCCTTGTAGCCGTATGCGGCCGGCGCTACCGGAGAGGTACATCTCGCTAATATGACATAGCCACAAAATGACTGCCATCGCGTTCCATGTTGTGCTTTTTTCTCTTTACAGGATGAGGGGGCAAACGAGAAATCAGAGCCTTTTGATGACTACCGACGCCCATGGACATACACATGATAGTTACACAGATTGATTGCCGGAGGGCATGATAGGAGTATCATCATACCCCCATTTGGCCACCGGCTTCACATGCATGTAAGTTTGCCTAAACCTGATCTAGCGGAATAGGGGAATTAGCGAATAGAGTGTCTGCATCATCGACGTTATAACGTATAGACGTCGCATGTCACAAATTCTACGTACAAACGTTTCAGCTATGTCACTGAGCTACGCGGAGAAGGGGAGGCGTAAAAAAACCAGCCAGCTTCTCGGGACTAGTGATGGGAAATGTAGGAACTGCTTGTCTATAGTATATTGTATGGTCTTTGATGAGTGTTTTCTAGGTTATACTACACTGATGCCACAAAGAATTTAGATGTGTTCTTTGACTGAAATCTCTCCTGAAATACCTACTTTAATGACATCTATCGTAAGGTTCTCCTCTCAATTTCCTCTTAGAAACGTCTTCAATATTCTTGCCTTTTTCAATTAAATCTCAATTGCTCAGGCCCAATTCAACCGATCGTTGATTACACACATGACATATGTTGTGTACTACAAGTGAAAATTAAAATTAATTAGAGGTAGACATTTTTAGATTAAGAAAGCGTTATACAACAACGGAAAAAATATGGAATTTTCCGTTTCCTCTTCAATAAGTTCAATAGTTTTTTTCCTATTCTCCTTCCTATTTACGTTTTTGCTTTTCGCTTGAAATTAAAATAATTGAATGATATTTTTAGTACCCAATTAAAAGGTATAATGCTTTCAGCCGTCTAGAATGTATGAATGCTATATTGCAGCTGAAATGGCTGTCATCACTCGCAAGTTAATGAGTTTTAGTTTTACATCGGTTGCGGTACCAGGTAGCGGATTAAGTAACTGTGGGTAAGCAGCTGTACAGGTGTTTATAGGTGGCGGTATCTTCTAGACTCCGACTGCAGGCTTACCTCGTTATCTCATATACAGAGTAGGGATTACATTACATCTATAATTAAAAACGCCGGAAATATTAGTATTAAGAAGTATTTTAAAACCCGAATAAGTTCTTACAACAAAATCTGACCAATATTTTTTCCAACTAACTAAATCAGATAGGAATAATTTTAAGTTATTGCATGTGAGTGAGGTCTCTGACATGTAATAAAGTAATTTATTCAAGCATAATTATAACTCCATATGAAATACATTTATTTACACGTTTCGTAAGTTTACCTATTTATCGATAAATCACGCTATATATTGTGATACAGCACTGTTTATACGTCACAATTGTCAATGACAAGAATAACAATAATTAATTACATTTGAAAGAAAGGGAAGGAATGATATAAGACTGTCATTAATTCCAGTGTAAGTTGAGTCCTAAATAAATTATTTTCAGAAATTCATACACATGAAACTAGCATACCTGTGAAATATAAAGCCCTCTTCTTTGATCTTATACTTTGTGCTATTTTTTCCACACTACTTTATTGTACAGGAGGGCATAATGAATTTTATTAAATAATATAGTAGAAGGTCTTTGCGCAATTAGATAATGTTGATGGGTCTCGAAACTGGATGTTACTAAAGAATATTTTCTATGTGGTATTCTGATATGAGTACACCTTGGTTGTGTACCTCTGTGTAATAGATTGCCATTATATACATAGAAATCCTTACCATCCATAGAGTCCATCAGTTGGGATGGTAATCCAACCCCTCCAATGTAATCCTTTTCTTTTTCTCGTTGACAGGACAACCCCACCGACATCGGGACAGTGCAATGGGGTGTGATTTCCACCCTCGCCCCTTGCCCCGCGCAAAAGTGCCACCTCCTGTTGCTCTTTGGTTCCCTTTTTCTTATTAGAGGGGTACAGAGAGCGATTCCTCCCCCTGATATTTAAGCCCCCTCTTCTTATAAGAGGGGTGCAAGGATCCCTCTCGGTCAAATGGCCTCGCCTGGGTTCACCCCACGCTACTAAGCCCCATCGCCACAACAAGGCTTGACCCATGGTAGGGTTCAAATATCATCCTGACGTAACACATTAAGACTTATAAGTACATAACACTACCGACTAACCAAACCAGCTGTAGCCAAATGGTTTGGCTTGTGACTAGCGTCTCTATAAATATGACTGTGGTGGACGAAATTAGACTAGATGAATATTGTTACTGCAATAGGGCAATTACTGATAACTATGAGGATAAATATTTGTAAATCTTCATGTACTTTGAATATGTCTCCGTATATATCATATATATATAATCATATCTGTGAATATTACTATAAAGCGGGCTTGTTAAATAACTAAATAAGCTACAGTAAAATCCCTTAAAGTAGTTATTGTGAATATAAATATCCTTTAATTGCCTTAAAATAACTTAGCTACTTAAAGTAACTAACTAACGCTAAAGTCATAAATTAATTCTACATAAAACAAAGGGACTGTCTTATCTTATAATTATTTGCACCAATCCTTTTCAGAATTAAATAACGCTGTTGCTTAAAATATTTTAGTAACAAAGCAAGCTGTACCTACTTTGTTAACATTAAGTGTTTGTGTATTGTTCGTTTTACTTTAATTTCAATATTAGCACCCCGTCTCGGCACCGTCTCTTTGAGCTTTCCTTGCAGTTGGACGAAGAGGATCTTCTGTTGATTAATTTCATTTGTCACTAAAACATGAATCACAATTGATGAGATGTTATTTTTGGTATATATTGTGCCTCCTCTCTGTCCTCTTATTCACACGATATTACCGTAAGGCGACAGCAATACTATCGCGTTTCATGTGGTTTGTAAAAAGCCGGTGACCCATAGGAAGGAAGGAGTAAATGAGGCCCAAGCATTGGCATGCCAGTAATGCAGAAGTCTTTGTGCGTTGATAGACATAAAAAACTCGTATTGTTCGTTTGCCCCTACTATATGAAAAATTATATTACGGAATTGGGCTGGCAGAAGAGTGGAGGCACACCTCGAGTGAAACAGTGACGGCGCACACTTAAGAATAATGTTCATTATTAAGGATGTACTAAAGTCACGTGTTGGTCCTGACAGACAGTTTTTATCATATGAATGATCGAATATGCCGCTGGTAAACATCTTTTAGCGTCAAATATTCGCATCGCAGGCGACTAACATAACTCCGCCAAGAATCTGAGCTATCCGAAGCCGGCTAACAGAACTTCTGCAGTTATTTCGAGTCTCATTTTATGTAAGTTTATCTTTGTAAGCATCTCGCTGAATCTCTGCTAGTTGTACCTCTCGCTGATGAGAGAACGGCTTGAAGTGACAGTATGGTGTCTCGTTTCGTTTGGTTTGTGTGAGGTTTTGTGTAAGAGGTAGTGCCATGCTGCATTGTATCGGAATTGGGTCGACATGACTGGGGAGGTTTCGCTCGCTCACATGATACCGGCTTAAAGTGATATCCTCTGCGTCGCACATCGTGCGATTTGTAAGCAGCTGGTGGCATCTCGTCAGGATAGTGCTGATATGTGGGTGCAGAACATTTTTATCCTCTTGATAAAAAATCTAAATTAAGAAGTCCAAAATATTTATATACGGGAGTGAAACTATACTTGTGCAGCGGCAAAATGTTCCCTTCGCATCAGATTATTCGAGACAACAGTCGAGTAACAGCTTTAGCGAATGTTAAATTTCATAATTCATTAAAGTCATAAATATTGTAACGCACCAGGTTTACGAAAACACAAAAGGACAGCCTGCAGCATTTCGGCTTCTAAATTGATAGTAGACGAAACGTTGGCAGAGTACTCAGAGTCGAAAAAATATATAATATGTTATAATAAGTTTTATATGTGTTTAAGTGTACGTATGTAACTAACGTAACATGATCAGATTAATCAGCCGCTGTCCAAAAGTGGTGACAATTGTCTTCGCGATTAGCCTTCTTGTATGTAGAGAGTAAGGAATGTGGAGGATAAGTATGTGAGGATCGTAACTCATGGAAGCCGGTCGCACAAAGGACATGTACCTACCCTCATGCAATATGATGTGAAGAGGCATGGGTATGTACGTGTATGTAAAATTTTATAAAAGAATGAATGAGATTATAGAAAAGTATCGGAACTGGTAGTGTTACCGAACCAGGCGGGCACGACCGGGGAGGTACTTCTCGCTCACATGATACCGCCTTAAATTGCATGGCTATGCTATCACATTGTGGTCATTGTCTCCATAGAGAAAGAGGGCAACGCATCTGCAGATGTTAATACGTATCAGCGGACACCAAATGGCTCAGATTGCTCATGTGTAAATATATACTTTTCATATCTTGCTGAATTTAGCTAACAATTCAATTAATAATGCCAATAAAAGGAACCAGAAGACAAAAAAGTCTTCGTAGTCACTGGAACTTCGAACTGTAGAGGCTGGACTAGCGCCGTCAATCAGTATTAGGTCCCTCCGAAAAAAAAAGGCAATAAAAGGAATGATTTTTTTGTTTTTGGCTGCGTTAATGACGTTTATGAATATTTAACTGCTGACATTTACTCGTAATCATCACCAGTAGAGGTTAAATTATCATTACAACATATTACTTGTAGTTTTAATATTATATCAGAGCCCAAGGCGATTGCACTACGAGGAGAGAAAGACATTCAATTTTAAATTATCATGGTTTTATTTCATAAAAAAATTCTCATGTTTATATATATATATATATTAAAATAAAACACTATGCGTCGTTAACATTGATAAATATTTAGTAAACCGCGGTAACATCCGTTAAAGTAGTTTTATTATAAAAAAATACATTTCTTTCTTTTCACTCATACTCTCTACCGTTAAGGAAACAAGTACGTTTATATATATATGTATATAGTCTCTCGTGTTGTGTGGGGGCGGCCTAAGAATACCCCACCCTCGATCCAAGCTCAGGGTGACGTAAGACTCGCCAAAGAGCATGAGACTCTTAACAAATAAGAGACTTCATCGAGCTGGTTGTATGGAGTCCCGTCTGTTTCATGGTGACAGGGATTTCCCTGTCTATCTATTTAGATGGGAGCACCGGGCGGCGCTCGCGCCGCGTGATGCCGATACGATTAATCGGATTAGCGACAGGCTGCTAGCAGTAAAAAAAAAAAAAGATTAGAAACGTAATATGCCATTGTCAATCCGCCTGCTCATCGTGGCAATTATGAGCATTAACCTGAAACGAACTACAGCAATAGAATTCGGCCCCTAGTTCCCGGTAGTTCCGCTAGTCCTGACCATGGCATCGGTTACTGTAACGGTGGAACAAGGGGTGCTGAGAATCACCGGGCTACGGATTGCTACCACCGATTGGACCTGGCTGATGGTGATGAACACTTAGACTAGATAACCACTTGGTTGAGCTAGAAGTGGAATTGGAAAAAAATCCTGTGCCATGTTCTGGGGCTATTTGAAGTCCGAAGATAAGGCGAGGACACTGTAACTCCATCGGGTCACCTATTCCACTTCAGGAAAGGCGACATTCCATCACAACGCGGCGTGGGATTCCTCGTGAATAAGTCTCCCGTAGGCAACATCGTCGAAATATCTAGTGTGTCGGGTAGGGTGGCGTATCTCCTACTAAAACTTGATATAGCCTTAAAGTGATACAAGTATACGCACCAACTTCAACACATTCAGATGATGACGTAGAGACAACTAATGAGGATATCTCAAAGGCCTTACATAACACCTGTAAGACCCACTTCAATGTTATTATGGGGGGCATTAATGCCAAGGAGGGAGTAAGAAATGGTCTCGAATCGAGTCTGGGACCACATGGAGTCGGAAGTCGAAATCGCGGGGGACAAATGCTGGTGAACTTCCTCGAGGACGAGGGCCCCTTGTTAATGAATTCCTATTATAAGAAGAAGCCCCGTAGGAAGTGGATATGGCAGAGCCCCGATACTGTGACAAGGAACGAGATCGACTTTATTGTGACGGACCGAAAGCACATATTTAGTGATGTCTCTGTGATCAACAGGTTTAAGACCTTAAGTGATCATCGATTGGTTAGACGCTTAATATAGGTTTTCGACGCGAGCGTGTCCGATTAGTACAGTTGACACTGCGACCTAACTTCCGACTAACCATGGTAGGTTCCGAAAAAATCCAAATAATAATAATATCTGTGGACTTTTCACACCACGTTAGCCTAGCCCTATGCTAAGTACCGTAAGGACTTGTATTACAGGTACTAGACAACGATAATATATTTAATATTTTTATATAAATTTAAGAAATTTTATATATTTAAGATTTTTATTATAGAAATCCATATAAAACATATATAAACATCCATTATCTAGGCGAGATTCGAACCCGCGACCACTGGCATAACACGCGGACTTAACCGGCACGTTACCAACTGAGCCAGCAGGTCGTCAAATGCAATTAAAAAACCGGTTCGATGCCCTAAATATATCGAAAATTACAATGAAAATTGACGAGGCCACGAATGGCGCAAAAGATTGCATGCGGTGCGTGGGTGAAGGATATTGCAGGAGTAAGTATAGGAGCTAAACTTTCAGATGAGATGGTTGGACTTATGAAAGAACACAGAGCACACGGAGACGTTACGTCTGTCGATGTCAAGCTTCCTTCAAAGCGAATCCGCAAACTAATACGCCGAGACCTTCGCAGTTCAAATACGCAACGGGTTACCGAAGCGATTGATCAGGATTGAGGGTTGAACGTTTTGGTAGAGAAAGTAGGAAGAAATCATCTGACAGGATTGATTCGCGGGCTACCGTTTCTTTTAATCCTGGGATCTTATCTGAGATCGAAGTTTTCTATAGCAAGTTGTATACCTCGCACGCTCCTCATCCCGATATCCTAAACAACGATCCGTGTGCAAGCCTAACACGACATTTGTCAGGCGATCTGCCGGAAGTCAGCTTGAGTGAGATTAGTCTGGCTCTTGCGTAGCTTTAAGGGGGAAAAGCTCCGGGGTGGGACGAAATTACAGTCTAGCTTCTTGGAGCGGGACGCGAACCTGTATATAGAGAGCTACAACAGATTTCAATTACATCCTTCAGTGTGGCGTACCTCCCAAAGCTTGGAAGTGACATTGTTTTGTTTTCTAAGAAGGGTGACAAATCACTTTTTCAAAATGATAGACTAATTTCGCTTATTGGCCATACTTATAAGTTGTTCTCGATGGTCTTGACGAATCGTCTCACACCACAAAACTTGAAAAATTCACTGCCTCCCCAACCAACAACAGGAGACTCGCGACCGCCCAAAATTTGTGGAGATATAGAAAATATAATTTCTGCTCTTCCGTGTGTGGTGGTATTCTACGCTATGGTTCCAAGCTACGCTACTACGGTCCTACGGTATGTCTCTACACTACTAGGCTAAGGCACTACGCTATACCACAATGAATTCTATGATAATATGCTACCAGGGACAGAGAGAAGACTGTAAAAAGCTGATGTAGAGCAATCCATACATCCTCTACACAGTTTTCAACGAGCTCCTAATCGTGTGAAGTTTACATTGCGATACACGAGAGACACGACGTACATTTCTACGTACACACGTACGATGTAAAAGGCGGCACGTTCAGATCGCGCCGCGGACAATTCTCAGTCCGAACGTGTCTGCTATTTATTTATTACCTCACGTTTCATCGATACGTACCTTCTGAGTAACGCTTGTTAGTTACAATATATTCAATATAGGAATTCTACAAATTCTGTGAAGGTGTTCACATTAGGTTAAAGAGACTATAGAGGTTTATTAAATTTTAGAATACATTTATTTGATCTTTGTCTTTCCACATTCTTAATCCAGGAAAGACTTAAAACGGTACAAGAACAACAATGGAATTAATACAGCCTTTGTAATTGGTTAGTATAAAGTGAGGGCATGAAGTCTTGTCTGGCAGTTGTCTGAGACTCCCGGCTGCAACTTGGATGGTCCTTTATATATATATAATTATTGTTCTATAGCCACTAATTATCACGGAATGTCCTTCATTCCTAAAATTCAATATTTGAAGAATATAGTGTCTAACACTAGAACACTAATCATATTTTTTATATGGTAGTACTAATTATTTGTCGTTTCTACTAACGTCTATATAAACCTACCTAATAATAGTTCCAAAGTGTCAATACATATATGTTATATATATTTCAACTTTTTTGGTTTTCTTTTTTATAATTAAAATAAAAAAAAAATATTTTAAAGTATTTAACAATTAATCAACACCGTTACAATATTTATGAATTATTATAGTGAGATCCAAACAGTCTCTTTAGCTTAAAAAAAAATAACAAAAAAATTAAAAATATCCTATAATTAAACTTCAATACTTTTTAACAATATTTTAAGAATACTTCAGAAAAACAAATATTAGTTTTTATTGCAGCTGATACATATTTCAACTTTATGTTCACATCAAATATTTTTGGTGCAGTTTGAGCACATAAATATTGTCATGCCGGGTTTTTTATAGGGACAATATCTTCTTCTTTCCACTCCAGAAGCTAGATTAGAACTAGTAATCAGTCGTTCGGAACGATAGAACTCGATCCCGTCTTGGAGGTACGGTCATATATTACAAGAGAGCGCTACATTGCATCCCTCTCGACCCGCCCCCCTAGAAAATCTAGAAGTCTGACTATGTAAGCTATGCATGATCGGCCTACAGCCCATATCCATAGTCTCTGCATATCAACCCTGCCCGAAGCCGCTTCTAGTTAGCCACCATCGCGGCCTCCTCAAATGTTAACAATTTAATTGTGAACAAGATAGGAGAGTCGTCTAGAGAGATCTCCGCCATCCCAAAGGAACGGTTGGCTCTCCCTGACGACGTTAGGTACCTCATAAGTAGGAAAAACGCGGCTATAGGTCTGTGCAGCAGCCACGAAGGCGATGAGAACAGACGAGCCCTCCGACAACTCAACGAACGACTCTCTCGAACGAACTCTCCGACGAAGTCAAAAAAGCGATACCGAAGATCATAAATGAAAGATGGGATCAGTTCGCTATTGGACTAAAGCCGTCACACACCGCCTAATGTCCTCTAGCCAGGGCGATGAAAACAGAGCCTACAGAGCAAATAGCACCATTGAACCGCGTAAATCTACTACTTGCACTGGAGGATGAGGAAAAAGCGGAATGTTTAGCAGACACGGTTGAGAGTCAATGTACTCCCAGCACGCTCTCCACAGACCCCTCGCACCTAGAGGATGAGCAGAGGGTAGTAACGGCCCGACTGGATGTGCCGCCGGGCGACGGTGATGAGAAACTACGCCCTAAAAGCCTCCACACTAAAAAGTCGCCGGAGCCCGACGGTATCACAAACAAGGTACTAAAACAGCTACCCCCTGCCATTATACACCTTCTGGTGTGTATTTAAACGCTACCCGGACATCTAGAAGGAAGCAATAGTGATAGGTATCCACAAATCGGGAAAGCCTCGGACGGAGCCCACTAGCTATCGACCTATAAGTCTTATAAGCTTCAAAACCGTGATACGGGAGAGAAACCTGTTCATAGACGAACAGTTTGCTTTTCGTAATAGTCACAACTGCCCCCAACAGGTACACCGCCTCACGGAATTTACATTTACGGGACTACTCAGAAGAAATCCGCACGGCACCTGTGCTGTTTTCTTCGACGTAGCAAAGGCGTTCGTTAAGGTCTGGCACCAGGGCCTTATCTACAAGCTATACCGACTAGAACTGCCTGATAGACTGGTACTGATTATAAACAGCTACCTAGAGAACAGGAGGTTTCGTTCGAGTAGAGGGCACACTGTCCTCCCCCCGCCCAGTCAGATCCGGGGTTCCGCATGGCTCTGTACTATCCCAAACCCTCTACAACCTATACACTAGCGACCTACCGCAACACCCCAGCGTACAGCGGGCGATGTTCGCGGATGAAACCGCAGTGTACATAAGGAACGTTCCCAGAGAGGGTGCCAGACTACTCCATAGGGCCGTCACCGACCTTGGCGAATGGTTCCTGAAATGGAGACTAGAGGCGAACGCGGAAAAGAGTAAGTCAATACTCTTCACCGAACCAGATCACGGGCGACAGGAGAGCGCGAAAAGAAAAAGAACAAGATGGCCCCTATCCTGCTCTACGGGAACGAAATTCCTAGAGCGGTGACGGTCAAATATCTCGGCGTCACATTGAATAGATCGATGGACTTCCGGAATCACATCTATAGAGTTATAAAAAAGGCGTAATACGTCCTGTTCAAACTCTATCCTCTGATAAACAAAAGGAGCAAAGTGGCGAATATCTTACTTTGTATATCGCATGCATTCGACCGATTATGTCGTATTGCAATGCCGCATTCGCGCACATATCGCCCCACCAAATACAACGTTTGCAGAAACTGCAAAACAGATTCCTGCGTACGGCTACTGGTTGCCCCTAGTACGTACGCGATATCGATCTCCACTGTGGTTTTAAACGGACCTCGATTAAGGGCCACTTCGAAGAGCTTTCTCAAAAGTTCTTCGATAGGGCCCTGAATCACCCAAACAATCTTATAAAAAAGACGTCGGAGTAACCGATTCTCGATATCGTCGGCCGAAGCACGTATTGCACGACGCCGACGACGCGATAACCGTAGCAGTTGCTAAGTCCACCCTTGCACACAAGCAAAAACACACCCAGACACGCATCCGCTGTAAAATGCCAATAGGGCCAACCTACGGATAGCAGGTTTTAGTCGGTAGTAGCTATCGCTTCACGACCTGAGCCCGACATACACTTCAGGCACCCTTGGGTCGGCAGGATGGTGCGTAAATGCATTTTCTCCTGCTAGAACAGATAGAGCTTAGATAAATGTAGAAATAATAAAACGCGATCTTAGAGAGCTCTAAAAATGAAAATTAAAATATGATCACGGCTTCTAGCCGGTTTGAAGCGCAAATCCACCCCACCCGTCAGAGGGTGGGGGAGGAGGCCGGCCTCCTCTGACAAGCCACACCGAAAGGCGAGCTCAACTATCCTTATACACGTTCCGTAACATTAAACGGCATCGTTCGCGCGCCGTCCCACTAGTGTGGGGAGGGGGCTGCTTCCCCCTTTTGGTCCTAAAATAATCACCATAGGGTAATGCCCACAAAAATTCCGGGTTACATCTTCCCATCTGCGGTAAGGGGGGGGTCTGTCCCCCTATGGCCTACCTAAAACCTGAAGACAAAAAAGTCTTCCGCAGACACGACGAACTGTAGGGGCGTGGGCAACAGCGTTGCCAACAGTAATAGGTCCCTTCGAAATAAAAAAAAAAAAAAGAAAAACCTTCTAGTTAAGGTGTACGAATATGTACACATACGTGTGCTCGGACAATTATATCCATTCGATAATGTTCTACTGCAGACTGGTCTGATTCACATATTTCTATTAATTGAAATTTCGTTAACTTAGAACTCCTACCTTAATAAACAACCTTTGTAATATTGTAAGCGATTGAAATTCTACGTATTTTATACAGAGAGAATTCACAAAAGCCATTTCCGCAAAATAACCTTAGTCTTGGGAAAGTTTAAATTTAGAGTGCTTCCTGTTGACACTTCTCGGATATGGCGAAATATTGTATAACTTCTCAATTGTGAACAGCAGCAAATAGGAAGAAATAACCCGAGATTCGTTTTCGACGTGAAACATTTTATATTCCAACATACAAACTGCCACTTCTTTCAAAACTTGATACTCACAGGCAAGGATATCACCAACAAGGCCTGTTTTTAACACAATTCATAGGAAAACCACTATTGAATTGTCAACAAAATGTTAGATTCAGCTGCAATACAGCACGTGCCATGCTGTAACTCCTTATCGCACCGGCACGTCCGTGAAGCTGGCTTTCGCTAAATTGACACCAGTGTGAAGTGACAGCTCTTCTGGCCCCCTTTTTTGCTGTTTATAAGAAGTCGGTGGCCCATTGGAGAGGAGGAAGCAAGGAGGACAATGTATTGGCATAACTATTGTGTGGACTGTGTTTATGGACGTCGGTTATCTTAAGGCCACCATTATGTGGACTTTTTGTCCCCCCTATATAATATGTAAAAATATAATTATAACCTAATGATAAACACCAGTTTTTGTGCCTTTATCCACCTATTCAAATGACAATAAACGGTTGTAGTTCATGGTGTATGTAATACATGGTCACCTGTCGTTTGTGGGATGCTCGAAATCCATGGGTGTGGATCTCAAGAAATAGATCCTATAATCGTATTTGTAACAATGAACTAAATCACTTTATTAGATTATAATTACAGAAAAGGCGGTAATAAACTCGAATAAACTGACGTTCCCGTTTGTGCGTTCTAAGATTGAGGTTCGTCTCAAAAGTAGCTGCCACTTCTTGCTTGTAATAAAAAATGAAGACGTCTCCCTCCAAAATATTCCGTTCATCGCGTTTCGCGCAATTAAAATCCATTGAGGGTCTTAATTATTTACGAAAGCGCTAATGTATAGAAAGAAAGTACCAAATAAATGCCTTACAATGGCCATTCAGAGAGTGCCGATGTGGGTTATAATTTATAACATTAAAAAGGCGTTAGTTAAATCATTCAGAACGATTCAGCATAGCTAGTAATCGTGTTATAGAGTAACCTATTTTAGCCGACATTAATTAATGTTCCCTAATTAACTTAACTGTTATTCGAGCCTACATGGTGTTTAAAATAAATGAGTTTGTGAGGTATTATTTTTATAGATATTGTATTAAACAAGTTATACAGGTTGTACAAAAAAGCCTGTCACATGTTTCAACGTATGATAAGGTACATAATTAGTCTGAAGAGGGAAACAAAGGGATTTTGGAAAACAAGTTAACGGTAACTTCATTTAATATTTTTATATTTTAAGTGAAGGATCTAGCTTCTATTTATTTTATACTTAAGACGATCTCCGTGCAGTAGTCGATGCTGAATGGATGCGAGTAGCAGGAGATCGGTCGTCTTGGCGTTCATTGAAAGAGGCCTGTGCCCAGCAGTGGACCGATAAGGGCTGATAATGATAACATTTATTGTCTATAACACGAGTTGAGCAGATGGTTTACACGCTCCGTTCAAATTTTTTACCTGTTTTTATGATAAAATTTCTTCAATGGTGATGTTTTCTTTTCCAAAATTTGTATCTGATACTGATAATATAAGGTATCCCTCGTTAAAATATCGGACAGGTTTATTTGTCATCTCGTATATACCTGCCCTACCTACCTACCTGCTCTTATTAAGCACTATAATATCCAATGAAGATAAGACTCAAGCTTATTGACACATATGCACAATTATGGGTTATACAGCCATCCTAACATTCAATTTTCGCATAACGCCAGCCTCATGTGAGAAAAATGTCTCATCGTTTAGTGGTGCTTATTTAAAACTATTAATAGTAGATACTTCGGGCTTCAGTACCGATTCGGACAAATAACGTTAGTGGAATTTTCAATTTCTAATAGTTTAGCACTCTGAACCTGGGAAGTTGTTGGTGTTATACCATCATGCTTCGGAGACCTCGTTAGGTCTTATACATGATATTTTCCAATACAATTTATTATCATAAAGAACTACGACTGCTCTTTTGCAGCTTATATTATAGCGAAAGATTACTGCGCATCTTTACACTACAATAGAGGTACGCTTTTTCTTGGACGCGGAGAAACTCATTAACGTGCTTTCGCTGGCGTTTGTGGGACTTGCGATACATTATTTATTGATTAATTTATTTATGTTGTATTTATGCCCTTCAAGTTCATTTTTATATTAATTTTAACAAATTTTCGCAAGTCCGAGAATAATTTTCCACATTGCAAGTCTTTGGTAATCTTAAATAGTTTATGATACTTTGCTTTTAACCTAGTATACTATATAGTATCTCTAGAGTATCACTCAGGATAAGTGAACCTCGCCTGCTTCCTTAAGTGTGGTTTATAAGGAACACAAAATATGACGCTTGATTTGAGAATCGTATGCTATACTTCAATCACTTTCTAAAGACAATTACTATTTATAAAGGTGTCCAATTTTCTTCCGTCAAACGTTGATAAATAATTAGAAAATTATATTTTCTAAAATTTTATTCAGCTCCGCCGTCGTTCTGAGAACTACAATCAGATCCGGGCTTAAGTGTAACCTCAAGCGAAGGGTGGTAACTGACGGGAGGAACAAGGCATTCCTCGGCCTCCTCAGATAAGCCAAACACTAAACGAGCTCAATTATCCTTATCCACGACACCGCAACTTAAACGGCATCGTGCGCGCGCCGCCTCACTAGAGTGGGGAGGGTTCCCCCTTTTCGGTCCCAAAAATAATCATTATAGGGTACGCCCACAATCAACCCGGTTCATCTCTTCCCATCTGCGGGAAAAGAGGGGGGTCTGTCCCCCTATCGTCTCCCTAGACCTGAAGACAAAAAAGTCTTCGTAGTCAGTCGAACTCTTGAGGCTGAACTAGCGCCGCCAACCAGTATTAGATCCCTCCGAAAAAAAAAAGAACCACCGCTTAATGTTAGCTTCACACGCCCTGCAGCGGATAGTTATGTTGTGATATATACAGGAACTAACATGCTCCACGTTTATTTATCCAGGCATACACTCAGTAATAGAACACATTGAGTCCTCTGGCTGCGGATATTGATAAAGCGACGTTATGCCGTCAACGTTGGTTGTATATATTCCATAAAAATGCGTATATGTTATATTATACATGACCCAAGTCCTATATCTACGAAAATTACACTCATTGATTAGGACCTGAATATGTGCCAAGTTCTATGCAGAATTATTAATATTATTTAACTCAAATTGATGACGGGATAGCCGAGTCCCGTTTTTTTTTCTATAAGCCAAAGTATAAAAAAAAATATTCTCATATTAAAATTAGTTTTTTTTGGCTTCACACGAATATTT
>JAFELO010000552.1:172764-194694 GCA_017140195.1 Eumaeus atala | reverse complement strand
CTACCCCAGGACCACATATGGCATTAACCTGCCATCTGTGGTGCCGGAGAATCACTTCCGGGATCTCCAGCGTCAAATTTTGAACATGAGTCTGGAAGGCCAGGCTGTCCTTCGTATTGAGGGGGAGGGGGGAAATAACAGCCTTCCGCCCGCTGATACCATAGTGCATTCTATGATACTCTGGCAAAGGACAAACTGGTCAGAAAGCCCAACCCGCCCCTCACAACGATGTCTGTGGGATTCTGTAACATCAGGGGATTACAATCTAATTTGAACGCTGTTCATTACCACTTAGAAACGGAAAAGCCTTCTTTGTTCCTTTCAACCGAAATACTGATTTATTCTCCGACTGATGATTCCTATTTAACCTGCCTGGATTATAAATTGAAATACTCCTTTATACCGCGGGTGGGCGCGTGCGCCTACGTCGGGGTCAATATTTGCTTTCGACGCCTTAGACATCTTGAAGACAGGGGTCTCTGAGCTACACGAAGCTAGAGAGTTTCGTAGACGTCCAGCCTAGCGTCTAGGCGTGCCTATATAAATCCCAAGGCGGTAGTGACGCAACTTTTTTATAGAATAGCAAACGAGAAATCGGGAAATCAAAATTTTGTCACTTCCGACACTCGTGAATATCCACATAATTACTATGATGACGCGTTGCCCTCCTTCCTTCCCAATGGGCTATCAGCTACTCGCAAACCACACGAAACGCGACACCGAAGGTGTCATTTTACGGCGGTATTATGTAACTAATAGTGTAAATAGTGTAACCAATCGAGTCATCGAACACATAAAAATGACGACTGACTCCGTGCTCCAGATTATTCCAACAGCAGAGATCGTAATTCTTGGTGATTTTGACGCCCACCATGCCGACTGGCTTCGTTCACGCTCCACCGATCATGCCGGGAGATCTTTTTGTGTCTTCGCTTTGGTATAAGGACAGACACCACTGGTCTCCTCGCCTCTTGGATCGTCGGACCATAGCTTGATACGGACTGCGCCCGTTACTCGCAAACAAAGGTCTCATATTGACCTGCCGTCGCGTCTGTCACTATAGGTCTACAGATTGGGACGGGGTCTATTCTTTGCATATTGTAGCAATTATGTTTTTGCTACTTGAAAATTTTATGAAAAAGTATATCTGTCATCTTTGACTGTCAGGCTAAAGGTGTGCTCTGTGTCAAAGAAATGTCACTCTTTTTCCCTTTTGCGATGTTAAGGTGGGGTATATTTGGGGTGTCCGACGCTATCTGCCATCCTCAAATAATAATTAAACAGTTTTTTCTTTTCCTCTCGGGAGCCTATATTTTCGTGACAGGATGCCATGGACTAAATGATTAGGTATAAAAGGGTGAGTTCATGATTTCTTGCCGACGCCATGTTTCATATCTGATGTTTCAAAAAATCTTTATTAATGTTAAAATGATTTAATTCTCTCATGTGTGCATTCTGGTACAGTTATTTACATGATCTGTTTGGCTATTAATTCGATAGACCGAATCATTATTGTGTTAGGTTGAATAGTATATACCACGTGTGATGATTGGGTGTTAAATATTTTATTGCAACAGAGCATATATCTGGCCTGATTTTAGTTGATGTCCCACGAATTCCTGAATTCCTTTGAATGGGACGGGATCTTATTGGCTGTGTGTTCCTTTTCAGAGCTCCACTACTTTTTCTTTATTGAGTTGATTTTAACATAGACACTTCACACATAAAACATAGACACTTCACACATAAAACATAGACACTTCACACATAAAACAATGAGTTGTCGAGTCGGTACAGTGCATTTGGACCAAACTCCGTGACATTCTATTTTAGATTCTATCTTGTTCTATTAAAAGATAATTTCATACTTCCTCTATTAAAAGATACGGGTCTTGATATAAATATTAAAAATATATGCCACAAAACGGGGTATGGAAAAATGTGGAAAGCAAAATCTTCCGACGTACTCGTAACAATCAATGACTCAAGTGTAACACGAGACTAAGGCTTTAGCACGCTTGTGTCGTTTCTAAATAAGATTTAGTTCAATTATTTTTTATGTATCGCGTGTACGCAAGGTGGATGAAAAACGAGAGTTAACCACGGAGATCAATCCAGTAGCAGTGATGCTATAAGCTCTCGCCGGTCACCCTCGCGTGACCCGACATGCGGTGGCTCCCACAGACTCTGTACCTTATTAGTTACAACTCGTGAATACTTCAATTGATTACTTTCTCTTAACGCATGTCTTTATTTATATCCGTTTCTTTACTTTACTTATCGGATAAAAGTTGTAGGGCTGTCCTGGTGGTAAGCCGACACACATAATACGTACGTGTTTATGTAGTCTCACGCGTGTAACTCCGGTACCATTAGTCGTAATGTCATAGTATGTCGCCTATACCTTTTCTTGGTAAATAAACTACTGTAACACAAAAAAAATATTTTTCAATTTGGGTTAATAATTCCAGATATTAGCGTGTTCAAACAAACAAACACTTCATCTTTAAATTATTAGACACAGATAAGGGCACCAACGATCTGGCAGTCGGCCTTATAGCGACACTTGACTACCATAGATATCAGCATAATTTAGCAAACGTATTGTTCTGCTGTCCTTCTCCCCTCCAATGGACCATAAACTCACAAGCCGGGAAATGTGACAGCGTCCACTTTGCGACTGTATTGTGTGAGTGACAGCTGGTTCCCCGGTCGTGTCAGACCGATACGTCTGCAATACAACAACGGCACTACCTGTAGCTATATATAACTATATAGTAACTTGTTACACTACAAAGGCTCGGCGTGTTCAATCATCGCCATTTCACATCGACGACATTTGCATGCGGTTCATTACACCTCGGAACAAAGGGTGTCTGACCGTCATCTAATAACAGAATTACAAATCTCTGTACGTAATATGGGCGCACTGACAGGGGCGTCGGCACTGATTGAGTAAGAGGTTATGTGAGTTTCCGCTGGCCTAGTGGTGGTGAGAGGTGGGAAGGAGCGTAACACATCTACATAATGATTTTGCTGAGCTCTGCGACATGACTGACATCAGCAGCCTTCCACTGCTCATTTCATCTAATATATTATAAACAAACACACTAGCGAGTTTTAAGTTTTGGCAGCTGAGAATTGATTGGTATGTAGATCTTGTATATTTCTATACTGTTTGTCTGTTGGCATTTAATAGGCTTCAGAACTAATGAAATAATTTGGAAAAATCTTTTATCATTAAAATCGTACATTATCTGTGATGAACATAGGATAAATACTATTTTACAAAACGTTATAGATCATTATGAATAATCCAGTAACGTAACCAAAGGTGTGGAAAATATATCAAAGCAAATTTTCATGTTGCAGCTGTAGAAATGATTAACAACTAGCGGTCCACAAAGACGTGGATCTGTCACATATTGGATAATTTTTCATGTGGTAGAGTGTAATGTATACGAGGCGGAAATAAAAATTATAAATTTAATAAATCAATGAATTCTTGCCGTATTTTGTTAAATATCAGTGCGAAGCCGGGACGAACTGCTTGTGATATGATAAAGTCATTTAACAGTTTCATTTGCATAATACTAAAGTATACGTAAGTGACTGACTTAAACACAACATAAATCCGGTTGTTGTTTCACATAACCAAACTCTAAGTGTGTTATATGAGACTAAATCCGACACGTGATAGTCCTATGCTGTTATTCAGTGGAATTGGTCTCCAGACAACATTAAAAATAAGCGGATGTTTATGGGCGCAGTTTGTCCCCCAATGAGTGTATTAATATTACATTATAACACTTCACTCATTTTCATATAAAGAAAATGAGTAATTCTATGAAAATATATTTTATAGGTGTTAAATAAGTTAGCACAATAGGGTCACACGATATATAACACATCTTCAATTAATTCATGTACAACAATCAACTTTCATATTCGTGAGATTATTTGACATAATTAAAATCATTAAGTTATCTTATTTGTCCAAATTAATTGCAAAAAAGAAGTATAGACTAACTATTTCTCCGTCTAGAAAGAAAACAAACAATTGGCAACTAGCTGCGGCTGGCTTGCTATTGAAGAATGTTTTCTTCTTAACCCTTAGCTCTGCAATTATCCTCTTAATTTGCAATTATTGTAATTTGTTGTCTTCCAACTTACACCCCAAAACATGCTATCTGTTTACATTTACATTTTGAATAAATTTTGGAGTAATTATAACTATTATAGTCCTAAAAGCGTGACAAAATTTATGCAGCCAAAAATATAAATTGAAACATTTCACTTAGGTTCACTTTGTTTCCGTAAGTAATTTAACAAAGCGGCTGGCAGGCGTCAGGTAGCAAACAATTGCGGTCAGTAAGTAGGTTGAGGTGGAGTGCAGACGCAATTCCACAGCGCGACCATCTCGTGAAATTCAGTCGTCGGAGCGAGGGGAGAATTTTGATGAGGCGAGAGGAGAGATTCGTGTGTATCCGAGGACCCATGTCGGGGAATCATATTTTTTTTTATTTATCGCTAGTGGCCGTCGTACGTGCCAGGTCCACGCGTCATGGTACAGTTGTATTCGGTGTAGTGTAATAAATATATCTACAACTATTAACCCCTACAATTACCAATAGATTAAAATATCATGTCGCGGCGTTTAGCCGTGATGGGTACCGTAACTACTGAACTATTTTTGAGTTGCATATGTGTGTTTGGCCAAATTTAAAATACAGTCTATACGTAATATTTTTTAAATAAAGCTCGGTCAGTATTATTGTACATCACAATTTGTGTATTACTTAAGTATAAAATAACGAAAACATATGATGTTAAAATATTATTAACTTCCACTGTAGGTCTCCGTGTAACATACAATTGCATCAAATTTCAAACTTCTCCACTCGCCCAGTTATATAAAAATACTTGATCTTTTCTTTAATTATTAATGTAATACCTAGTATTGACATAAATATTCTAACAAAGAAAAAAATTATTTCTTTAAGTGCAAATAACATTTATTATTTTACAGTATAAACTGATACAAATATAAAACACAAATATAAAACAATTGATTAAAAATAGAAAACGCTTATTCGAATTGGCTTTCATTGGGTGCAATACAGGCCTTTGAATTTTGAGTCCAGTTATCAATAGAAGTACACACTCTTTCCACGGGGAAAATATTCACTGCCAATCTTATGGATTGCTTAACGACTCCAAATTAACATGCATTTAGAGCAAGCTGTACGCTCTAAAACTAACCATAAATCATGATCCAGCGGATTAAGTTCAGGAATGTTCGAAGGGTAGTCTTCAACACTGGATAAGTGCGGAACGTTCGTTTTAACCGAGATTGGGTGAATCAAGCTCTGTGAACTGGTTCTGGGTCTTGCTGGAGGGACCATACTTGGTTACCGAACATGGTGTTATTAAGGGGCTTAACTACCTTCTCATGAATGGTGTCTTGATACACTTGTGCCGATGTTTTGATAACTTTTTCAGAAAAATATTGCTCAGTCACTCCTTCTTAGCTAGCACTCTACCAAACCATCACTGAAGTCGGATAATGAACTCGTTGCACTCTGTCCACTAGTCACTGTTTGAAAGCTTCCTTAGGGTTTTGGGCATAAATACGCTCTTATTGTTTGTTCATATGTTGTTAAATTGTAAAAGAAATTCATCCATAAACATTTTTTTCTGTACCGCTTCAGTAGTTGTCTGGATTTTGCCTCCCATCTTTAATTAATGAGTTAATATGAATTAAATAGGCCGTGCACCTCATATAGGCTGCAAGTACTTTTCTTTAAGAATAGGGGGGAAAACGAGCAACCCGAGCCTTTTTGTGACGACCGACGACAACGAATATCCACATAATTAGTATGCCAATGCGTTGCCCTCTACCCTTGCACGAAACCCGACACTGAACATATCACTTTACGGTGGTATTATGTGCGCGAGAGGTACTGCCCCATTCGTGCCGGCCGAGTTCAGTCCTGCATAGAAAAATGTAGTGTCATGCATAGTGCATGACATTACATCCTCCTATGCAGCATGTCATGGCACTACCTCTTCCTATTTCTAATAATAAGTTATATCTTAGAATAAGCAACATGGTTCTAGGTGCTATCATCATTTCATCATTTCCCGAGATAAAATCTATTGTTTCCATGACTGGATTTCTTCGAATGCTTTCACTTACTGCTTTGACCAGCTTTTTTATACGAACGCTACGTCGACGTCCAGATCTTTCTAAGTCACAAAATAAAGGAAGTCTCAGTGTACCCTTTAACAGCTCGGTACACAAACACTTGACTAAAACCAAGTGTATATATTTAAAAATTACACTTGGCTCCACGCCTTCTTGTGTAATGCAATCACAGCGATTCGGCCCTCTTTATCATCTTCATATCGCAAAATACTTGTACACTGTATAGGCGCCAAAATGAGAAAACACAATGCACAATCTTGTAAAAATGACAGATTCCAAGTTCCAATGTAATATTTTTTTTTTAAATTTTATCACCTGCTTCTTTCAAGAATTTAGCTTCACCTTTTACGCCTGGTTGTTCAGTCACAATATTCCGTACACGTCTTCTGCCCACCACCGATGGAGCAGTTTCATTCCACTTTGTTTGAGAATCTTTCCTCGTTCATCCTCTAACTCACTCTCGGAGTCACCTTCTTCTTCGGTATCCGTATTTTCTTCTCTTACTTTAACGTGATCTTCCACCTCGCTGTCATTTTCATTCTCGTAATCCTGTCCAGTTACATCCAACATTAGTCTTATCTGCTCCTCATTCATTATCACGCCCATAAACGAAGCTCTAAAACGAAAATATTTTTTTTATTTCATATAGCATAAATACTCTGGAACATCATAATAAAATTAAGGTAAAACTGTGGTAAAAATGTATTCGAGTAAACTTGTTTCCAAAAAATTTGCAAACTATAAAATAAATCTACGAAAATCATGAAAAATAAAAAAATATTACTCACCAAAAATAATAACACGTGTACCCGCGCCGGTCTCTGGCACAGAACGACGCTCAGTTCACCCAAATATGGCCCCCACTCAGGTCACACGTCATGTCAATTTCAAGGTCGCATCACATTAGGCAAGTACTAGAAAGTTCATTAAACTAACATTATTCGTTCTTTATTTAAAATCGAAAAATCATTCCGTCGGTCTCTCAGACAAACGCGCGGGTATAGGAAGGTTAATTGTAACAATATTTATGGCCAGACTAAACTTCCACGTAACTTGTACGAGTATAATATAAATTATATCAGCGTTACATGCTCTACGAGGGGTGATTATTAAGTATCCGCAACGACAAAGAAAACCTTTAATAATCCATATAAAACAATTTTATTTTTCAGCCTACTATCCTTCTACCTCGATGTATTTAGTCCAGGTCTTCTTAGATGACGTTGCACCAGTTTGAAAAAAGGTTTTCTCTAACCCCTCAAAATACTCGTCTACGGCAACAATGACTTCAACATTTGATGAAAATCTTTGGCCACCTAACCATTTATTGAGATTCGAGAATAAGTGGAAGTTGCACATCTGGGCAATAGGGCGGATGCGATAATAGTTCGGATCTCAATTCATGGAGTTTGGCAACTTGCAACTCTTGACGATTCCACAGGTGAGTTATGGTGGTGGAGTAAAACTTTCTTTTTGGCTAAATGAGGCTGTTTCTTTCAGATTTGTTCTCTAAACTTTTGCAGCAGGCTTGCGTAATAATCTGGATTTACATTTATTGTTTTCCTCTTTGCAAATGATCCCTCGAACTTCCCAAAAAAAAAAACAGTCACCACCACTTTGCCGGCCGACAAAACCGTTTTTGCTTCCTTCGGCGCAGGCTTTCCGCTCTCACTCTACTGTTTTGATTGTTATTTTATTTTAAGAGTATAATGATGTTTCCACGTTTCATCATCTGTCACATAACGCCGCAACAAATCGTAATTATCACGCTTAAACAGCGCAAACACCCCGACGAATCGTCCATTCAACGTTGCTTTTGGTTAACAGTGAGCAAACGGGGCAAATGTTGAAAGGGGCTAAATGTTAAAACGCGTTCAGTGGAAATGCTTACCATCTCTGCTATCTGCCGTAACTTTAAGCGCAAATCATTCCAAACATTTTTTTGAATCGTTTCAATCGGATCCGTAATTTCATTACAGATTCCGGATTCGTAACTTCACTTGGATCTCCTGACCTGTTGGCGTCTTCGCAGCTCTGTCTCTCACGTTTAAATCCTGCTACCCAGGTGTGAATTGTACTCAATGCAGAGCAGAATCACCTAAAACATTGTCTGGCTTGACTTTACTCTGGGTTGCTGTTTTCCCTTTTAAAATGTAAAACTTATCACAACACGAGTTTCGTTTTTTTTTTCATTTTACGGCAGAGAAAGTTCTAGGTCCCTCACACAAATTATATCAGTTCGAATAAATTCAAATTTGGAGTCCTATTTTCGAAAAGATGATAGAAAAATGATGTAATAAATTTTGTTTGCCTATTTTTTTAAGTTCGTCGTTTCGGCCAATTATCAATCAGCCTGGTATGTGTATTGTATAATAGGAATGTAATGCGAATTTGAAAATGTTTTACTTATATAAAATAAAAAAAAATATTTTACTTATGAAATATTATAATATATAAGTGGTATTAAGCATATTATAAATCTCGTAGGTTCGAGAATTAACAATTCACTCGTGAGTGAATTTCATACACACATTCTAATTGTTATTATTATTACTGTTCTGTCCTGTCCCACTACTTAGTAGAGACGTCTCTATTCTATTTTCATAGCTCCCTGTCTAGAGCTACATTGGGGCAATCCTTTCCAAAGGAGTCCATCTCATCTCGCCACCGCCGACGAGGTATGCCGCGATTTTTTGACCTTTGATTTTTTGGCCCAGAAGTCCTCAGACATGCGGCACACACAGCAACCCTACGAGTGACATCCTATACCCCTCTTTTGGAACGTATTACGGTACTCCCAACTCGGTCTTTCAACTTGATACACAGAATACTTGTCTTCGTGGATCTCTAGCAGAATATTTTTTATATTGTTTTGTATTGTACACTCTCTTAATGAACGTTAACAATAAGATTATCATAATACCTGTGAAAAACGGACAAAACATACTAAGCAAGTACTTTATTGTGAAATTTATATTCGTTAAAATATGCTAATTTTATTATACCAAATGTTAAAAATGTTGACCTTAAATGATTTATATAATTAATATCCAAAAAGGCCGATATTGATTTTCAAGCCAATTTCAAAACAGTTGCTAAAATAATAAGGTATGTCATGTTTCATGTAAAATAATAAAGTGTATAGCAATAAAATAAATGTATGAGGAAACAACATAAAAATGAATAATATTGGGATAAATTACAAGATTTTATACGAGGTTCTATGTATGTACGTCCGTCACGCCTTTGCTCGAGAATAGCCGGGACCAGCCTACTAGTTTTAGAAAAAAATGTCCCGGTCTATAAACTCCTCAATATTTCAGTGATGTTCCATCATAGATAACAGCGGCCGTACCAGAGATTTTCTCGTGAAAACATTAATATTCATGTGCCTATAAGTAACGACTTAAAAAATCGTGTTATTTTGATATCAGTAAAAAACGGTTCGATTCTATTTATACACGTATAGGTTGTGCATATTTTATATCAAGTGATATAAATATATAAAAGCATAAAGCCAATGGATAAACTTATATCTATATAATAGACGAAGACACAGTAATATGTTTAGTATTGGCCCTATACACTTTAACTGGAATTTCATTAATTTTATCACTTTTAATTTCTTTTTTTAATTAAATACAAAATTATCCCTTAATTTTTGTGAAAATTAAAAGCCTATCTATGTGACGAAACATTTTATTTACACGCGGTGTTTCAAATGTGATAGTTTTCTAAAAAGAGGTATAATTTAACGCGGGTCTCGTCACAAAACACGAATTATTATTTAACATAAAAGCTAGGGCGGGAATTAATTTCGTTATCAGCGTCATCATCACCCTCACCAGCTGGACGACGTCCCCTACTGGGCGTAGGTCTACCCACAAGCGCAAACAAGTTGTAGGAGGTAGGAGGCCGCTAACACGCCGTTTTCCACACGCCACTTTGGAACCTTTCTTCTCTATCAATACTGTAGAACAATCGAAAGTCTTAAAACGACTCAATACTTATCCACTGATTAATTAATTATTATTTTTATTTGAATAGGCACACAGTCCCAAGAGGCAGTCCCATTACCGCTTCGTAAAATTTTTATACCAATATCTCGCTCACTTAATCGTATCGTAACCGTTATCGTAAAACAAATCAATTGACAGCTGTCATGTCGCGTTTTGTGCAATATGTCAGTTTCCAGAGGCCCATTGAGGGTAAAGAGACCATATGCTTTCTAGTTGTTACAAATATTTGTTACAAATGTTAGCTGTTAATCTACGTTAAAAAAAATATAATTGGAGAGCAAGCGAGCAGTCGGATATTCAAGGTGACGATCGACGCCCGTTCGCATCCGAATAATGACTGTGCAGATGTGCTACCCTCATGACGCACGAAACGCGACAGTATAGTGTGAGCGAGACGCTCCCCAATCGTGCCGGTCCAATTCAACACGACATTACCGCTTACTAAAATATTCTCAAATAGAAGTAAATTTTGTTCATAAAGTAGGATCATGAGAAGGTCGTAATGTGGAGATGTGTCTGTACATCGCTATAAAGAGAACAAGCCGTCGAAAAACGGGAAGGAATTCGTCGTGACTCCCGGTTGTGTGAAATTGCTCACTCGAGGGGAAACGGCCACCGACAAATATCTCTGGGACTCGTCATTTACTCGCGAACTTAAATGGGATTGAGAACTGTTTCATTAAGTAACAGAAGTTTCTGATATTCAGAAGTACTTTTGTTACATCAATTGCTAATAAAATAAAGCTGAAGAGCCTTTTACTTTGTTTTAAGAAAACCTGAAACAACAAGTTGGCTATGAAAAATTATTTATGTGTATGCTACATATTAATAAGGAAGGCTTGTGAGGTACGTATACTATGACGCTACGACTAATAGGACCGGAGTGACGCGAGTGGTGTGCTGGTGGTCATAATATTTGAAAAAATAATAAGAGCCCCCCGCCAATAAGAGACCTCCATACTTTTAAAATAAAATTAAAAGAATTCATGTTACAAAATCAACAGAGCCATGAAAACCTTGCGCATGATTAAGTTTATTATAAATGCCATATTAACTCACCTAAACAACAAATTGTTCAATTATGAATTAATGTAATTAATGATATATTTATGTAACTCTTATTTACTGTGCAATATTCCTATTTAGAGAACAAAGAAGTGCTTTGACTTTGATCGGTTCGACAGTACTCACGCTGGACCCATTTTCTAAATATTTCACTCTGTTATTGTTATTCTCTTTCCACAAGGTCAAAAGTACAAACTTACAAAGATATATAAAGTGTAAACAAGTAAATTTCTTTGACGTTTGTGCTTCTTACTTCTCTTTTTCATTTTTTTTGGAAGAATGCCATACAGGTGAAAGCAGATTAATCTGCTTTTATCTGTATGGCGTTCTGCCAATGTATCTTAGCTAATGTAAAGAAAATTTTAGAATAATTTTATGTCACACAAACTATATGTTTATTGTAGTTTTGTAAGTTTATTTTAAAATTTAAATTTAATTAAATTTATCATTTAAGTCTAATTAATATTATTGGTGTGTCCGTGGTGTCAGATGGCTCTAGAGAAAGATTGGTGCTGACACGTAGGTAAGTTAGGCAAATCGCCGAGCTTTGGAACAATTTTGCAAAAAAATATATTGAATTGTGTATTTTGTTGCACTGTAATCGTTGATCTTTTGCAAAATAGACGTTTATTTTATTTATTTATTTGTTTAATGAAACTGAAACATTGAAAACTGTTACTCCATATTAAGTGGTTTTTAATTTATCTCATTCTTTGGTTAATAGTTGTGTAGCTAGGCTACCCTTTTGCGATTCCTTCCCAATGGACCGCTGGCGACACATAGGAAGGAAAAACAAATGGCCGACACTGCCGTATAAGCAAGAACCATCTTCCCGGTTGTACCGACACGATCTGGTTTACTAAAAATTCATGTTGGTTTGAGAGAGAATATTTTGTATATAAATGAATTAATATCATACAAGGGCTTGAAGCTGAATGATCATGGCTATTTATATGCCTCAGTGTAACAGTAAGATGTTAGACATTCAACACGGAAAATGATTTATGAACTTTGATCCCTACGTAACTCATGAAAATTATAAGAAATCTTTCGAACTTGTTACAAATCTGAGTCACATTTTGTGAGAGTTGTTAGAAGATTGTTGTGTCGCAGTTTGTTGAGTGGAAGTGCTTTTGCTCCCGAATCGGGAAAACGAACGGGGAGTTACGGCTCGCCCACGCGATACCGCCGATGAAATGTGAAAATTATGGTGTCGCGTTTCGTGCGGTCATACCGGCAGCAATTTCTACAAAGACAGTTTCATATTTATGAGCGTTAGTAGTCACTAAATAATGTATATAATAGCGCAATACTATGGCTCTGCCTACTTGTTAGTCAGAGACTCACCTAACGCGCCCTCCTCCGGTTCATTATTGCGGGTGCGGCTATCAATGATATCTGTTGTTGCCGTCAGGAGATCTTTGAATCATATGACAAGCGTTGCCGATCCACCTGATGATACGCGGATGTTAACCCCCTTTACATCCGCTACTAGTACAGATTTTTTTTAAAGTGTTAACACTTTATCTAGATCCAGGTCTCAAAAGTGTGTGTTGTTTATTTTTTAGACTCAGGAATGCACTTGTAAACTTTATCATGTAGCAGTTATTAAGGGTGTAAATATTCATGTATTCATGTCTCACATGTATGTATGTGAAAGAAAATGTTCGAGAAATGGTTTGCCCTTCATCATCAATTATTCCCTGCCTCATGTAATGGTACCATCCCATCTGGCTTCGGTGTATGATAGGCCACATACCATATGCAAGTTATATTATAAATGCGCAACTTTGTATGTATGTTAGTTATTCCTTCATGCAAAACATATTATATGGACACATATGAAATTTGGCAGATACATAGATTACAATAGTTTTAATATATTCACGTAAATTAACAAATTACTAACCAACAGTTAAATACGTGATTATGCATTATGATTTACACAATACCTTGGTTCAAATATCGTATTATATTTGTGGCGTAATATTGACAGAAACGAAGGAAACATTTTTTTAGACAATGACCTAAGTTAATAAGACCATTGTTAGATTCGATTAACTCCACTCAACCCTCCGCTGCTGCCAGTGGGCTACCAGGAACTCACAACCCTCACGAAGCGCGATAGTGTCGCCCTTCACGCCATTTATGCAAGCGACAGTTACCGTCCCGTGTAGCGCAGCAATTACACTGTCTATTGAATTAAATACTATTTGGAATAAACAGGTCGATTGCTTTAGTATTATACGTTAGCTAACAACAAAACCGCCGTATATCGCAGAGCACAATTTACCCTCGTTACGAGGTTCTACTCACGAGTACTAATTTGAAGCCCGCCTGATTACATATTTCATGCAGTAATTTCATATGAAATACAAGATAATTATGAATGCAAATAAAATATGGCTTAAACATCATAAGCGAACTAAATTTGTTCCTCACATGCTTTAAGCTATCATCTCTATATCAAAGGTTATCAGCATTCAGTGGGAATGGTAGTAGGAATTGGAGAACAACTAACATCATCCTTGTCATGGTTTCGTAAAAGGGGCACTTGTATTTTTCCATTGCCACCGAATAGGACCAGCATGACTGGAGAGTTAACACAAATATGTTCTTATCCGGAAACAGAACCAGTAATGAAAAAGCCACCGCTTCAGAAGACGAGTACTATCTCCGTAGTATAACGTCATGATATGGACATGCGGGTGTCTAGACTAGATGCAGTGAAATGTAACGTAATGACGTGAATATTACAAATGATAAATAATTGTTTGTTATTTATTTGTGTTTCTTTTCTTTCCAAATATTTCAAATCCGTTTGTTTGATCCACGCCTCGCGAAGCTGGATCAGAATTAATCTTAGCGCTTAATTGCAGACACGATGTCTTTATAGAATGTATCTGGTACAAATTACGAGTAAATTTCTGAGGTCACTAGATTTATGTAGGTTTCATTATGATATTGTAAAATTATATCCTCCACAATGAACTCTAAGCAAGATCAGTTTTAGCGAAGAAACTGGTATATATTCGACCGAATAGTACATTTTATTCAATAATTTGACATATCTCATCCGATAAAACATATTGGTTAAAAAAATGTTATTTAAAAAAAATACATGTAGTGTTAGGTAGTTGCAGTATATATGTTAAAACAAGTAAAGTTAGTAACTTCGTTTCTTAGTTAATAAAGTAATCCGTTCTACTCCAGAATCATATATATTTATTTTACTTGCGCTTCGGCTCGGCTTCGCTCGTGAATGACAGGAGCCAAATTGTACATTAGTCTGAATGTTCCTCGGAAACAGTTCTACTCATGTGTCAAAAGCGTGTGAGAATAAGTTCCGTGATTTTGAGAAAACCGATCATATACAGACAGACAGCTATTGGGGATGTTACTTCATAAACACCGTGGTCCTATTTGTGATACAATAATCCGAAGTTATTGCAGCCGAATTTGCCAGGCACGACCAGGGAGGTACCTGTCGCTTACGTAATACCCCCAGTCAAATTTTCTGTCACATGTAAAATATCCACAAGGTGACAGTTTTTTTTCACATCTCGTGCGGTTTGTGACTTTCCATTATCCTATTGTAGGAGGAAAGGGGAAGGAGCACGGCATATCGCCATATAATTGCGGATGTCTAAGGGTGTTGTTATTCACCAAAAGGCTTCCTTCACTGTTTGTTCGTCGCTTTATACAATATAAATTTGTGTAAGTCAGCTCCAACATGTGACTGGAGTTTATTCACGAACTGGAAGTAAAATGTGCGCAAGAAGTAAGCAAAGTAAGCGTGGTAAAGTGTTACCCGGGTGTTTCTCTCAATTACCAGATCGCTCTTTCACAACATTTATCAAAACGAAAAATTTAACAAAACGAAATCATGAGATAAAACGTTATACTGTACGTGATATAGCATAGAATATAATGATAAACTATATAAAATATACTACAAAGTTTCTCTCAGAGAAAACAATCACAGAGCGAATGTAACGCCATCCGCTTTTTATGTTCGCTCGTTGGAAAGAAATCAGAAAAACGTCCGTAGACATTGTAGTCGATTGATCGGATTCAATGTTTACTCTGCTCCGAGGGAATCGGATCCCCCACTGAGATCGTCATTTAAATTGGGGAACTCCACCGCCCTGCTTGACGTCAATTTTGAGGGTGAAATATATGGTTTCCTTCGCTCGAGCCATATTGTGAAATGTAGATGAAACTGAATATTGAAAGTTAGATTTTTTTGATAAATATGTACCTGCAATGTAATGAAAATCTCATTCTGTTACTTACTTAGACAACGCAGAATAGTCATGAATTGAACATAAGAATTATGTTCCTTGTATAGTCTAAGGTAGTGCTAAAATGAGATCTTTTAAAATTTCCCTCTTAAAAAGGTGAAAGAAAAGTTCATATTTTGTGTAAAAATCTAAGGTTATTCAAGTGAATGCAGATTGCGCTGCGAGTTTGTCGATTTTCCAAAAGTCCCATTGAACCTCGAAAATAATAAAAATCCATGATTCAATACATGACTCAATACATGAGCCTGATTGAATACTAAATTTGTGCACGAACAAAACGGTCACAACTAATCGACCAATACTAAGTCCAATCGATCAGCAAAATGTGGGTGACAAGTGCTTACTTAATGCCAAATCTCGAGCTAGGTCAAATAACAAATTAATGCATTCCTAGAGAGAGAAAGGGAGATATCGTCTTATGATTCGTCCTATAATTCTCTTTTCCTCTTTAAGATTTTTAAGTTTATTCTGACATGCCAATATATAATGTTGTTATTTAGTTAGCAAATTTGTTTGTAATTACCCCTCATTTAGCAATCAAACAATATCTACGTGTAGAATACTATCCGCTGCCAATCATAACTTTACCCATTAACTTTAAGAAGCTTATTGTTGTGAACATAACAGAAGCAGCCCGATTTCGTGTTGCAGATTACTTCAGCCACGCCGCCATCTTGCATTGTTACCCGGTCAGCTCCTAGTGAATATCGCAGGACACATTTTACTTTATCTATTATACCACATTCTATAAAATCCATCTTATTAGTTAACTAGCGGTCCGCCTCGGCTTCGCCCATATTGTTTATATACTATTAAGAGCAATCGGATTTTTTGAGGCTACCGATGCTCATAGACATCTGCATTATTGTCATACAGATGCGTTGCTTGCCTTTCCTCCTCCACCCGATAGGCCACCCGCTACTCACAAATTGCACGAAACGAGACAGCATAGCTATCACCTTAAGGCGGTATCATGTGAGCGAAGAAGTACGGGAAGTAGTTGTAGTAATGCTCCCTGCGTAGGGGCCCCGCAATATCAGGTCGTTACATTTGACCACATACAATGTAGAGCGACTCGAATCGTTAACGACCAAGTTATTTCCGGACAGCTCAATTTTTTGGTCCTACGAAGAGATATCGGTTCGCTGTGCGTCTTCTATTGTACTTTTCATGGGAAGTGTTCCGAGGAATTTTTTGGCTTAATACCAGCAACAGAAATCCATCTTTAGACATCGCGACAGAATTCTAAGTTCCACGCCCATCACCTTGATGTCCGTAAATCCACAACAGTGTGGTTTAATCGACACTTAAGGCGCAGATATATATATATATATATATATATATATATATATATATACATGTTGCTAATTATGTGCTTTTCTATTTACTATATTTTAATTACATATGCATTTTTGCACATTGTAAATTAATATTAATTTAGTTAATGTCAATATTGACATTAGATTCTGTCGCTGCCGTCATTCATTGCGCCTCTTTTTAATTTTTTTTTTCTCTCATTGGTCATATTCTTTCCACAGTATGATTATTAGGTATTTGCTTGATCATGTGTATTATTTAATATGTGTTAATTTTAAATTTTAAAATTTGTTCATAAAATGCACGCCCTTATCTCCACGCAATACATCTTTCCCAAGTCTGTTGCCTGGAAGTTATCGCTTCAAAGCGATAAGGCCGCCTATTACATTTACTTCTATTTAGTTTGAAATTTTTCGGTATTTGTATTTTTGGTGTGCAATAAACAAATATTTATTATCTCTTAGAAACATCTGTAAGAATTGTTACGTATGACTCTTGGATCACTTTACCCGCAGTGTGAGGGATATGGCATGAGTATGTTGTATTGTTATTGTTAAATAGCAACGATATAGCCTCAGTTTAAGCCAATACTGATGTTAAACCGACATGGAAGTTGTGACACGTCTGCGTGTGCCTGTTACAATATTGAACAAAAATAATAAGAAAATTAATTAAATTTATATTGCAATAAAGATAATTCAACAACATCTCACAACTACATACTTGGAGTATCTTGTAGCAATTGAAGATGTGACTTGAAGTGGAAGATGGGTTCTATAATTAATGTATATAGTCAATCGGGTAACCGATAACACAATTTCTTCAATTGTAGCGCTGAGAGCTTATAACAAGATCTGTTTACATTTGAAATGTACATGAATAATTTTCTGTTGGAAAAACATTTTTAAGGTTTCATTTGATGCCTAATCAATGTTATAATAGGTATATGAACTTGTCTGGGCGTTGAATAATTGTTTATTAGTTTATGCAGCAAACCTTGGTACGACGTGGAATATACTTGTCCCAGAACGGTGTGATTGGAGGAAGCTTATGTCGACGAACATACCTGCAAGAAATAAATAATCTCTCTGTCTACCCTATTAGGGAATAGGCGGAAGATGTATATGCATGTATGTGTGTGCGAGCGTACGTTCGTGGCAGTTCGCGTACGTGTGTGCGTGCATATATGCTTGAGTATGTGTGGACTTAATACTTCATTCATATCAAAAAATCATAGCCACATGGGGTGTCATTAGATATGTATGAATGGTGTGAAGGTCTATAAGTAAGATTTTTGTTTACGTTTTAACGTTTAAATATTCGAAACGTGATTCCATAGCTGTCACTTTACTACGTTACCATGTGCCGATACGCCCATTTTGAGCTGAACAAAAACAGACTAATAGTATATAATAGCAGAATAATAGTCCTTAAAATAAATCATTCATCATCTAACACCTATTTACCAACTTGTGATAATCAATAATTATAATAGTATCTGTGGACTTATCACACCACGGCAGCCTAGCCCTGTGCCAGGTACCGTAAGGACTTGTGTTGCGGGTACTAACTCAACCGAAATATATTTAAAATTTTTGTGTATTTAAGAAATCTTATATATTTAAGATTTTTATTATATAAATACATATAACACATATATAAACATCCATGACCTAGGCGGGTCTTGAACCCGCGACCTCTGGAGTAACACGCGCACTAACCGCCACTTTACCAACTTAGCCGTTCGACAAATAGTTATGTAAATATACTACTCAAAACAAAATATGGGCCACTAAGATTTTTTAGCGTATCATAAAAATAATAAAGACATTAACTTGTTTAACTTATGTAGCTACAAAATAATGTTATTGATTATAATATAGGCTAACAATTGCTTAAGACAATGATCAGGAATTGTTTTTTTTATGTTCATAATTAAATTGACCATTTTGAATGAAAAACATGAACAAAAGAAATCACAGGAAAAAGACAAACTACTGTTATTGCCACTTTTGTTTCTTCTTTTTAATAACGAGTATGTCCCCCTCTCTTAGCAATACACTCAAGAAGCCTCGTATGCATACTTTGGATTAAATTCCTCACGTTTTAATCTGGAATCTCCTCCCAAGCATCTTTTAAAGCGTCAATCAGCTGCTGTTGTTTGTAGACCCCTGGTTCATTCTCTCTAACTCTTCCTCTCAATTGGTCTCATAATTGCTCCATCGGATTTAAATGTGGACTGTTAGCTGGCCTTGATAATATCTCAATATAAGGCCCTTCTAAGACAGTTTGGATTGATCGAGCTGTGTGTGCACGGGCATTATGTTGCGTCAGAATGAATCCAGGCCCCACTCGCTGTGCAAATGGGATCGTCCTCGATGTAACGTTCTGCAGTTACGGTACTCGAACTTCAAATAGTGAGCTCGGTTTTACCGTGTAAACTAATCCCACCCCAAACCATTACAGCAGTTTTCAGCTTCGAGAATGCAGGTCTCCGAAAATCGCTCGTCGCGTCGTCTCCACACTCTAACACGCCGATTATCATTAAGATTTTACTTTGCACTCGTCTGTAAAAAGCACTTTGCCCCACTGATTAATCCCCCAGTTGAAATACTGACGGGAGAATCTTAATCGGTTTGCACGTTGAACCCTGCTCAGAGGAATTCGAACAACTCGTTGTCTTGACGTTTGCTAGTCTTCGCGCAATTGATTGCGTATGGTTTGATCACTGACACGTGCCGTTACTGTACGATTACGACGAGCACTAAGTTGGATGTGCCGATCCACATGAGTCGTGTTATGCGAACTTTACCTGACCCAGGTCTCCTGGCAACACTGCCAGTCTCTTGGAAGCGATTTCATACATTTTGGACAGCTCTTCGTGAAAAACCCGACTGCAAACCCATGTAACGCTGAGAAGGTCCTTCTCGAATCATAGTTATGCCTCTGGTCGCTGTAATTGTATCCATGTGCCTTCGTACTGGTGGGATGATTAACGCGAGATGACCAATGAATCAATTAAAATTTAAAAAGTAATACTTTTTTCCTAAAATAACCGAAACAAGATCTCTTAAAATGATGGCCAATACTTTCAAATTAGGAACACGAACACCTAAAATAAAAAGGACATAAAAGAGATCGAATACCAGTCCAAACGTAATGCATGAAAGATTTATTCACATTCATACAATGACATTACTCTACATTTTTTACTCTGAAAATCTATTAATAAATTTTCAACTTGAAAAGATCTAATATTACCAGACATGTTACTAATTTATAACCAAGGCACCACAATCTGCATGGAGCTTATGGTGCCTTGGGTATAAAGCAACACGCAAAGTTTAGGGCTTCCGATGAACAAGAACTTTAAGCATCAAAGCTCATTTTAAGCCACCGTTTTGGCATTCAATTTTGGATTTTCGTCATATTTGCATAAGCAAGTCGAAACGGATATTACAATCGTACAAGTCACCTAGTGTTGATTATGTATGGTCGAGGACCTTAATAAAACATATGAAGAATGAAAGGATTTCACGCAAGGATGTTTGTAGAACTGAGTCAGTGTCGACGAGGGTCCGGAGTTTTTAATGGCTACGTTATTAAGCCCTAAACCGTAAAGGCTGGCTTTACAATCGCTAAAACAAGACTCGAGTGGCCGCATATTTTCCGTTTATACATTACGGGAACATTATTTGCAAAGTACTGATTTTTACGTAGGCGTTCAACTTTCTATAAGATTTCCCAAGAAATTATTTCGGGAGCTGAAATGGGAATCTTCGAAACGATTTTGTTTGAATTATTATCGCCGAGACTGGTGTTTGCGCAAAACAAGGTGCATATAAGTCAGTTTGCGGAGGATATTATATTACATAGTAACGGTTCTCTAATTGATCTGCAGACACGTCATACAATGGACTGAAATGGACAACTTACGCTCTCTTGCTCGCGGTACCCGCTCGTTTGGAACACTACTACGTCGAAATATTTCGTTCAGCTAGCGTTATCGATTTACACAAGTATTGATTATTACAAGTTCTTAAATAGTTTTTTGATGATGAATGATTTATTTTAGGAAATATTATTATAGTATGAAGCTAGCATTAGATAATCATTTTAAAAACAGACATGTTTTTACAGGTCGGTTTTTGTCCAGCTCAAAATGGGCGGATCGACACATGGTAACGTAATAAAATGACAGCTGTGGTGTCACGTTTCGTGCGATTTTTGATTATCTGGTAGCCGTTGGAAATAGGAGGGGGAGGAGAGCAACACGCCGATCGTCGTCGAGCGAAATGCTCGTAATATAAAATGGTTGATTTTACCGAAATAGCTCTTCCATCTTAAGGTGGTCGTAATACAGCGGTCATGGATGTCTCTAAATCGTTAATATGACTTTATAAATGACGCGGTATCCTAGAGAGGGTGACAAGGAACGTGCGTTTGGTTGACAATGTATACGTTCTGGCGACTTCATTCACCACCGTATTACTTCTGTTTTATGAGATCTTCGCGACCTTTTAAAACTTTTTAATGTTAATCAATATCATAACACGATAAATATTAAAAGCATCAATATATATGTTATATATAAAATTCTTGTGTCACAATGTTAGTAACCTTACTCCACCGAAACGGCTTTACCGATATTTATCAAATTTTATATACACATTCAGTATATCTGAAAATCGGCTATTATCAACTTTTCATACCGAAAGATCGACAAGGGTTGCTCACCCAACCCGCCAAAACAACGTTCGCTGGGTCAGCTAGTAATAATATAAAACTCTTTCGTTACTGAGTGACTCACTGACAGATAACACACATCCGAAACTAGAGTCTGCTGTAATATTATATTTCAGTTGGTTTATCACTAGCTGAGTTTCGTGACTTAATCCGTGTTAATTCCAATTGTATTCTATGTCTGCGATAAACTTCTTTCAAATGATTTAAATAGTTTTTGCGTGATGAAATACCAAACAAAGAAATAAAATCATACCGTTAAAGCATTAACAGG
>JAFELO010000552.1:135404-164195 GCA_017140195.1 Eumaeus atala | reverse complement strand
GAGAGGCCTATGTCCAACAGTGGACCGATAAGGGCTGATAATGATGGTGACGTTACATCTTTCATCATTTTATAACAATTTAGCTCCACAATTCTTATACACTGTTAGAGTATAAATTGTCGTCAAAATTGTACTCGCTTCGGCAACACATATACTAAAATTGGTCTTTCATATTTAATAATACATTTAACATTGACAGGCTGTTACACAATGCCACAGTAAATAATTATATATTTATTAATAATACAAAATAGCCGTGAAGCAAACTGTATGTTCTATAATCTAATCTCCCTAAATGCGTAGAATGTAATTGTGTAACGAAAAGAGATTCTGTAACGGCCTGTCAATGTTAAAGGTATTAACAAATTTGAAATACCAAGGCATATTCCATTAATAGACTACACAGATTCAAAATTACAAATGTGTTCATAAAGCGGCAAAGAAATAATAATAACATTTGAGAAACAAAGTAACAAAAGTAAGAAATAGAAGAGTGTGCTTTGCCTGTTATTTAAAGTTTTTAACCATGTTGGTGACTGTAACCGTCCCATGTTCCATTTATTTTTAATAACATCTCCGAGCATGAAGTGCACACAAGTCTTTAATAGCATCTCCGAGCATGAAGCGCACACAAGTCTTTAATAGCATCTCCGAGCATGAAGCGCACACAAGTCTTTAACAGCATCTCCGAGCATGAAGCGCACACAAGTCTTTAATAGCATCTCCGAGCATGAAGCGCACACAAGTCTTTAATAGCATCTCCGAGCATGAAGCGCACACAAGTCTTTAATAGCATCTCCGAGCATGAAGTGCACACAAGTCTTTTATGAATTACCACTAAAGTGTTTGGCTGTGATGGTCTAAGTAGGGACAGGTTAAAACCGATCGCTGATTTACTGTCGCCTGTCATCGCTCATATCTTAAATTTCTCTTTATCTTCTAACAATGTTCCGACTGAGTGGAAGACAGTTGATGCGGGGAAACGCATTTACGTGCCGTCACCGGCCCTGGGTGGAGTCCAGTGCTGAGTGGGACTCGCGGCACATGATACTACCGAATACCCACAAACACCACCGCGAGTGCCAACACTGCCGCCCTTGGTGAGGTGCCTCGGAACAACAATCATCAGGGCTAGTCAGCCCCCTAAAAGACTAACTCTACCTCCGCGGATGGGGTTGCCCAGCACTACAGAAGCCATGACGATATGAATCGCGTTTTCTCCCTTTTCCTCTGAGACACACGTAATTTCATCATCATTTAAAAGGTTTTCCTGTTCCGATTCACTTAGACGCATTTGGAGGGGCTGTATTGTCTTATTAATTCCAATGAATGTAGTTTAGGAATATCCGCGGCCTGCTAGTTTTCCAGCTTTGACAGCCTGCTTTCTATTTCTTCCAGCCTGCTCTGTATTTCGTTATTATTCGCGGTTAATATAGACATAATATCCGTGCGCAGAGAATTAATTTCAGAACGTAAGAGCTATATATCTTCCGAGAGAGAGGGTTCCGTCAGCCGGGATATATCCTCAGATGTATTGACGCTGTCGACATTTGTAGGCTTACGTCTGCAAGTTATACAATGCCATGCCAGGCCGACTTGGAAGTTTCGGCTTTAGTTCACGTAGTGCATTTAATGTGAAGCATTACATATACAATATTTGGCGCCATCTGCCAAAGCAACGAATTTGCCACAACTACATTTGTTCGTCATGATGTTGGTTCCAGTAATTTTGGATAGATGGCGTGGAATAATCGATATTCGAAGTACATTTCAATTAACAATAATTTATAAGAACTGCTAATCAAACTTGACAAATGCATAATACTCTAGGGGTTTTATAGTTATAGTATATGCAATTGAAACTTAGAGTTATAATGTTTACCTTTATTGTTTATTGAAGGTAACCGTAAACGTAAAATGAGTTCAACCTCAGCTGTCACTTCATACGACCGACCCTTTGGTGACTATCGCAGCCTATGTAAATTAATAAATAAAAAAATATATTTTAATATGTTTATTGTGATAAAGGATATGATGATGTTATAGAGTTTATGACGTGTCATACGATACCATACCGTGGAATAGGACGCTCTTCGCAGCCTGTTTCTGTGTGATAAATATTGTTCTAAGTCGTTAAATTGTAGGCAAATTGAATATAATTTGTAAATTTGTTGTATTTTATTAATTTATTTATTGTTGAAACTCGCCGAATTTAATTCGCCGGTTCCTCTCAGGACGGAATAGGGTTGAACGGGTGGTAAGTTTAATTCATAACGTTCAAAATTGTTTTAGTTAAATTTAGAATTAAAAAAGGATTGATTTAATTAATTTCATTTATAATAAAAGTGTAGCGACAGCGAGACACACTGTGTAGTTAGGTTAAGTTACGAGGCACATGTGGTGACTGCTTGTAAATATTGTGAAGCGCCACAAATTATACAACTTTCTAGCTTTCTGCTGTAATATCGCTCAAGCTTTATATCATTTACATGTAGTACCCACACAGAGAGTACGGTGTTACATATTATAATTTCATTGATACTATAAATATAAGTGAGAGTAATAAATAAATGTTAACATTGTATATTTATATGGTATTTTATTATGGATACAATTTACATTATTATTACAAAACAATACAAATGTGTTGTGTACATACACACGCATGTAATATTTAAATTAATAACAGTGATTCATAAATATACAATATTCCCGATCTCTGTCTGCCCCAGCCTGTCATTCAAAATCGTCCTTCATTGTGCATATTATGTATGTATGTATGAGTTGCAAAAGTGATATTTTAAACACATAAAATGGAATTGTTCCAGATAAAAAAATATAAACTGGGTGCTACGGTCATCACTACCGTTGGATAGGAGTCAACAGAGGTATGAAGAGCCTGTTCTCTTACCGACGACCCTAATCATTATATATCGTTACAATTATAAAAAAATATAATTCATTAAGCCAATTGCTGATATTTCGGTGACCCGAATAAATTAAAATGTTTGCACTTGAACATAAAGATAGAAGACAGAAGGAAGAAAAGTGATTATGAAATAATATATGTCATAAATCAAGGTATGTACCACTACATATCTTATCTTGATTTATCAAATATAATCTTAATTCTACATGTTAGCAACCCACTATTAGCCAATGATACTCAACAAAAAAAAATATAATAAAAATTCTATTATCACTGTTAAAAATTAACAAATCTTCGACGGCGGCTTCAACTGCATCATCCCAGTTCTATTTTTTCCCAGTGTGAAATTGTCCAAATGCGTAAAAAAATGGTAATCTATGTGAGCAAGATGCGGGGAGTATGGTGAGTATCGAAGACATTCCAATCGTCGCTACTACAATTTATCTGTTGTCTGTTGAAGCATGAGGTCGTTGGTCTGATCAAGGACGCAAGAATTCTTCGTATCTAAAAACTCTCACCTTCGCTGGCTGATGATTACATCCTATAATTTTACATCTTATCCGATAACGAGAAATTTTAAAATAATAAAATATGCTAGTAAAGTAACTCATAGCTTTCGAGAGGCACGCCCTACAAAAGTCGGTAACAAAAAACGAAAAAAAAAACATCAAAAGAAAAAATATTTCGGTATTGCGCTTGAATTGGCAGGGGTCGGTAGGTAGGTAGGTAAAACAGGGGAATCGGTCTCAACCTGCAATCCCACAAAAAAATACAATAATGATAAATCGACTGCAGTAAATAAGAACAGGGCCACGAGTAGTTTAGACTGATCTCGTAAAGAGCTTACTATAGGAATGATCCTACGAAGTAAGGTCTTAATGAGCTGTGTCATTCTGGAAGAGGTAGTAGCATGCTGCTTAGGAGTAGATAGTGACGTGTATGGCGTATGGCACTACATCCTCCTATGCAATGGAATTGGGCGGGCACGACCGGGGAAATACCTTTTGCTCACTTCATACAGGCGTGAAGTGACAGCGTCGCTGTCGCGTTTCGTGCGGTTCACGATATTGTGATATCATTACTGTAGTCTTTATATCCAAACATGGGAAGTAGTGTTAGACTTCGACAAAAATATTCTTAAATAATTACCGACGCCCATGGACAGGACGACAGGACAATCGCATGATTATTACGCAGATGCGTTGGCCTATACCCTCCCCCCCTGAATGGTTTGGTGGTCCATTCGGGGGGGGGGGAGGATGATAGGAGGAGGGTGATCGTTCGGTGGTCCATTCAGGGGGGCGAGGGTGATAGGAGGCCAACGCATCTGCGTAATAATAATGCTATTGTCCTGTCGACGTCCATGGACAGGGCGTCGGTAGTTATTTAAGAAATTTTTTTCGAAGTCTAACACTACTTCCCGTTGTTTTGTTATAAAGACTACAATAACAATAATAAATAATATCTGTGTACTTATCACACCACGTTACCCTATTCCTGTCGTAAGTACCGTAAGGACTTACTTGTGTTACAGGTACTAGACAACGGAAATATATTTAAGATTGTTTTAATTTAAGAAATTTTATATATTTAATATTTTTATTAAAGAAGTACATATAATACGTAGATAAACATCCATGACCTAGGCGGGATTCGAACCCGCGACCTCTGGCGTAACACGCGGACTAATAGCCACGTTAACAACGGAGGCAGCCGGTCGTCAATGTGAATAAGTATGTAAAAACACTTTTCATCAACGAAACTACAAAATTCCGTCCTGTTTTTTTTTGCTTGATGATGAATTTTGGCAATCTTTCACACCCGTACTTCGACAGTTTTCGCATGCGTACCATGAAGTGAACGAAAAGTGACTGTCTTGAAACGTGTGCCTGTCAATGTTAAACATCTTTTATACGGACGGCTTGAGACACTAGCTATGTATCTTGGTATATTAGTAAGCGAATGGGTAATAATTATAAAAAAATATGTGATTCATTTTGCGATAAATTACCTACATAAAAATTCCAATTGTTCTCAGTATTGGAGTCTAAATGTTTGTTGCGATTTTATTTATATTGTATTTTATTTACTACTAGTAGTGCCACGTGGTTTCATTCACGTAAGTCGTATGATATTATCGTAGCGTAATGTTATATAGCCTATAACCTTCCCCATTAAATGGGCTGTTATAACATTAAAATAAGTTTTGAAATCAGAAATGCAGTTCCTGAGATTAGCGCGTCAAAATCAAGTAAATCTTCAGCATTATTATATAAGTATAGATGTTGTAAGCGTCTACATCATCACATCCACACTATCGTTTATACGAATTGGTTAACCTATAGAGATCAATGGAATCTCAGCAAGCGTTCACCAAAAATCTAACATTAACCTTTAATTGCATACAAAGAAAATTGATCTGATATTTAAATTGAACAACTCGACGATATTTAGTAAAGCTGTTCAAAACGGTAAGAGCGGATATAAAACAGAGAGTTTGGGAAATTTGAGATGTTGCCGCAGTATATAGCTCGAAAGCTGAAGAAATTAAAAACGGAATGTGTATCGTGGAATTTTCGGTTCTTTAAAATACGACCGCGCCTCTCACCTGTGTGCATTACGTAATACTGTTACTGATTAATTTCAAAATCCGGCAAAGGGGCAGCTTGATTAGCACATGGAGAGTTCCGTACCAACTCTCGTATCTCTCTTATGAGAATCATAACTTGTAAGGTTAACAAATTATATCATGTTTTGTGTGAAAAAATATATAACTTTGTGTTGATTTCTTTTTAAGTGATATAATTGAAATTGAACATTTTTAGTAATTTTTTTACAGCAACAACATAAACACACCACGTGAACATTATTAGTTTATGATATACAGCCTGGTGTCTGACAAACAGATAGTGGAATATTAGTACCAGGCTCGTTTTTACATAGTGGGTGCGGAACCTTAAAAATGTTGGCAGGAATATCCTGTCTACAGTGTATTTACTCACGTCATACGACAAATGTAACCGCAAAACATGCGGCTACATCAAAGTAAGGATTAATTTACATCTGACTTAATGCGTTTTTATAATGGCATTTGCAAGTAAAACGACAATTTTAAAAAGTGTTCTCTAATATAGCTGCTGGAGAGGTTATTTGAGTTTTGAATCACGTGAGCGTAGAGCTCGGGAAACGATGTGAAATTATTTATGAATTCATTTTAGCGGAGCGTAGGTGGTGCAATATTTGCAAATACAAAATATTTTAAGCAAGTTTTATATTTAATACATTCAACATTAAAAAAGGTAACTAACAAAGTGTACTTTTATATTTAATAAATAGTGAAAATTGTATTAAATATTTTTGTTTATAGAATACGGGGGCAAACGAAAAATCGGAGCTTTTTTACAACTAAAAAAAATCGAAACGTATTTTTTACGTTTAACTTCAAATATAAAAAATACGTATTTTCTGAGAGTGTTTCAACTATATCTTAACAATGTTGAACAGAGTAGAAATGAAGCTTGTCGTCCCACGTGAACGAAGGTTGACGCACAAACGTGACACTTCCAAATACGTAGTAGCAACATATAACTAAAAGGTAGCGCACACCAACACACTATGCTGCCGAACTGAACCCACATGTGCCCGCCCCCCCGTAACGCTGACCTCTCGCACACATCATACCGCCACTAAGTCTCTGCTATGCTGTCGTCTTTCATATAATTCATTTTAGCAAGAGGTAGTGCCATGCTGCATTGAAGCGGAATTGGGCCGGCACGACCGGGGTACCGCATCGGCAGTTGTAGGAATGGCACAAATTCACGTTTGCCCCTATTCTATAAAATATATATATGTATATAATTTGTGAGTTTCTGGTGATTATGATTATGTTTATGTACCATGCATGGCGCTACCTCCTACTATGCAGCATACATCTAGCACTACATCTTCCTAAAATGTGTTGCCCTCTTTCCCTCCTCCCGTAGAATAGAACCGCGTGAAACGCTACCTAATTGTCACTTTACGTCGGTATTAAGTGAGCGGAAAGTACACGCATGGCCGCGTCTGTTAGTAATAATAATTCCAATGACCTTGGCTGTCAAAACATGAAAATAATCCTGGGTTTGCTTCACTTATACTAAACAAGTGAATTATTACGAAGTATAGCTAAATCAATCTTCACACATCATCTATGAACCCTACTATTCTTAAGCAGAAATAAGAAAAATCTGTAAAGACAACCTTGTCTCTCGAAACATTAATACTGTTCAATGTTTTCCTACAGGTAATAAAATAAAAAAATCAATTATAACGAGAGATAACAATTTGAAATGCAAATTTCTCGTCAACTTTTATTACCATTTTCAACTGTGTCCGGACCCGAAAGTTAGTGGCGAGGTGGCGCCAGCCGTAGGTGGCCACTCGATGGCCGGACTCCCTGCAACTTCACAGCGGATCAGGATCGAACATTATCAGAGGATTGTTTGAATCTCACTTCAGTTTCACTGTAATTTAAAACTCATGTAGGCATAGAAAACACGTCGTGATACAAAGCTTCGATATTGAATTTGTGACATCGTGGCTCGTAGTATCATTTGCGTTTTTGTATAATGTTAGCACAAACACGCTGCAACCTATAAACGGTGGTAGCGCTGCTGCTGCATTGCCGGGGCGGCTCAATCCGGCAATTCTATATCACTCATACAATACAGTCGCAAATTTCGTGGGGTTTGTGAGTTTGTGGTGGCCAATCGGAGGGAAAGGTGAGATGAACGCGTCTGCAAGTTCACAGCGGATCGGGATCGAATGCTAACAGAGAATTGTTTGAAACGTAATTTCAGTACTCGTATGATTACAGACTCAAATGCGATATACGTCGTAATTACAAATAAAGTTTTGATATCTTGCCGTAACCCATTTACGCCACCCGCCCGTGGTGGAAAAAGTTCACGGTTCCCCCCAATAATGATAACTCAACGAGCACTTCTAGCCCCTCGATAATGCAATACCAAATTTATACTAATGGTTACTTGCCACACGTGAGCTGCCTGCCGCGTTAGAGAGGTTTCGTTGGCAAAGGAACACTCCTAAGGTGACACAATCGTCACCAAGTCAAGGCCTAATAATGGTATCCAAAAAATAAATAAATAAAGGGAATTCCCAAAATTTATTATGCACATAGCAAGTGTTTTTTCATAAAGCGCCTACAATTTTATCAACATTTGCAAACCAACTCAAATCACTGAGCTGATAGTGGAAGGTTAAGGTTTTGAAAAGGTTAAGGAGTTCGTTCTTTAAGCATTGCCTAATTTAAAGAACGTATGGCGTATTGCAACTAGTGTTTCATGGTTCGACAGACATCTGAGTCTCTTGACGCTGTTACTACTTACTAGACCCGAGGGCAGTAAGCTCTAATTGGCGGCCGGCAGTTACGTGGGCCGATAACTCGGCGCTGGGATTGAGGCAATTAGCCTCTTCTGCCCCAGTCGATTTGTGGACTAGGAATAGTTACTAATTTGTGTGTGAACTACTGTCGATAAATACGGTACAAGTTTAGTCAAAATTGGTCAAACGATCATTCATATTAACACACAAAGACACTTAATACTGTCGTATGAAAGTTCTTTATTTTATTATGCTCTTAGTACGTATTCGTAAGTGGTTTTGCCATGCTGCATTACAGCCGAATTGAGAACTGAAAGTTTCCTCTCGCTCACACGATACCTCAGAAGAGCGACGGTTTCTAAGTAGCCGATGGCACTTTGGAGGCCGGTACACCTTCGAAGGAGATAAAAAGTGCAATTGTCGAAGTGATAGTTGTAGATGTTTATGGGGTCGGTAGTTATCAAAAGATTCTGACTGTTCGCTTGTCCCTTTTTAATATAAAAAACAAAAATTCTCATATTTTGTAGCAATTTAGATTGGTATTGTACGACTGGAAAAGGTCGGATATGTTATTGTCTTACATCCAAAGCGTTGATCCGTAATGACATGCAAATACCGTATATATGTGAAGCCTGTCAACATGTTCACCAAACTTTGTGGCTACTATGACCGAGTTTTTATATCAAACTCGATGTATACATTATAACTGTGGCTTACCACCACTTTTTTCCATACAATTTAGGGTTGTATATTAGAATTACTTATGTTTTCTAATCTATAATATGTAGTAATGTTGTTTTTACTCCACTAAATTTTTCGAGTGTATTTATGTATGTGTGATGTGTTTTTATGTATATAGATTTCTATGTTCCTAAGTAGTGCCTAAGCCGCACTTTCACCACAAAAGAAATTGTAAAACAACATAATAATATTTGCTCAAATGAATGTGTAATTTTTTTGCCAAAAGTTATCAGTGCATATTCGCATTAAATTCATTTGTTACATAATTTATCAAGCGGTCTTCATTTGCATGTATACAGTGTGTGTAAAAATGTTAATTGTTGCCTGTTTTGTATTATTTGAACAAGTGCCAGACGCGCTGTGCAACTTCAATAATATTTCATGAACGTGGCAACTGCTTTAAATGATTTACAAAAGCATTTCCAGTATTAAGCATACAATTTCTTATTTAGCAACACTTTATTGATTACTCTATCATAACATTTTATTTATTTATTATAAATAAATAATGTCGATGGATACAAATGATAATATGATGACAAAATGGCAGGATGGATACTGCGGATCATCTGGTTTTAGTGTTCTTTAAAAGGGGTGTGGATATAATTAATGGCGTTCTTTGAAAGAGCTGAGGGTACTTCAGTATCCGTAGTGTTAGAGGAAGTGAACGTAAATGACTTGAGTGTTATAGAGCTTTGTTCATGTGGCCCTTTCTATCTTTGACAGAAGACAGCTTGGATAAGTCGTGTATGTTGCGTCATGGGTCAAGGCTTCAAATTCCGCCCAAGTCATCGAGTGTATTATATAAATTTATGTAATAAAAGATAATACATCCACCCTAGTCATGCCAGTGTCATTACTGGAAGCAATTATTTTTTGCTTTTATAGCGTAATAACCGTCCACTTATTTATACGTGTCTAAAGTAGACCTACCCGTAAACTTTTCATACAACAACAAAAAACTTAGAAAAATTACAAACTAAACAATGAACTTCGAGGCTGTCACGCTACATGGTTATTATATGGCCCCGTTAGAATTTTTGCAAGTCAACGACAGCAAGAAAGGAAAATTCCTAACACTCATTCTTTACATTTGAAATAGGTTCAGTCTTTTATTTTTCTTTTCGTCACACTAATATTACAAATATAAGAACATGTAATACATGGTTTTTATAGGTTGACGCAAAAGCTATTGAAATTTGGTAAAATACTATAATAATAATATTTGGAATAACATAAAAAAACAATGTCTTAAATGTAGCAAGAGGATCGATTTTCTACTGAGAGCAGGGCACTGCTAATTTTTTCTACTTTTTATCTTGCTACGTAGCCAACCGCGCTCCAATTTAGACGTTCAAGAAAACGTCTTCGTTCCGAGACAATACGCAGATAAAACAAAAAGAATAAAAGTAGGAAATAATTAATATAAAATACCACTGCGGTATTTATTGTCAACTGTTTCACATTGTGAACATTTTACTTTAGAATAGCAAAAAACGTTTACAATTGTTTATTCTTAGCAGGTCAGTCTTTTATTTGCTTGTACTAACAAGACAAGACTTAAAGCACCCCTCACATCATCATCTTTGCTTGTTAAACGTGTTTGATTAATCTCGCGGATATTTCTTTAAATAAAACTTTATTGATAGTCATAAATTAAAAATAATTATAAATGACTAATGAGAAATGCTGCCTATTGAGGCCAATACAATTAACAATGGAACACTATGTTATAAATAGTGTTGCTACAAATCATGATATTAAGTATATATTTTACTGTACACATTTTATATTTTATTGCTCGGGCTATATTATATTTATGACATCTGTCATTCACAAACACCACCTTACACATTTAGACTTGATCTTTAAACCTACCTTCAAATGAGACTTTCTTCAACACACGTAACAAGTAATTTACGTGTTTCGCTTGCCAAAGACGGTTATCAGTTGGATTAACAAACACGTATTATTTGACAAGCAAAGTTGACGGTGTAAGAGGTGTTGCCATTCCGTATTTACTGACCGGGGAGGTATTCTCATATGATTATTGATGATTCCGCAGTAAAACTATAGGGTTTCCTGGGGTCGATGAGTTTGCCTTAACTTAACCAGAATATCAGAGGACGCAAAGGGCACGAACAATATGTACTTTCCCAGATTATCATGATTTACAGGTGTATAATAATTTAGGACTGATAAAATCTGCAGTCTCTGTGCATGCTGAAGTTGAAGTTGGTTAAAAGAAACTTAAGGCGTCAATACACTACAAGTGGCCAACCGCACTTCTCGCAGTGGAATGTGACGCAACCGTTCACCACGCATGAGAGTTGACATCAACCTTCCCGTCATATCTATATCAAACAGTTGATAAAACAGTTGACCTTCTAGTCGCATCACTATCAAATATATATATATATATATATATATTTGATAGTATGATAGTAGTATATAGTATTACTATACATTTCATTACTATGTAGTATTTAGAGTGGTTGTTGGCTGATTTTAATACTGGCTTATCAGTAAGAGTACAGGAAAAATGGAAAGTAACCGTCTATACTAATATTGCAAAGAGGAAACATTCTATTGTTTGCTCGTTTCCATTGAATAGGATTTGAAAGAGCTAGAGTGATTTGAGGAAATCTTTTTGACACGGGGTAAACCGGTCATGCACTATTACTGGCCTCGGGGGAGGTCCAGTGGTGTACGGGGCTCGCGGCACATTATAGTGCCGAATACCCACTAAAATTACTGCGATCAGTTACACCTTTGGTGAGGTGTTGCGTAACTACAGACCGTCAAGACACTTCGGCGGCTAGTCAGTTCCTTAAGAAGCGACATCACCTCTTGTGCGGGTTGCCCCGCACCACAGGACATCTCCTTCAACTTTGGGTCAGTGCAATGGCGTGAGGTTCCCGTCCTAGTCCCCTGCCAAGTGCGGTAAAGCGCATTCTCCTCCTGCTTCTTAGTTCGCTTTCCGTATAATACAGATACAGGGAAATAAGGGGCCCGCCCTCGGTTCAATTGGTTTCGCTTCGTTTCGGAGTTCACCTCAGGCTACGGAGCTCCACTGCCACGGAAACGGAATCCTATATTTATCTGTGATGAATATAGGTTATACAACATATTCGAAAACGTTAGAGATCAATATGAAAACTTCGATGATGTAACCAAGGGTATGAAAAATTTAACAAACAATCCTTTTATTTTCGTTAGTGACCTTAATTTTCTTAAAAGCTTCACCTTATCCATTTTTTTATTTTTACTATTCGCAAACGCTAGAAAGCTCCTAATACCATTGATACAATAAGTAAGGAAATTTAAACGCTATCCTACAAGAACTATGGTGGCAATGGGGAAGAAACCAAACAAGTACTTTCACGCATTTTAACTTTAATCGTAACAGCAAGTAACACCTTTGGTATTTAAGTGTATTTTTGTAAATTATCCCGACCACATTGCCATTTAGTGTGCCAGATGCGGCCGAAGTGGCAATATCGCCAGCGAGAACGTCGTTGACTTTTATATAATATCAAGGCTTTCCGGCTCAATGATATTTCCATTGTATTGTACTGGATGCAATTGTTTCCCCTCGTTTGTCTTTCCTGTAGTTGAACATTCAAATTGTAGTTCAACATTTAAGCTATGTTGCCCCGTGGTCTGGTGGTAAAAATGTTCAATCATATATCGTGAGGTTCCAGGATCTAGTCCTAGGCCGCGTGATTGGGATTTTTCTATTTCTAATAACAAACCGTAGAGTTCAGGCGCAATACCAATGTATTGCGCCTGAACTCTCACCGGTCGTGTCGGATTACCGTCCCATTGTAATTGGGAATAAAGGGGATTGAGTACACTAATTTCTGTACTCACACTCTATGTACTAAGCACTATAACATGTCCTGCGAAGTCTATGCATTCACATTTGTAGGGATTGCCGCGGTAGTCAAAACTCAGCAATAAGAAGACATTAATATTCTCCTTTCATACTTGGTACACCATTTCATATAATGAATAGGTTTGTATTTAAAAATGTAATTGTGTAATTTAACTTTAAAAAGTAGGATTGAATACATCGAGTTTTTTATAGTATAATGGGACAAACGATTAGACGGAGTATTTTACTATTTACTGAGTACCGACGCCTAGAGATATATGCATTAGTATATATGTGCTGCCCTTCTTCCCTCCTCCCCTCCAGAAACTCACAATCGTTACGAAGCCGACAGCATAACATTACGGTGGTTTACTCTACTGCCTCGGTCTTGCCAGCCCAAGTCTGCTGCAATGCTCGAAGCAGTCTAAATGAATAGACCGTAGAAAATGTATTCAACTCACATGAACTCATTTGTAGGAGAGAAGTTGCGTTAAATACTTTAGGCTGATTTTAGTCTCACGCCGACGGCACGCGCACCGTCAGCGCTGATTACCGAGATATATGAACTTTTAGGAAGCGTTTTTTGTTGACGCGTAGCTATCAGCGCGCACGGTGGTCAGCGCTGAGGCTGATTTTAGTCTCACGCTCACCGTCAGCGCTCATAGCACAGCGCGTTGTTTGTCAGCGCTGAGGCTCAGCGTGGCTCGTTTTAGTATCGTACTGACCGCCTTACCGTACAGATGACGACAGAATACGGAGTGTATTAATTATTGCTGCTTTGTACTATGTATCCCAAAAAAAATAAAAACCGGCGACGACGTATGGTCTGATGACTGATGGCCGAGATATATGAACTTTTAGGAAGCGTTTTTTGGTGACGCCTAACTATCAGCGCGCACGATGGTCAGTGCTGATAGCTACGCGTCCGTACGCGTCGCGCGTCAGCCCCGCGTAACTGTCGGCGCTGACGATCGCACGAGCGCCTCTGCGTTCAGTGAGAGTTTTAGTGTCAAGCGGATTATTATTATTATTATTATTATTATTATTATTATTATTATTATTATTATTATTATTATTATTATTATTATTATTATTATTATTATTATTATTATTATTATTATATTCAGCTAGGACAGCTGATGCCTGTGTTAGTCTCATATTATATACATTACGGCCCCGAAGGCCATGCCTAAGGACACCTGTAGTGTGTACCTCAGAGATGTGTTATAGCTTGCCATCATACACGTAATATTCCTCACATAGAGTCCATTTCTTGGGATGGTCACACAGCCCTCCATATGTCATCCTAACGCATCCCATCAACACATATAAGTATATCACATTACTTATCTAAGTATATATGAATAAGACCTCATAAAACTACCCATTTAAGTTGCAGAAAATACCAATGGATTATACATATATACATCCGCTAAAGAAATATTCTTATTCCTCGTGAAAAGTGAAGCTACAAAAGAAGTTTATATATCAATAGGTAAGATAGATCCCCATAAGTTATAACGCCATTCTTATTTACTACCCGAGCCTATAAATAGATAAAGGCGTAGCAATTCCCCGTCGCTGTTATTCGAGCGAGCCTCACAACTGGAAGTCGTTTAACAAAATGACGGGACCTTTTTATCTTAGTCGGATGGCTATTTGTAGCTCGCTCTATTCTCTCCGAGCCGCAAACCGATGGCTGCTATTTTGAATATCCTTTCTCTACAAAACTAAATAAAACGGGTTTCCTACAGAAGTATAAAACCAACTTGAAATTGAACCAGAGGGAATTGTTTCCACATTGAATTAATTATTGGCTTTAATTGCTTTCTAGTTTGAATTAACAGCATATACCTTAGTATATGAACTTTCATCATAATAACTTAAGTGACTTCTTTTCAATCTTTCGTGTTGATGAGTTTGTAGAGTGATAAATTGCAGCCGAATAAGGCTTTCACGACCAATTCAGCTGCTCTCGCTCCTATTGTATTATTAGTGCGTTGAATTTATTGTTGCGTCTTTCATTGTTGATAATTTAGGCAAGTCCAATTAAATGGATGGGATTCATTAAATATTTTCGGAGGGTTTATCGTCGTTGGCTTTAACGAAAGAACGAGGACAACGAATATACGTAATAGCTATGCAGATATCTATGGGCGGCAGTAGTTATCAACAGTCTCCGAGATCTAACCCGCCATATTTTTTATACAAAAAGTTTTCTGGAGCGTATTTTGGGATAGTTTCATTTTAAAGATCTCTCTCTTTGGAATGAGAATCGTCTCATTCCAAAGGTCTCTCTCTTCGGTATGGGGCGATAGAAGATTTCGTGTGCTGTTATCGTCCCACGATCACTAGGAAATAATTCCCGTTACTAAGACTGTTCTTAAGACTTTTAATACTGTTAGTAAGATTTTTAATATTCTATTACATCGCCTGACGTACTCTAACAAAGACTTCCTAATTAGATCAGCACAACAAAGTTTTCAGCACATCGCGTCAATTACGGATCGAAAACTTTATTAACCAAATAAAAATGAAAATACATTCTTTGTAACTTCGTAATGGTTTGCTTTGAAGGTAATATCATCCTTAGCTGCAGTCAGAAGAGAGTCCATAATCATATGACGACCGCCTGGCTCACTTGGTAGCGTGGCGGTTACTCGGCATATTACGCCAGAGGTCGTGGGTTCGAATTCCGCCTAGATCATGGATGTTTATATATGTATTATATGTATTTCTATAATAAAAATCTATAGTAAATATATAAAATTTCTTAAATTTATAAAGAAATATTAAATATATTTCCGTTGTCTAGTACCTGTAAGACAAGTCCTACGGTAGTGAGCTCAGGTTTAAGCTAACGTGGTGTCCATGTATATTATTATATTAATGCTGCAAGTAACCGTCACGAACTACATGAAGCGGGTCCTCGCGACCTGTAGCACTATAAGAGTGAGAGAAAGCAAAATGTTCCCACACCGAAAGTACACGTAATGATACACATAGAAAAAAATTAAGAAAAAGGAAGAAGGCTGCTTCCAAAAACGAAAATCGGACGATCCAAGACCACGACCACTCCTTCGTGGGATCACGAAATGGTGGTCGTGGGCCATAAGAGTAGCAAAACATATTTAAGAATATAAAAACTATTGTCTTGTTTCATTTGAAATACTCAACCTCGAATATACTCATTACAATAAAACTACTTTTACAATACAATAAAACCATGGTTGCTGTAAAACTTCTGAAACTAGCTAGTTAAATTATTAAATAAACCGTGATAAAATCCCTAAAAGTAGTTCTTATTGTCACTAGTATTATTTTTCATATGATATTAAAAAGAAACCTCAACGTGGACGTGCGTGCGACGATCTATTAAGTGTCCGCAACTACGTCTCAAAGAGCTGTACTTATTTAGTTAATTCTTTTTAATCTGAATCAATTATAAATTAATTTGAATAAGAAGTCAATTACATTGTATGCAACAGATTTATATTTTCTAATAATATAAAGCTGAAGAGCTTGTTTGTTTGTTTGAACGCGGTTATGCTTGAAATTACCGTCCAGAATGTAAAAAATATTTGTATGTTTCTTTCCTGACCTGAACTTATGATGTAGAAGCGAAGAGATTTTTATACTGAATCATCAATTTATCGAGGCCATAGGCTATGTACCATGACACTATGAGGAATAGGTAATAGGAGTTACGGCTATGAAATAGGAAATACGCGGGGGAATTAGTATATTATAACTTTTTATGAAATAGTATTGAATGTCAAATTATAATTTGAAAAAAAAAAAGAAGTTTTACGAGGCGTACAATTATGAATTTTAGTTTTTTTATATATTCCATAATCATTTATTTTTTGAGTAGCGTAGTGCATTGAAGTAGAGGACATATCTGCACAACAATTATGCGGATTTCTATAGTTGTCGGTAGTCATCGAAAGTCTCTGGCTGCTATTTTGTACCCTTATACAATAAAAGAGGTTTCACTTAAAAACACTAGTAGTGGTAACGTACAATCTACAGTCATTAATCAGATGATCTGTTGTTCGAGCCGAATTTCGGCTACGTCGGCCACCTCTATCGAGACTAGACAACTGCTCAGGACATACCAGATAACACAAGTGTAATCCCCGAATCTCTTTATTCTATTCCGTAATATCATTCAGGCGCAGGATCGACAGCTTAACGTGTTAGCACGGTATTGTAACACCGACAACTTCTTGATTTCGGACTGTTATCAGAAACTGAAAAATCCCAATGACACTTTGACTGACTTGGCATTTGAACCCGGAAATACTAGACATAGAGGCAGTCAGTGATCTCCTGCCACGCCACTGTCGTAATAAATAGAATCTGTCGGAATAGTAATTTTAGGAGTTCAGTAATTAGTTTCATGGCGCGAGACTAATTTGCCGCTATCTAAGCCACGACACTTAGGCATTGTTATTTTTCCTTTCAGATGAGTAGTGAATTTGTTCCATGTTGTATATTGCAAATGTATTAAGTATATTGTTGGCAAGAAATATTAACGGCACACACGGGCATGTAATTCTCCCTCACACGACACCGCCGCAAGTGACGACTACGAACTGGTCGGCGCGTTCCTTGCAATTTTGACTTTTTCAGTAGGTATGCACTTATTGCTCACTAATGTCCGCTTTTGCTATAAAAAGCATTAGGTGTTGCTAAGTAGTTCTACGGTTCTACAAATATTCACTCTACCTAAGAAATGGAAGTGAGTGTGGGGATTTCCGTTCCGTTTCCCCCTTTTCGGTACCAATAATAGTAGCGCCCACAATAAAATTCCGGTTTGTCTATTCCCATCTGCTGGAAAAGAAGGGGGGTCTGTCCCCTTTTCGTCTCCCTAAACCTGAAGACAAAAAAGTCTATCGTAGTCATTTGAACTGTTAAGGCTGGACAAGCGCCGCCAATCAGTAGTAGGTCCCTCCGAAAAAAAAAAATGCTACATGATACTTCAGGCTATATTCGCCAGTCACAAATACTAACATACGCGCTGGCAAGAAAATTGTGAGATTTAACTCTGCTATAAAATCTTATAGATCATTTTACGGCAGCGTTCCGAGCATCTTACTTCGCCACGCCAGAGTAATGATGATGCATTTACTTCCCCTCCCCCCTCATCGTTTTATTACCTGCAAGTGATTGAAGGACAAAACATATTTGATGTAAGTGGGGACCGACGAGGTCAGAAAACTGAAAGTAATAGCTAACCACGTAAACTAGAAATAATGGAACGGAGACCTCTGCTACTGAACAAAGCCGCGGTAAAAAAATCTCATTATGGAGATGGTGTTAAGTAAATTTCTTACTATGGAGGTTTAGCTATTCTTTTGTGAATTTATCCATATTAATAATATTAATAGTTTATTTTCTCACCACAATATATAACATTTGTTAAGAGTAACAATGAATGATGAACAATATTCCTGACATTTCAATGCTTTTGTGTACAGTAGAAATGTTGCAGTAAGCGTAAAACAACACTTGCCTCTGTGGTGTAACGGTGCGGGTGTCGCCTGTTAAGACCGTTAGCCGCGTAGCCTCCACGAGCCAGGAGAAGCGCCTACAAGCCCAACAGAACGTATCCCTGCGAGTAATCACGGGAGCCGGCCGCTACGTTCGGAACAACGTGAACGAGACCTGCGGATCTAGATCGAGTCTGTCGGTGAGTTTATGTTTCGATTGCCTCGAGGCATAACCTAGTGCCGCGGAAAATGGACCGCACACCCACCTTAGGGACCTGGCCCTGCTACACTCGCGACCACCCGACGGGCGGCCGTACCCGCGTGAACTCATATCCCGTGTTCCACCAAGCGGAGAAGTGTTTTAGGCCCCAGCAATCAGGACAGGGATCATTCACACATATACATAACCCACATCCCATTTGGACATCATCACACTATACTACCCACCACACCTGTAGGCCAGTAGGCCGCGGTTGCAATCGCCCCGTGAGTGGGTTGTTTGTTGTGGGTTGCCCTATTACCGAGATGATAGCTGCCCCTCGTGAACATACCCGAGCCATGAGGTTTGCCTCGAAACCAGCAATCCTCGCAGGCCCCTCAGGCCAGTTAAGAAGACCCACGCACGCAATTCAGCAGCAATGAAGTATGGTATTTCATCTCACTAAACTTATCTACCCCAATCATGACGTAAGCCAATTAAGGTCCTTTTGTAGTATAGCCTCCTATAACCAATCAGGTAAATGAGAAATAGGAGCTTTTTGATGAATACCGATGCCCACAGTCATCCGCATTCATTCTCATTGTTCCGCTGATTCGTCATCACCATTTCCTCCTCCCCTCCAATGCGCTATCGTATCTTATCGTTGTCTATCGTATCTTATCGTTGTCTATCGTATCTTATCGTTGTCTATCGTATCTTATCGTTGTCTCTACACCAGTCGTCTGCTCGATGGTGATGAATATGAACATGTCTGGAGTTATATCGCGCATATCCGACACAGGATGGACGCATCTGGACGTTAATACGTTCTCTACGGATGCTAATACGTTCTCTACGGATGTTACTACTTTCGCCACGTATGTTAATACGTTCTCCACGTATGTTAATACGTTCTTTAGGGATGCTAATACGTTCTCTGCGGATGTGAGCACGTTCTTTACGGATATCAATACGTTCTCTACGGATGTTAATACGTTATCTACGATGAGACGAAATAATAATATTGCTAAAAGATAAGCATTATATGTAGGCAGGTTATGAATATAAAAAAAATAATTTGAATCTGATGAAAATAAAATATAATAAAATACGCTTGGACTATCAAACCATAAACCCCCTAATAACGAGAATTAATGCAGATTTACTTTCTCGTAGTTTTATTCTGATTTCATATTGATAGGCTGACTTAATCTTTACGATGGTAAAGAAGAGTTATCTTTTCTTTAATAAATGTTTATAAAAGAAAAGTAGATAAAGCACAAAATAACAGACATTATTGCAGCTACTTGGGAACTAAATAGTCCCAGTCGTGTATTGCTCTTTCCCAGTGTATTATTAATTTAATGAAATATATTTAACATTTCTAGATATCTAATTAATTGATGAGATCCGCTTTGTTGATGTCCTGAATTTCCTCAGGTCAGGGGTACGGTGAACCGGTGCTGATTTCTGCGGTTCCGAAAGTAATATTGTTTTGAATATAAACTTCTTTATTCTGTTAAGTCATCTGTATTATAATAAACAGTGACCACGACTGTATTACCTACATATCACTTTCGTATCGCGTTTGTGTCATATGCGTTCCGGTAGCCTATTGCACGGAATAAGTTCCGGTAGCCTATTGCACGGAATAAGTTCCGGTAGCCTATTGCACGGAATAAGTTCTGGTAGCCTATTGCACGGAATAAGTTCCGGTAGCCTATTGCACGGAATAAGTTCCGGTAGCCTATTGCACGGAATAAGTTCCGGTAGCCTATTGCACGGAATAAGGAAGGGGGCAAACGATCTGCTCAGCCCTTGTGCAGCTGTTAAGCGTTTTTTTTTTCTGCTAAAGTTTGTAATGCTAAAATATAACTAAGAAATCAAATCTTTTTCATGTCTGTCAGTTGGAGAACGTGACCATAATCATTCTGAAATATTTTTTTATCAAATCAAATAATTAAATTTAAACTCTCTTTAGCTTGATACACTTGTAGTGAAACGCGGTCCGTCCAGCACCTTTGTGTACTACGAACCGAAGTAGCTGCCGGCAACAGCGTGAATTTCTTTTGAGCTTACCAGCTCTCTACTTCATTAAATATTTTGTGAAACTCGTAATGAATATGAGTTGTATCTAAAATATCAGACGTTTATTAGTGGAATGAAAATGTATCTCCGGATCTGGCGCTTTACACCCGCGGGACTGACATGTCGCTCTGCAGGAATTTGTCGTTGCTTGTCGCTTTTTTCTTCTTTCCTTTCCTTATGACTAATGACATGATATTTTTTGTTTTAACAGCTGCCGCGTATTTTTTACACTCTCAAGCTTTCTACTTCATGACGTGCATCTATTTGTCAAACTTCGAATATATTTTTATGGGAATTTTGACTTGTTTTTTTCGTACATGACAGAGATAAATGATTTCTGATGTTTTGTATTTTTATGCTTGTGTATGTGTATGTCTTTTGTTTTACAAAATTTCATATAAAATTCAATCTTTTAAAGAGATCATATAAAAGTGATATACTCGATGGTAAAATGATTATTCAAAAACAGTTTTTTTACATTTAGCAATTCGCCCTAATCGAAGCTCAAGAGAAACTACCGCACACTACGATTGCCTAACTTGAAAAAAGAGTGAAGTGTGAAATAAAGATAATTTGTGATGCATGTATCAAATCTACACTTTATCGTGCCTGGGCTCACCTCTCATCTCACATTTGACAGACTAATCATACAAAAGTTATCAAATTATGACATCTAAAAAAAAAGTAAGAGGTTCTTGCTTCATTACAGACGAAGTGAGTCATCACGACCCGGCAAATGCCTCTCGATCACATGAAACAAAGCGACAGCAATGCCGTCATTATTCGTGCTGTTTGTGACTTTCCAGTAGCCCATCGGAATGGAGAAGGTGACGCATCTATATAGTAAGGACGTTCGCACGAGGCCTTTTATAACACGTGTGGAAAAAGCCCTATTTCGTGGGTCAATAATTCGTTCCCACGCTAGCCGTAATGTGTATTTAAGTGCGCTCATATGATCCATTACAGTACTCTTTTAATTCGTGTTAAAAGCAGCTCTTGTGCAAACGGCGCTCCATTATGTGAATTTCTATTGCCTCCAACTGTATATCGACTTTCTTAGAATAAATATAAAGAACCCAAAAGAAATCGATTCATGTTTCAAGTCACATCTACATAATCATTCATCACATCATATATAATAAAGTGGATGGCCAGTCACCAGATGATATATTCCACGTTCACAAGGAATTCAATAAGTGATAGCCATTTGTATGTTAAATTTCCTCCCGACTGAGTTATTTATTATCTCCCGAGATTTACTAGTACGTTTAGAATCATAAAGCTATAATAAAAATAAAACCGTAACCGAGATGTCTTAGAACTTCACTCCGCCCTTAGTTCGATTATCGCGAAACCAACTACGGGCGAGTGTAGTACAAATTAAAATAATGAATTATTACTTCTAAGTCTGACGCAAGCATCAAGATCTAGACCAAACGATCCAATAGATTTTTCATAAGCAGACTAAATTAACAAGTATAAATAGAAAGTTCACGAAAAGTATCACTTAGATTATCTTTTGAAAACCAAATAAAACTATACTTGTTGAATAAAAGCGCGATTTAGTAAAACATGAACGTCGACTATGTAGTGACAACAAACACAAAAATTTCTTTTATTTTTTCCTACGTTGCGACTGGTAGCCCATATAAATTTCTGTTACGTTTAATTTTTACTAGGACTCCATGAGTTTACCACTGGTATTATTGCGGGTGAGATCTGAAGCACTGTCTCGAGTAAGCAATGAGAGTTATTACGAAACATCACGCTACCTTTCTGTTTGTTTCTTTTTGTTCACATCAGACACGTTTGAGCGCCGAATATCCACAGAAACCATTGGTGACTTGCCCGGGAACTATAAATCATCAGGGAATCTTGTCGACTAGTCAGTGTTGTAAGGACCTACGCCACCTCCACAGGCGAGGTCATTTCGCACCAGTCGACAACCCAGCCAACTGCACAGGGACATTGCAATGGGTGCCCTTATTGGTGAACTTGTTTCGTGCGCAAAAGCACCTCTTATTCCTGCTATTTTGTCCCCTCTTCTTATAAAAACGGCCTCTTAATATAAGGATACATACATGCTATGTTGGGTGTTTCTTTGTCCGACAGAATTCGTAACGAAGTCATTAGGCGATGAATAGGCTCGCTGTAGTGGCAATGGGCTGATCACACAGCCAGAATAACCGATGGCAGATGGCCCAGTAACATTCCGGAGTGGAGGCCGCGTTTAGGAAAACGAAGTGTTGGTCGACCGTCACCAGGTGGGAAGACGACCTCCGTGCAGTGGCCGGTCCGGGATGGATGCGAGCAGCTGGAGATCGGTCTTGGCGTTAATTGAAAGAAGCCTATGTACAGCGGTGGACCGAAAAGGGCTCATATTGATTGATTTATTGAATATACTTCCGTTGTCTAGTACCTGTAGTACAAGTCCTTACAATACTAAGAATAGAACTAGGCTAACGTGGTGTGATAAGTCTATTACTATATATTATTATAATATTTTTTAGCTTACTTAAGAATTATGTATACATATAAGCTACCTACCGGTACATATATAACCTACCGGTTCATTCTTGTTACTTTGAATTTTGTGGAAATATCCGTCTAATAAATTCGAACATACAGAATACAAATAACTGTAGAGTCGTTGGAGTACAGTTGGACCAAACTCTGTGACATTCTATTTTAACTTGTATTCTTTCTCTTGATACTTTCTCTACTAAAAGATACGGAATTATTAATGGAAATATTAAAAATATATGTATATAACGCGCGGTATGAAAAAATATGGAAAACTAAATCTATATTTTGATCCATTGACATAACAATCAATGAATCAAGTGTATGTACCACGACACCAACGCTTTAGCACGCTTGTGTCGTTTCTGAATAAGATTTAATTCAAGTTGTAACCAGGATTTTTTTAATGTATTGCGAATATGCAAGGCGGATGTAAAACTAGAGCTAGCCACGGAGATCAATCCTGTAGCAGTGATTCTATAAGTTTTCACCGGTCACCCTCGCGTGATCCGACATGCGGTGGCTACCACAGACTCAGTACCTTATTAGTTACAACTCGTGGATATTTCAATTCGTTACTTCCCCTTAACGCAGGTCTTTATTTATATCCCTTTATTTACTTCACATAGGAGACAAACGTTGAAGTGCTCACCTGGTGGCTGACACACATAGTACGTACGTATCTCGACGACTGCTGGCTCAGTTGGTAACGTGGCGGTTAGTCCGCGTGTTACGCCAGAGGTCGAGGGATTGAATCCCGCCTAGGTCATGGATATTTATATGTATTTATATAATAAAAATCTTAAATATATAATATTTCTTAAATCTATAAAAATATAAAATATATTTCCATTGCCTAGTAACTGTAGTATTAGTACAAGTCCTTACGGTACTTAGCACAGGGCCAGGCTGACGTGGTGTGATGAGCCACAGGTATTATTATTATTTATATAGTCCTGGCCCGTATGTAGTATCACCACGCGGTCTCCTCCGCGCAACTCCAGTCCCTCGTGGTATATCGCTGATGCACTTCCTCGATAAATAGACTACTGTAAAACAAAAATATTTCTTCAATTGGGGTGAATGGTCCCAGAGAGTAGCGAGTTCAGACAAACAAACTCTTCAGCTTTATATTATTAGTACTGATAAGGGCACAAACGACCGGTCATGCAACCTTATAGCGACAGCTAACTCCCATAGATATCAGCATAATTTATACAAACGTGTTGCTGTACCTCCCCTGTCCAGAAACTCACAAACCGGGAAATACGGCAGAGTAGCGATCACTTTGCGGCTGTATTGCGTGAGTGAAAGCTGGCTCCCCGGTCGTGTCAGCCCGACTCGTCTGCAATACAACAATGGCATTACCTGTAGCACCTGTATAACAATATATTAACACTATAACGGCTCTGCGTTATCAGACAGCGCCATTTCACATCGACAACATTTGCATGGAAGCACTGACAGGGGCGTCGGCACTGATTGACTAAGAAGTCCTGCGAGTTTCCGCTAGCCCGGTGGTGGTGAGAGGTGGGAAGGAGCGTAACACATCTACATAATGATTATGCTGAGGTCTACGATATGATTGACATCAGAAGCCTGTCACTGCTCGTTTGATCCCATATACTATAAACAAACACACGAGCGCGTTTGAAGTCTTTAGGCTGAGAATTGCGTCATATATAACGTCGACATTGAAGTTAATTAAATTTTCAATAGATAATATAACTACGTGTTCTGATTGCTGTGTAAATCTTGTGTATTTCGGTAATCTATACTAATATTACACGACAAAGAGGAAATATTTGTGTGTTTGTATTATGGCATTGAATTGTTTTCAGAACTACTGAAATAATTTGGAAAAATCTTTTACCACTAGAATCGTACATTATCTGTGATGAATATAGGCTACATACTGTTTTATAAAACGTTACAGATTATTATAAATAATGCGATAACGTAAAAAGTGTGAAAAATATGTCGAATCAAATATTTATATCGCGGCTGTAAAAGTTCTTGCCAACTAGCTGTCCGCCATGACGTCGATCTGTCACAAATTGGATAATTTGTCATGAGGTAGCTAGTAGTGCTTACGAGGCCGAAATAAAGATTTATAGTTTAATAAATAAATAAATTCTTGCCGTATTTGGTTAAATATCTGTGCGAAGTCGGGACGGACTGCTTGTGATATTATAAAGTCATTTAACAATTTCATTTGCAAATGCTAAGGTATACACAAGCTAATGATTTAAACACAAAATAAATCCGGATGTTGTTTTACATAACCAAACCCTAAACGACATAAAAAGTGAGAGGAAGTTTATGGGCGTCGGTAGTCATAAAAAGCTTCTTCTTCGTTTTTACCCCAATAATATATACGAAAAGGGCTTTTTATTTTTATAATGAACTGCACAACGTAATGAGCTGTACTTCACATTTTCTTGGAAAAAATAAAATAAAATAAAATTATCACTTCAAAGAGTTGGTAAAGTTTTTAAAAGTATTAATTACGTTTGAGTAATTGCAAAAGGAAACTGAAAACCAGCTTCGCAAACTTTTTCTATTCGTCTTCATCTGAATGGTTTTTTAACACTCATTTACAGAGAATATAAGCATTAACTTATCGTTTAGAGATTTCCTGTGGTTTGACCTTTCAAGCTTTTTTTTTCTTTAGCTAAGTTGAAGAAAGTTGTTTAAAAAAGTATTGCCACCACTTAATATATAGGCACGGTACTGTCATCTATCGCATAACAAAATGTTCACTTCCATATATATTGATATATAGCAGCTCTTTTATAAATGTTATTATAAATATAACGTACCTAACTGAACTGCACAAATAATTAATTCAGTATTAATTGTTCTGTCAAAACTGCAACATAATTACAAAATTGAGTAAAGTGTTACAACATTATAGTTAGACTACAACATTATACTCATTTACGTATTAAAAAATGAGTAATTAAATAAAATATACTCGTATTTTATAGGCGTTAAATAAATTTGTAACAAGTGTTTAATGAGCCGGGCCGCGATCGGACACATTAAATATTTCGGAACGATCCATAACATAACGGTACTTAGATTACCGTATAATTATTAACATGGAACATGACATGATATTAAATTTAATTTAAATTACGACGAAAAGGATTATGAATTTTGGATTCTCGTTAGCGATCATGCGATGTGCAAAAAATTTGGGATGTATGCCTATATTTATCAAATCTTAATTGGTATAAGAAACAATATTGAATTGATTCATATACAACCATCAACTTTTATATTCGTGAAATCCGCTGAAGCTGTATTGGGCTTCCACAGCGAAAGTTCATATATATATATGAATATGTGGAAATTAATTAATTACGTCTACGTCTAAATTTGTAAAAAAATACTAATTTTCCGTCTAGAAAGAGAAAACGAATACGTGGCGACAAGCTGCAACTGGACAGCATCTACAACATCAAAAGCATCGAATGCCTGGTATAGAATAATTATTTTTCTTAAATAATACTACAATATTTAGTTTATCACGTACATACCAAATAAGAGGTAGTACCATGCAGCTTAGAAGGAGGTAGTGCAATGCATGGTGCATGACATTACATCCTCCTAGCACGACCGAGGTCGAGGCCGAGGAGTCAGTGGCCCATTCGGAGGTGAAAAGGAGGGCAACACATCAGCATAATTGATGGTGTTCATATGCGTCGGTATTCGTTGAAAAGCACAGATTTCTTGTTTGTCCCCCTGTACTATAAAAAAATGGCGCAATAATGGCTACTGTAGACGTAAAAGAGTGACAAAATTTACACATCGAAAAATATACATTGGAACAAATTTCACTTACATTTTGTTTCCGTAGGTGATTTAACAAAGCCACTGTCGGGATTCAGTTGACAAACATTTGCGGTCTGTAAGTAAGTAGGTTGAGGTGGAGTGCAGACGCAATTCCACAGCGCGACCATCTCGTGAAATTCAGTCGTCGGAACGAGGGGAGAATTTTGATGAGGCGGGGGAAAGATTCGTGTGTATCCATCCATAGACCCAAGCCGGGGAATCCTAAATGGTTTTATTTATTTTGCTCGTCGGCTCGTGGTCGTCGTATGTGACAGGTCCTCGCGTCGGGTACAGTTGTATCCCGAGCAGTCATAATAAATGTATCTACAGCTACTAGTGCTTACTAGCCGCGATGAGTACCGAAATTATTGAATCAATTTTGATAAAATTTGGCTACGTGTGTTTGGTCTAATTTGAAATATAGTGTATAAGTAATCAACGTTACTCTGTCGGTAGATATTAACGAACCATTTAATAAGAAAATAAAAGTGAATTTTAATATTTTTTTTAAACAATTGGAGCCATTTGGTGACTTGATCTGCACGATTAGTGGTTACGTTGATTCTTCGGTCTCCTTCATCCCATTAAACGTAATGGGCCACCGGCTACTCACAAAATTACATGATGATATTATACGAGGTAGAGGTAACTCACCGGTTGTGCCGGTACGATTCGACAGCAACGCAGCAATGACATTACACTACTTGTTTGAATTCTAAAACATTACAAAGATATATGAATGGACATCTTAACTCTTACAATCGTACAGTTTTTTTTTTCAAATTTATAAGGCACATTTTTCCCTACTCGGCTGAATATAGCTACGCCTCTTTCAATGAGTTCACAGTAGTAAGAAAATATCACATCTAGTAAGAAAATATTGAAATGAAACCTGTGTGTGAGCGCCGACACGCGGCTGGAGTTTACTCCTTTAAAACGCAAAGAAGCGCAGTAATTCCTAAACAAGCGCAGTCAATCGTAATACGTTCGGTAACACTTCACACGATTTCGCTCGGAATATTTTATTAATTGCAGACCTTAAATATTGAAAAAAATGTAACTAATTTATCTCTCTGAACGCCATTGTATGTGGTTAGTACCTACGTATGGAACTCGAATTATAAAACTGCACACTTTTGTGTGATTACCGCAATAACCACGCACATAAAGAGCAAAAGCTTTGCCTGTAATCTCTACCGGTGTACACTTTGTGTTCCGCTGTCATTAAGCACTCACAGTAAGATAAACATTAAACTGCAAGCTAAAAGTTTAAAAGCTCGCATAGAACTCGTCATGGCGCTTATACAATAAAGAACTAAAGATACACTATTCTGAAAGAGTTTCCGGGTTAAACGATTTTATTAAAACTTGTGATCGCTCTAAGATTAAAATTCATTATCAATTATAAAGCCCTTTTTTGCAGGCATTAAGAAGTGCCGTACGTCATAACATTGTAGTTCACAATTTGTGTATTACTTAGGTATAAGCATGACATGTGCCCTAGTGTGCGTATCGTGTATTTTAAGTAAAATAACAAAAACATATGATACTAAAATATTATTAGCTTCTGCTATAGGCATCAAATTTCAAACTCCTCCACCAACCCAATTATATAAAAAATACTTGTTTCTTTTCTTAAATTATTAATATAATATCTAGTCTTGCCATAAATATTGTAACAAAGAAAGAAATATTTTTTATTGCAAATAACATTATT
>JAFELO010000552.1:123955-135241 GCA_017140195.1 Eumaeus atala | reverse complement strand
TAGTTTAATACACAAATATGAAAACTTCTTCGAAGTGGTCTTCATTGGCTGCAATACAGTCCTTTAAAGTTTGAGGCCACTTACCTGTAAGCAGGCTGTGTTTCAACGGGGAAATTCTTCATTGCCAATCATATGGATTGTTTTAGGGACTCCAAATTATCATGGAATTTAAGCTGCTGTACTGTCTAAAACTGACAAATCATAATCCAGCTTACTAAAGTCGTGATTAGTTGAAGGGTAGTCTTCAGCTCCAAACAAGTCCGGAACGTTCGTTTTAACCAGGATTGGGTGGATCGAGCTTTATGATTTGGTTCTGAGTCTCGATGGAAGGACCATGCATGATTTTTGAACATGGTGTTGTTAAGGGGCTTAACTACCTTCTCAGGAATGGTATTTTGATACACTTGTATCAAGATACCATTCTTGAGGATATAAGAAGTATCAAAGCACCGGTGTTTTGTTACAAATGTGGCTCAGCCACTCCTTCATAACTAACACCCCACTAAACCATCACTGAAGTGGGATAATACCGACGTCGCACTATGTCGACTAATTGGAACTTTGAGCTTAAATTATTTATTTTTGTTTGTTAAAATGTTGCTCAATTGTAAAAAAATCTCATCCGTGGACATAATTTTTCTTTGACCTCCCTTTGCGTACCGCTTCCGTAGTAGTTTCATTTTCACCACGCTCCTCATCTTTAATTTATCAGTTAAGACATAACCAGTGCAACTCTTACAGGCTGCAAGTCCTAAGTTATCTCTTTAAATACGCGACATTGTTGTAGGTGCTATCTTCACTTCCCGGGATACAATCTTTTGAATTCGGACAGGATTTCTTCGAAATATTTTACTTTGTGCTATGACCACCTTTTTCCTACAAACACTACGTGGACGGCTAGATCTTTCCGTACCATAAATAGAGAAAGATTGGTTGTACCAATTAATAGCCTAGTACACAAACATTTTACTAATACGATCGCTATGCACTATAGACATTTTTAAAAATTGCATTTAGCGCCTCACCTATTTTGAGTGATGCAATCACATCGATTCTGTTCAATATCGCAAAATATTGTACAAGGTATTGGCGCCGAAATGAAAAAACACAATGAACTATCGTGTAAAATTGACTGATTCCAAATTAAAATGTAATATTTTTTATTTTCTCATTATTTTGATTAATATTAATATAAAGGCCCTATCATAGGATTAAGTCAGCCTTATAAATACTGAAAAAATAACTTAACTCTAAATCCCTTATATATATCAAATGGATAACGAAACTTAAGAATCTGACACTATATTCCAGTTTAAAATTAGAACTAACAATATTATGTATTAAAAAGAAAAGTTCAGATTTATTACTTTTGGTGTCTATCATAAATTCTCGTCGGAGAAATTCGTTTCCATCACATTATGTTTTTTATTTTTAATTGTAAAAACACTTATTGCCAGACTAAGTAGATTACATCCACGTAACTTGTGCGTGTATAATATAAATTACATCGACGTGGCAGATTCTATATATATATTGTTTAAAATGAATGTAATGTGAAGCTTTGAAAATGAAGCTCTAAGTAGCAAATTATCATCTCTTCCTGTTTCAATTTGTGAAATATGTTACATATGACATATTATAATATCGTATATAAGTCGTAGTAGCAAGCATATTATAAATCTCGAAGGTTCTAGAATTAACAATTCATTCATGAGTGAACTTCATACTTACATTATTATTATTATTACTATTATTGGCCTGTCATGTCCAATTGCTAAATAATGACGTTACTTTCTATCCGCGCCTCTCTAGAGCTAAATTAGGCCAGTTCTTTCGAAAAGATTCCAGCTCATCTCGCCACTGTCGGCGGGGTCTGCCGCGTGGTCGCCCAGCCCTCTGTGGGGTACAAACATAGGATCTTTTGGCCCTGAAATCCTCAAACATGGGGCACACGTGGCTAGCCCAGCTCCACTTACACATCGAAGTGACATCCGTTACCCCTCTTTTGGAACGTATTACACTACTCCTAACCCGGCCTAACAATTTGACACCCAGAATCCTTCGCTCCATGGCTCTCTGGCAGATTTTTTTCTTATATTTCATTGTACACTCTCTCAGTGAACAAGTCTCAAGTGTGAAAAACGGACAAAACGTACTAACTAAGTAAGTATTTTATTGTTAAGTTATATATATTTTATCTTAAATCGTCATCATTATCAGCCCTTATTGGTCCACTGCTGGACATAGGCCTCTTTCAATGAACGCAAAGATGACCGATCTCCAGCTGCTCGCATCCATCCTGGATCGGCCACTGCACAGAGATCTGTTAAATTATTCTGTGTTGTTTTGGATAGGATTCGGATCGTCATCATCAATCACCCTTCGTATGGTATTTTATGTGCCTGTTAGCAACGACTTAAAACATCATATTTTATGTGCCTGTTAGCAACGACTTAAAACATCATATTTTATGTGCCTGTTAGCAACGACTTAAAACATCATATTTTTTTGAAATCAGTAACAGAGGAATCAATTTTATTTATATTCGTATAAGTTGTGTATCTGCAATTAAGACAAAGTAGACTTTATACCCATGAAGCCATGATCAACTTATATCTGCATAATAGAAGAAGACACAGAAACACATTTAGTGTTGACCATATAAACTCGAACTGGAATTTCATTAATTAATTTTATCACTTTTAATTTCTTTTTTTAATTAAAAAAAAAATTATGCCATTATTTCTGTGAAAATTAAAAACGTACACATGTGACGTTACTTTTTATTTACCCAAGCGATAACGCGCGGTGTCTCAAATGTGCTCTGAAAAGAGATAAAATTTAACGCGGGTCTCGAACACGAATTGTTATTTAGCATAAAAAGCTAGGGCGGGAGTTAATTTATCATCGTCGTCGGCTGGACGATGTCCACTGCTGGACATAAGTCTTCACCAGACAGCGCCACAGGTCACGGCCATGATCCACTTGCATCCAGCGGCTCCCCGCACGTTAACCAAGTCGTCAGCCCAGGTAGGAGACCGCCCAACACTCCGTTTTCTGGTAAAGGGCCGCCACTTGGGAACCTCTCTTCTCTATTCTAACTTCGTTGTACTTAGTTAATATTTTATATTCAAAGTACCGTCGTAGAGGACTCAATGTTGCAGCGCGGAGGCGGGTCGGAATCCAATCTAATGGATCTATCTATTCATAGCTAATATTATAAAGATGTAGAGTTAAATAAATTCTTTTATGTTCGTTTGAACTCGTTAAGTAACAAGTCGTTAATGATGTAATCGCTAGAACTATATTTCGTATTTTAAAAATTATTTCATAATTACATCCATTTATCGAGGAAGTCTACAAATATTTGTCGCGGCATATACGTGTGTAACATTGAGACGCTGCTCGTATATGGATTTTTGTACTTAAACAGCAGCCCCCCGCGGTATCATAGGCGTACTCCATCCCCAAAAACGCACCCTTACGCAAATTTCGTAAAATTACTGAAAGGAACTTACCTGCTAGTAGTCAGTTAGTAGTTTTACGATTTCACGGTTAATCAGTGAGAGCCTTTATACGTATAGATTATAAATTTACAGGAATCCGTTGAATAATAACCAAAAGTCCTGGCGGTACTCAACACTTATCCACCGATAAATTTAATATATATTTCTTTTTTGAATATGCTTTTAAAGCGGTCTCAAGGGGCAAATCACTGCATTGTAATATTTTTATACCGACATCTCGGTCACTTAACATCGCCAAGCAAATCAAATGACAGCTATCGTATCGCGTTTTGTGCGGTATGTCAGATTCCAGAGACCCATTGAGGGTAATGACACCAAATGCTTTCTAGCTGTAACAGATGTCTGTTACAAATGTTAGCTGTTATTACACATTAAAAAATAGCATAAGAGAGCAAACGAGCGGTTGGATATTCACGATGAAGATCGACGCCCAGAGGCATCCGCATAATAACTGTGCAGATGTTTTACTCTCACAACGCCCGGAACGCGACAGTATAATGTGAGCGATACGCACCCCGGTCGTGCCGGTCCAATTCTACACGACATTACCTCTTACTGAGATATTTTCAAATAGAAGGAAATTTTATTCATAAAATAGGATCATAATAAGGTCGTAATGTAGAGATATGTCTGTATATCTCTATAAAGAGAACAAGCCGTCGATAAACGGGAAGGATGTCGTCGCGACTCCCGGCTGTGCGAAATTGCTCACTCGAGGTGAAACGGCCTCCGAGAAATATCTCCGGGACTCATCATTCACTCACGAATTTTAATGTGATTGAAAATCGTTTCATTAGGTTAACTAAGTTTAAGGTATACATAAATACTTCTATTGCATCAATAGCTACTAAAATAAGGCTAAAGAGCTTTTTACTTTGTTTGTTTTAAGAAAATCTCAAACTACAATTTGGCTTTGAAAAAATACTTATGTATTTGAAGGAATTGTGATAAAACGTAACGTGTATTGCGTTACGGAAACAGTAATATTAAAAAAATGTGTTGGAAATCATTAATCATTGGTGTTACAAAGTGATACGCAGAAATATAAAAAAATATATTTCCAGAACGGTGTTTCGACCCAGAATACTTCATCATGGCTGATATTGAGCACTGGGGCGGGGTAGCGGAGTGACGGGGATAGGGGTAGAGGGACGAAGAGGTAAGTGTGTGTGTAATATACACTCTCATGGAAACAATACTAACAGGTGTGCAATAGCCTCTTAAATATACATTACATTATATTACTGGATACTGTACTGTGTGAGGGTAGGTGGCGACCAAATGTTTCGTATTTTTACTAAATACTAGCGAATTGCCCCGGCTTCGTCCATAAATGGAACGTACATTTAAAACCTTTCTAGGGAATCATCCTAATCATGGCCACGGTCTTCACCCACGTATTGGTGAAAACCAAATGTAATAGGTTTCAAGAAAATCAGACGTATAGACAAACAGGCTTTTAAGACAATGTTTTATAATAAGTAATTAAGTATAAAGGGGTAATGCGAAACGAATCGTCAGAGTTTCTCGATGAATATCGAAGTTCTTAAACGCCTCATTAAATGTTATAATTTATTTGACACTTCTTTTGTGTAATATTTAGAAATGATCTTGAAACTAATTTCCACTGGTTAACCATTGATAAGAAACTCAGTTGATATCAACGAGCTAACAACCAATTAATTTGATCGATGTAAAAACGTGGTGTGAGGATTCAGATACCATTAGTCTTGTTATCAGATGCATGTGCGAATATATAACTACGGAGACTTTTGCTTTTCTTTGGTGACGCGGGGAAACGCATTTTGGCATCATTGTGCGCTCTGGATTGGGTCCAGTGTGAGCCCTGCAAGGAGTGGCGTGTAAAGCTCTCGGCACGTTGCAGTACGAATACACCGAGAGTGCCATCAGTGCTGCCATTGATCAGGTGCCCCGGAAGTACTAATCAGGGCACTTCGAGGGCTACCCAGCACCCTAGAGATAGTTCCGTACAACAGGACAACCCCGCCGCTTTTGTGAGATTGCAAAGGTGTGATATTCCCATTCTCGCCCCTTGCTCCGTGGGTGAAAGCGATTTCTCTTCCTACTCTATAGCCCTCCTATAAGAGGGGTGTTTCACAAAGTAAAAAGCACTTCCTTCTCTTGCCCTTATATCACCGCCATGACAAGGTTCTCTGAACCAAAGAAAATAGGGGCATAGGTTGATTACCGTAGTCTACGCTCTACTCGGAGCGAGCCATGTTTTAAAATTGGATAACTAATAGGCCGTCCCTATCTATGCACAGTCATTTCGACGACCGGCTGGCTGGCTAAGTTGGTAACGTGGCGGCTAGTCCGCTTATTACGCCAGAGGTAAAGGTTTTCGAATCGCGCGTAAGTCATGGATATTTATATACGTATAATGTGTGTTACTATAATAAATATGTAGTATATTTTCGTTGTCTAGTACTTGCAACACAAGCCCTTCGGTATTTACCACAGGACTAGGCCAACGTGGTGCGATAATCCCACATATTATTATTATTATTATTTGTTTGAATGTCTGACGATAATAATTACCACGAGAACACAACCCGGAAAGTTCGAATGTCACAATACTTGTTATGTCTCGTATGATAACATGATGTCGCGAAGTTCGCTACTGCACAGGCGAGAAGGACAAGATAGGAAAGACAAACAGTGCGTTGTATATTTATTTCATGAATATCTCATGGATAAATGTGAATCAGATGAAGTAAAGCGAATTTCTTGTGAAAAGTGTTAGGAGTTCATTTTTTCCATATTAATGAGGGACAAACGATCAGTCCGGGACTTTTATACATGGGGAATGACTACCGACACTCATAAGCACCTGCATGGTATTAATGACTTCCTCATCACATTTTGACCACAGTTCCCACGATCACATAATCCAATGGGACCGTAAGCTGACACGACCGGAGAAAAATCAGGCGCAGGACCTATGACTTAATGGGCTCTCCAAGACACGTGGGCTTAACCCCGCTATCTTCCTTCGACTTCGGATTGTTATTACAAATTGAAATATGCAAATAACGCTCTGTTCCAACCCGTGCCAAAGTGTTATTACACTAACCGGACCTGACTGGACCTCACGACTGTGATTGAACATGCTTACCTCTAGACCACTATACGCTGCCATGCAACAGCGAAGGTGGCACTTTGCGCCGGCAGCCAATTAAGTTGCTATACAGCATGACACTATCTTTTGTTAAAAAGTTATGGTCGTTTGAGAGAGAATATTTTGATTGTACGAGAACCAATATCATACAAGGGCTTGAAACTGATTGGTAATTGCTATTTATATGCCCTAGTGTAACAGCAGATGTTGAAGTATCAAGAAATGAACATCCAACACGTAATACGGAAAATGATTTATGAACTATGATCTCTACGTGACTCAAAAAAATTATAAGAAATCTTACGAACTTGTTATAAATCTGAGTCATATTTTACGAGAGACGGTAAAAGATGGAGCCTTTGTTCCGTCGCAGTTTGATGAGTGCAAGTGCTATTGCTGCGTTGCTTCTGAAAAGGGCTATAACGACCGGGAATTTACTACCCGCTTACATGATACCACCGTAATGTGAACATTATGTGTCGCGCTTCGTGCGGTCACACCGACATAAGTTTCCCGTGGAGGTACGGCGGTAATAGGCTATGGAGGTACGGAGAAAAGGTCAACACTACTAAATATATACATATAATAGTATGGCTCCGTCGTTATCGTTGGAGAGCTCGCAGGAAATGTGGCACAGCCCAAATGAATCCTCCCGAAGTATTGGCTTTAGGATGAACCTGGACAAGACCAAGTTCATGTTCTACGAACATGTTCTCCCTAGGCCGGTCAATGTCGATGTCGATTCTCGGAGTCGTAGACGACGCAAATATTCCAATTGGGTTGGGCTGCTCACGTCGCCTATATCGCAGAGCTAGAATACAAAATTCTTCAACCAATGCATTCTCCCCGTGGTGACCTTCGGGGCCGGAACATGGCCTCTTAATTTATGATTGGTCCGCTTGTTTGGTGTCCGCCAGAATTCGCAACGAAGTCATTAGGCAGAGAACTAGTATCCGTTATCATGAGACGAATAAGCTCGCTGAAGTGGCAATTGGCTGATGAGAAGGACAGAAGGCAGATGGGCCAGTATGATTCTGGTGTGGAGGCTGCGTTTAGGAAAACGAAGCGTTGGTCGACCGTTCACCAGGTGGGAGGAAGATAACCGTGCAGTAGCCGATCGGGGATGGATGCGAGTAGAGATTGGTCTTCTTGGCGTTGAGTGAAGGAGGCGTACGTCCAGCAGCGGAACGATAGGGGCAGTTAATGTGTAATGATTCCGTATACTTGTCGCATACTTGTTTGTCAGAAACTCACCCAACATGCCCTCCAACCGGAGGGCATGTTGGGTGAGTTTCTGAGTTTTCTGAGTTTTCTGAGTTTTCTGAGTTATTAAGGGTGCGGATATTAATGATAACTGTATTGGCTTCAGGTGAAGCGATTGTTAGATAAAAGAGCTGATGCACCCGATGTTATGTGGATATTTACACCCTTAATAACTGCTATATATGCATTTATTTTTAACATTAAATCCCTTATATAGATCCAGGTTTCAGAAATGTATCTTGATTATTTTTAAAATAGCAATACACTTGTAAACTCTATCACGTAGTTGTTATTAAGTTGTAAGTATCCACGTACCATCAGGAGAACCGATAGGATAACAGGGTAATGTTCGTAAAATATTGTGATCTTCTTCATCAATTCTTTCCTCCCTCATATAATTGTACCATCCCATCTGGCGTCAGTGCAAGGAAGACCACACATCATATGCAACTAATATTATATATGCGAAACTTTGAATGTGTGTTAGTCATTCGTTCATGCAAAACCTATTATACGGGTACAAATGAAATTTGGCAGATACATAGATAACAAAGGATGTCAATATACTCACGTAAATTAACACACTACTATCCAACAAGTAAATAAGTAATTTTGGATTATCATTTAAGTAATAACTTGATTCAAATATCGTATTATATTTGTGACGTAATATTGTCAGAAACAAAGAAAACATTTTTATAGACAATGACCTAAATTAATATGATCACTGTTAGAATCGATGAGCACCTCTCAATCCCCTCCCAGTGGGCTACCAGGAACTCACAACACTCACGAAGCGCGATAGTGTAGCCCTTCCTGCTGTTACCGAACATCATATAGCGAACGAAATTTAATCCTCATTTGCTTTAAGCTTTCATCTCTGTATCAAAGCAGGCTATCACCATTCAGAGAAAATGGTATTCGGAATTGGACAAATATTAACATCATCCTTGTCATGGTTTTGTGAAAGGGGCACTTGTATTTTTCCATAGCCGAAAGCGAATAGGATCAGCATCGCCGGAGTGGTAACACAAATATGTTCTTATTCTGAAACGGAACCACTAATAAAAAGTCACGGTTTCAGGATTACGACTACCATCTACGTAGAGACAAGCTATCTTCGCAGGATATTTATGCGCTAATAGAAGTGTAACTTTCGTCTATTCCCTCATTTCTGTAAACAAATGGGATGACAGTCTGATAGGACGGACGCGCAGGACCGATGGCTTAATGTGTTTCCCAATGCACAGGACGGTTATTGGAGTTTAAAAATATCGAATAACATTTTTTATGATCCGACCCGGAACTATAACGTCATGATATGAACATGCACGTCCCTAGACCACGATACTGTGTGTGTATAAGTTTTAATGCTATATACTTGTTTGTTATTTATTTGTGTTTCTCTTCCTTCCAAATATTTAAAATCCGTTTGTTTGATCCACGCCTCGAGAAGATGGATCAGAGTTAACCATAGTGCTTACTTACAGACACGATATCTGCATATTTATTGTAGAGATATTTGGTGTAAATTACGAGTAAACTTCTGAGCTCGCTAGATTTCTGTAGATTTCATTACGATGTTGTAAAATCATATCCATCCCACTATGGGCTCTAGACAAAGTCAATTTTAGCGAAGTAATTGTGTAATAAATAGTGTTTTCCGCGTGATGCGCTCAATTACACGATGGCTATTTCACAAAAATTCTCCAAAAAATGAATAAAGCGAAGTCATGAGACGAACCTTTATATACTTCCATTGTACCTGGTAAAGCACAGAATATGATGACGAGTATTAAAAATATACTACAAAGATTTATTTCAGAGACAACAATCACAGAGCGAACGTAACGCCATCTGCTTTTTATGTGCGCTCTTTGGAAGGAAATCAGAAGAACGGGCGTAGATATTGTAGTCGATTGATCGGATTCAATGTTTACTCTGCCCCGATGAAATCGGAACCCCTGCCGCGATCGTCATGTAAATTGGGGAACTACCGCCCGGCTTGATGTCAATTTTGGCGACGAAATATTTGGTTTCTTTCGATTAAGCTGTTTGATCAGCTGATTACTGTTGTGAAATGTGGATAAAACTGAAGGTTTTATTTTCTAAATAGCGATGAAAATAAAATATTTACATGGTTTTCAGATAAACATATACCTACAAAATAATAGGAATCACTTTCTGTTGCTTACTTATACCACGCAGATTCTTAAGAGGGTGAAAGAGGAGTTCATAGTTTGAATAAGAATCTAAAGTAATGCAAGAGAATGTAGATTGCGCTGCGAGTTTGCCGAACTCATTGAACCACGAAGAACATAAAAATCTCCTACTCAATACCTGAGCCTGATTGAAATCTAAATTTGTGCGCAAATAAAGTGGTCACAACTAATGGACCAATACTAAGTCCAATCGACCAGCAAAATGTGAGTGAGAAGTGCTGACTTAGTCCCAGATCTCCAGTTAGGTCAAGTACCAAAATAGTTCGTTCGCAGAAAAAGAAAGAGGGATGTCCTCCTATGATTCGTCCTATAATAATCTTTTTCTCTTTAAGTTTTATAGTGTGACATGTCAATATATAATGTTGTTATTTGTTTAGCAAATTTGTTTATCATTTACCCTCATTTACCAATCAAACAACATATATAATACTGTCCGCTGCCAATCACAACTTTACCCATAAATATTAATAATTTTAGAAGCTGATTGTTGAGAATATAATAGAAGCAGCCCGCTTTCGTGTTGCAGATTAAATCAGTCGCACCGCCATCTTGCATTATTACCCGGTCAGCTACTGGTTAATACCGAGGGACATTTTTAGCTTTATTGATTATACCACATTCAATAAAATCTTTTTTATTAGTTAACTAGCGATCCGCCTTGGCATCGCCCATACGGTTTATATATTATAAGGAGCAATCGGATTTTTACCGATGCTCATAGACATTACTGTCACGCAGATGCGTTGCTCCACCTACGCTACCAGCTACTCACAAATTGTACGAAACTAGACAGCATAGCTATCACTTTACGACAGTATCCGTGAGCGAAGAAGTACCTCCCCGGTCGTGCCAGTTCAATTCCACCACAATGCATCATGGCACTGTCCCTCAGAAACATCTATAAGAATTGTAACGCATGTCACTCTGATCTCTTCGCCCACGATGTGAGGGATACATGAGAAAGACTTGATTATGTTGTAAAGTTCAAAAATCAGTCCCGCGATGCGCTTGCGTATACAGGAGGTGTTAAGGTGAAACGTAATTACGAACTATATTAGTTAATATAATTATATAATATAATTCCCAAATTCTTTCAATAATTTTATAAATTCCTTCCACACGAATGATCGTGTCA
>JAFELO010000552.1:74423-115232 GCA_017140195.1 Eumaeus atala | reverse complement strand
GGGGGGGGCAGATCGCACCACGATGGTTACCGAGCCGAGGTGTTTCCAGCCCAGCTTGGAGGCTGGAGGGCACGGCGTACAGCTATGACGAAGTAAACTTTTGAAGAGGGAACTTTGACGCGCTGGACGGGGGGCTTACAAGACATGCCCCCATCATGTGACCGGCCGGTCTGCCGCCGTCCGCGCATGACCGGGCCGACCGTATAAATGTCGGCCCACATCACGGATATTCTCCAGCCGGACCAACTGGGGAGGATCGTCGGGGAGTTGTTCCCCGACACACCCGTGGGCTTCATGCCCCCCAGGATGGCTCGGCAGGCGTTGGACGAGGAGGAGGGTGTTCCGCCACCCGTCACGGAGGCTGAAATGGAGGCGAATCTGACTCGCCTTCAGAGTAAGAAGAAGGCACCGGGTCCACACGGGGTGCACGGGAGAGTGCTGGCGATCTCTCTCTTCCATCTCGGGGATAGCCTCCGGAAAATTTTTGACCGCAGCCTGCGATCTGGTCAGTTCCTTGGGGCATGGAAGGAGTGTCGGCTCTGCCTGCTTCCAAAGACAGGGCGGCCAATGGACTCGGCGCCTTCGGTTCGACCGATAGTGCTGTTGAACGAGACTTAAAAGGCCTTAGAACGGAATGTGGCCTCCCGTCTCGTTCAGCATCTGGAAGAGGGCACGGGACTCAGACTCTCGGAGACACAGTTCAGGTTCCGAGCACGCCGGTCGACGATCGATGCCCTCAAGCTTCTGCGGGTGGTGACGGAAGAGGCGGAACAAAGGGGGGAGGTAGTGGTCGCCGCGTCGTTAGATATCGCGAACGCTTTCAATAGTCTCATGTACAGCCTGATACGGGAGGCACTGGTCTTCTTTAAGGTGCCACCCTATCTCGTGAGGCTGTTGGAGGCGTATCTCTCCGGTCGCAGAGTGGCTCTCGCGAACCGTTCGGGGTCCGTGGGGTGGCGGAGAGTCGGGCACGGCGTCCTGCAGTGTCCTGTACTTGGACCAATCCTGTGGGACGTTGGCTACGACTGGGTCCTGCGAGGCCATCTCCTCCTCGGGATGGATATGTTACTCCGATTACACCCACGTGTATGCCCGGAGATAGGACTACCAGGAGGTGGCGCGGCTGTCCAAAGTGTGCGTTGCACTCGTGATCAGCCGCATAGAGAGTTTAGGGCTTTGGGTCAGACTGGAAAAGACCGAAGCCCTTCTCTCTATTTGTGTAGGACGGCCCGCTGGGAGCGGATGACTCGTTGTCACGATCGTGACGCGGCGGAGGACTGGGCCCAGCACGCTCTGACATCAGTTGTCGGACGGGACTTGTCAAAGTCGAGCATCATCGTCGTGATGCTCGTCAGTGACGAGTCCTACCAGGCGATGGCTCCCTTCTGTGAGACCATCATGTCCCAGAAGGAAGATAACGAGTGGGTGAGTGAGGAGGCTGCCGACGCGGCCTCCCCCCGCCGACGACGAATGTGGGTACGAAGGAGGCGCTATCTGCAGCGCCTTCAGTAGTGCCCCTGTGTTGGAACCCGGTCCACTTCATAAAGACACGGCATCGTGGGGACTGGTCATAAAGTAGCCGGACAGTCCCCGAGGAGGTGAAGCCTGGCCTTTTCGCCCAGGCCAGCCTGTCGCTGGAGGGATCCTGGTGCCTGCAGATCCGGGACCCTCCACTAATAGCGGCTGAAGGCTCCCGTAGGGGTTTAGTTGGTATTGCTATCCAATTGCCGATTCCAACATAGGTTTGGGTGCCTACCCGAGTTCATAGGTATCACGCGTAAAGGCATTCCCCTTCGTCACCAAAAAAAGCGTACCATACCTCATAAGTGAAAACTGAACGCTTATAATGTGAGAGTGACGTTTCACTTTTCAGAAAATTAACAAAATTGATCATATTAAGATTACTTTGTTATTTTTCTCCGTATGGCAGGAAAGCCTAAATGACACTTCTAAGTTAAGACTCTTGAAATTCGCCGAAAGATTACAAATCGGATACAGAACAAAAAGTCCGAACCAGAAATGGTAATTTATATTAATGTCACAGAAATAAACTATTATAAACTGATGTTTGCAGATCATTGCATACAAAATGTGTATATATGAATCACATATGTAAGTTTGTCACTGTTCTAAATGTCATGGTTGCTGTGGAACCCTCGGCGTGCGAGCCCAACTTGCACTTGACTTGTTGTTTTCCTAGAAGAATAGATTAACATTAAGCTTGTATACAAACTGCTATTATAAATTGATGCATTAAGTTTACGCGAACGTTACCCACTACAATAAAATACTTTTACTGTTTTTTTCGTGGTTTATTTCATATTTAACTATGTTGTATGTTCCGATTAACGCAAACAGAGTACTGTTTGCGTACTTTTTGCGTAAAAACTGTCGTAACAGTACATTACATCTTGTTGTCTTTAGGTGTTATGTTTAGTTTTTGTATGTTAATTATGATTATCACTGGATCCGAAGCAGAGGGAAGAACCCAGCCATCTTCTCTTTTGAAATGTAAATTTTTAATATTAGCTATATGTTATTTAATGCGATTTTTTTATATATAGGGCAAACTAAGAGATCTATAAAAGTAGTTACTAATGTTATAAGGATATGACGATTTAATTCTATAGAGGGTCAACAAGGGGTTAAAGAGACTAAGAGGTTTAGTTAAACTTTTAAATACATTTATTTCAATTGGTCTTTCCACATTCACAATCCAGGACAAACTTAAAATAGTTCAGGAATAACAATAGAATTAATACAGTTTTTGTTATTTGTTAGTATAAAGTGAGGGTTTGAAGTCTTATCTGGCAGTTGTCCGAGACTCCAGGCTGAAACTTGGATGGTCCTTTCTATATATTGTTATTGTTGAATTAACACTAATTTTCACGGATTGTCCTTCATTCCTTATATTCAATACTTGAAGAATATAGTGTTTAATAAACAAAAAGAAAGAAAAGACAAGGAGTAGAGTTTATAAAATATAATTTTTATTTAATTATTTTACGTTTAGTTGACAGCGGAAAAATAAAACTATTTAATTATGATTTGATGAAAACAGATAGCGTCAGCGTTCAATCAATCCATCGTCCTAGCCACGTCGAAGAGAAAAAGAGTGACATTCCACCCAGAGAACATTAAGCCTTACAAGATGACAGATATACTTTTTTATGCAATATTTAAGCTTCAAAACATAATTGTTACAAGGATAAAATTTTACATAACCTTTACAAAAATAAAGACAATATTGTTAAGAAGAGGTTACAGATGTTCAGGTTTTCATTTATTTATTCCTATTGCTTCATTCCCTCTTGATTGTGAGCAGTTCAAAGCCCGACATATCTCATCTCGAATTCGCAGCGTTCGTTTTTAAATAAAATTTTTGCTGAGCCAATTTATCGAACGTTTGAATTCCCAAACGTTTGGATGCTCCGTCTAACATGTTACCACGGACATGTTAGACGGAGCGTCCAAACGTCCAATTCGCGCCTGTCAGGCATCTTTGAAAAGCTTTCTCTCTCATTTGAAGTAAACGCACAAATTTGTGTTTTCTAATATTGTTTGTTCCAGTTTGGAACACTTTTCGTTAACGTGCGTCTATGTAGTGACGTAGACACACGCTACACTTAGCTGCGTACCTCTACCGCGGTACCGAATTATAAACTTTGAGTTTGTTTGTTCACTGGAACACAATAAAAATCTCACGACACTGGGCCAGTTAAATTTTTTTTTATAATTTAGGGGGTAAACGAGATAAAGTGCCCTCTGATGAATACCGACGCCCAGGCGTTGCCACCTCCTCCTTTCCCTTGGGCCACCGCCTACTCACAGTCCGCATAAAACGCTTGTCGCTTTAGCATGGCTGTCTTTTTACGTCTGTGTCATGTGAGTGAGAAGTCCTTCCGGGCCGTGCCGGTCATTACTACTTACTACAACGAATGTTTTAAGGCTGAAGAGTTTGTTTGTTTTATGAAAACACTAATCTCATTTGGAAAATTATTTCCGTTCTAGAAAGAAAACCACACAAGCCATTTGACAAATTGTAGGTCATATTATTGTGATACAGAAGCAAAGATCACGCGAGCACACAATATCATCAGAGGTACCCTTTTACGTATAAGATGTGTGAATAGGACGATAAGGAGTGTCAGTGCGTAAGACATAACAAATCTGGACTCGCTTAGTGAATGCTTCTGGTACGGACAGGATAGGCCAGTTACACTCGAGATAGTACAGTACACACGAGATAGTGAACACGTTATTCGATGGCTCATAGGCCACCGTACCTTACAACTATTCAGTATTATATTTTATTCGTATAAATATCCCAATATATATCATCATTAATTTAAACGAAAGAACGTACACGATGTCATAAACATAACACTACATTAAGTAAGGACCACTAACGTTTTCAATTCATGTAAAAGACAGGAAAATTCAAATTAAACCAATAACGTGTTATCAAAAAGCCGATCCAGGAGGGACACGAGTGACATAATATCAATCTTCTGGGCACTTATTATTATTAAAATGCTTATGACCGCGTCTTCACGCTTTAAGAAATAAATAAATATCCCGAAGGATCTACTCATTTTATGGGTATAGAAAACCTTACGTTATTCCATACAGTAATATTTTCAATTATATTTTAAACAGGCTCTTGCTAGCGACTTTGCCTACGTGGACTATAATAGTAGCCACATCCATGCAACCCTATATGGGTTAATAGGCCCGCTAATTTGAAGTAGACAAAACTACGTGTAAACAATATGTTTACACGTAGTTTTATCTATTGTTATATATTTAGTTTACATGTTGTTATACTATTACTACTATAATATTTATATTATTAGTATGGTATTATTCAAATTACTAGTAATAATACATAGTATTACTATTGCCTATGTTTGATTCTGGTACATAAGCCACAGCATAAATACGTTTTATCATAATGTTGTGTGGTGAGATTGTGTAACAAAAATCCATCCAAATATCAAAGCATTTATAATTTCAGAATGATCAAAGATCTATAGACGTGGCGCTCTCAGCAGTGGACGTCCACCAGCTGATGATGAGGATGATTTTAAGGTCTACGTCTTTTCTTTCCTTTGGATCCATGCAGTCGTTATTCTTTCCAAGCAATATTTCCATTCACCTAAACACAATATTCACAATAGGATTCATCGCTCATAAACGCTGGAATCGAAATACGGTTTATAAATGAATCCCAAAGTCCGGTAGAACTAGTACAGCTAGACTCACTATTGTTGTATCTGTCCTTCAGCATGGACCGGGCGTTCGTGTGATGCGTCACATGCTCCAACTACTGCTCGCCACTGCTCCACTGCCCCTCTTATAACATGATGAAGTCTCTGATGTGACGTTTGCCCACGCTTATACAACTAGAAGCAACATGCTGCAATCCCACCAGACAGTATGAACTACACTCAATTATAAAATAGCATACATTTTACATTATTTCATAGCAATTTAACTCCACCATTCCTATACCCTGTTACAGTACCAATTTTTACCAAAATTGTACTCGTTTCGGCGTTTCATATGTTTTAGTATATACTAAAATTGGAAGGATACAGAGAAGATTACCATGGTCCCTGCACAAGCATAACAGGCAAAATTTTCAGTCTGCCTCGCGGTCTAGTGGTGAGCGTGTGCTACAACAGTCCTGAGTTCGAGTGCCAGGTCGGGTCAAAATTTTATGGTTATTTTTCAATTTCTTATAGCCCGGTAAGCCGTCAGTCCTGAGCCTGATTGCCGTCTCATTGGAATAGGAATATGAAGAACAAGGAAGTAGACTTGCGCAAGCGCACACACATGTGCACTATAATATGTCCTGCACAGTTGCCAAGCCTATATGGAGGTGGCCGCTGAGCTATTTAGCAAAAGTTAATGTATCAATCTGTAACATAGGGTTAAATATAATAATTTTCTTTATCGTTTAGCAGAATTCAATTCGGTTCAATCAGGCAAATAACTAAAAACGTGTGTTTTAGAGTAAAATGACTTTATAAGTTAAAGTCTCTTTTTGTTTTCAATACACTAATCAAGATAATTGTCTATCAATGCGAAATAGCCGTGAAACTCTATATATCTCTCTAAACGCGTTGAATATTAATAGTGATTGTGTAACGGCCTGTCAATGTTAAAGGTAATTATGAACTGACTATAAAATAGTTTTACTTATTAATTTTTTTTTCAATAATATATCTACAGTGTTTAATGTACTTATTCTTCAATGCAAAAAGCCGTGAAACACTATGTATATTTTGTAATCTACTCTCTCTTAACGCATAGAATATTAATAGAGATTGTGTGACGGCCTTTCAATTTCAAAGGTATTAACAAATATGCAGGCTGTACCTTCACTTGAGTTGTAAGAAAACGACAATTCAGCAGCTAGCCGCAGCAGGTTGGTGCCGCTGCTAACATCTATCACGATGGAGATCCAGTGACAGACGGCAGCTAGAACGTAAAATATGAACATTAAGCAGTGCATTGAATATAACATTGCTTTGCGCGTCAAACAGACTGTTAACTGTGTATCGAAAGTATTTTAGCACCGTTAAATAAGGTCCAAAGAACTCTCTATTGATATGCCTCAAGTCCGACATTGTGTGACAACATTGGAGAGAGAGAGCAATGGATTCGCAGATGTTTCTATTGTATACCGGCGACATGAAGCAGCAAAGCCTTTTTTGTTGCATTGTTATGATAGTGTTCACGTAGCCCAACTGTGGAGATAATGATATAACATCAGGGTCATAAGAGATAGAGATACATGCAGAACTTTAAGGGTAATCACGCCAATATTTAATCTACCTCTGATTATCTTATCTCATGAATGCATAAAATATATGGAATTTCCTATACACGACATACTTATCTTCCTAAGTATAATAACGCGCAATGGTCTGGTATTATTATTTACAACTGAGTATCTTGTTAATGTGTTCTCTATAATATAAATCTGCGAAAGCTCTCTAGTTGTATTCCGCTACAATCGGAGCGCTTACAATATTTATGAATTCCATGTACAATGAATATTTACTCAAGCTTTCACTGGACTGTTGTTTCAAATAAACAGTTTGTAAGGGAACATTTTACTGCTACGCAATTTAAGCTGCGTTCATTTGTTTTAATAACGTTTGGTTTGAGCTCATTATCACTGCTGATTTTCCTTGGTAGGAGTTTTTATTTATTTTTTACTTATTCGGTAGACAAGCGATGACATAAAATAAACGAGATTTGTACTAATATAAATCTATACATCATTTACATGTTTTCTATAATAATATGTAGGAATTGTAAGTATGAAACGAGCAAACTTTGCAAAAACGCCTTCTCCGTTTTAAGAAGCTTGTATTATCGTTGTACGCTATGTTTTCCATATATCCTTGAAGTACAAGACATTTTTGTCATGTTGTAAACGTTCAGCATCTATCATTATGTTAAATTTGCACGTTGTATAAACACGAGTTAGGTCTGTTCCGATACATTGTATTATGAACGCAGCAGGTACCTCATGGCGGTATAATGATATTTTAACTTGTCCATACTACAAGAATACGTACAGTTGGAGCTATAAACTATTATGTAGACAATGCCATACTGCATTGCAGACGAATTAGACCGAAATCGGATGGCACGATCGTGGTGTCACTACCCCTTTGGTTTTCTGGTTGACCACCGGAAGGCAAGAGGGCAAAGAAGATTACCCGTCTTCATAATGATTATGCTGATTTGTTGTTGGTTTATTGGCAGGCATAGGCGTCAGTCAGCCACTAAAAGATATTATAAAAGTAGTTACTTTTTATTTATTCTAGTCCGATGGACTGATCTGGTAAATACAATAGCACCGCCAACCGTAGTAGATCCCTCCGAAAAAATACAAAAATATTATTTGATATTAAAATGCGCAAAAGACCGAATAGTTTTTTGTAACATATTTTCTTAACATGGATTTTAGCATAACATTTGTTTATCTAAAGGAACATGCAGCATAATTGGTTTACTTGGTGACTCAATTGGTAACGTGGCGGTTAGTCCGCGTGTTACGGCAGAGGTCGCGGGTTCGAATCCCGCCTAGGTCATGGATGTTTATATGTGTATTATATTTATTTCTATAATAAAAATCTTAAATATATAATATTTCTTAAATCTATAGAAAATATTAAATATATTTCCAGTGTCTAGTACTTGTAACACAAGTACTTACGGTACTTAGCACAGGGCCAGGTTTATGTGGCGTGATAAGTCCACAGATGTTATGTTATATTTATAATATATTTTGGTTAGTTTCGTAGCATTGTGCCTTATGGCATACTGTTACGATGAGGCGTCGCTGACACAACTAATATTCTCATGCTGCAGTATTGAGCTATTCGTGCATTCTATAAGCTAGCTTCTAATACATCGTTTAGAGATAAATGTAAGAAAACCGTCAATTTGGCGGTTTACTCTCAATACATTTTGGATAATGTCCTGTCTGTGCGTACGAATATAAGAGACAAAAAAATATATATTCATGATAGCAATACTAGAAACAGATACAAACTAGATGTATCACATACTTAGCACATATAGACGAACGAAAATAAACATAGTACTTAAATAATTCCTTTCGGGGGCAATGTATACGCTTCTATATATGATCCCAGAATGGGTCCAAAAACTTTCAATCAATAAATAAAAAAAAAAAATATTTTAATATGTTTATTGTGATAAAGGATATGATAATGTTATAGAGTCTATGACACGATACCATACCGTGGAATAGGACGCACTTCGCAGCCTGTTTCTGTGTGATAAATATTGTTCTAAGTCGTTAAATTGTAAATATGTTGTATTTTATTAATTTATTTATTGTTGAAACTCGCCGAGTTTAATTCGCCGGTTCCTCTCAAGACGCGTAAGGTAGAACCGCGTGGTAGATATAATTGATGACGTTCAAAAATTGGTATAAATTAATTTATAATGAAAAAGCATCATCCATTTAAAAAAAAAAAAAAAACGGCAGAGTTTAGCGACAACGGGAGTAGCTGTGTGGTTAGGTTGAGTTACGAGGCACAGGTGGTGCTTGCTTATAAGTATTGTGAAGCGCCACAAATTATGCAACTTCGTCGCCCTCTATTGAAATATTGCTCAAGCTTTACATCATTTACTTGTAGTACTCAAATTGGGCGTACGGCGATACATCTTATAATTTAATTAATAGTATAAATATAGGTGAGTATAATAAGTAAACTTAATGTTCTATATTTATATGGTATTTTATTACGGATATAATTGACTCTATTTAAACTTATTTTTCGTATTATTCTATCACAACACATGAAATCAGATATCACGATTTAGTTTAATGGGATATATTGAAATATGTTGCAATATATTGGTACAATTCCATGAATTACAAATATTTGACAAGACAATACATAAATACTGTGTATATACACAATCCATACGAATTAGGCACATACACACGGATGTAATATTTTAAGTAATAATATTGATTTGTAAATATACAATATTCCTGACATGTACTGACATGTCATTCAAAATTATCCTGGATTGTAGATAGGTAAATGAGTTGCAGGTATGATGTAAATATTATTTTTTCAAATCCAACCTTACATGTATGATTTGGAGCACATATTTTACAGCAGTGTGCAGAAAGTAATGTCATTTCGATACAAATTTGAATAAAAGTTTACCATTAGAACAAAATAAGGAATAAGCTTGTTATACTATTTTTTTTTAACACTGAGTTATTGTTTAAAGTTTTTGATGAGGTATGTTATTAATATATTATTATAATTAAAGTTTATCTGAACGTGCGTTTCGGGTTGAATGTGTAAAAAGCAATTAAACAATAATAATCGTTATAATGATTTATTCATAGAGTATTAAAAAAAACATAAAATGGAATTCTAGCAGATTACAAAAATATCATACAGTTAGTATATTGGGTAATTCTGTCACCACCAGCGTTGGATATAATGCTAGTCAAGAGAGGGGTATGAACAGCTTGTTCTCTAATCGATGAGCCTAGACTATATGTCGTCACAATTATAAATTACATTTACAAATACAAAATGTTCATTAATTTAGCCTATTTCTAACATTTCGGTGACCCGAATAAACTAAAAGGTTTGCACTTGATTATGGATGATTATCAAGTAATATATTTGATAAATCAAGTTTTGTACCATGACTATAATCTGTGCACTATCGCCATTTCATAGGTTCAGGACAAATCTTTGAAGGCAGTTTGAAATGTATCATCAGATTTATTATATTTTCGGAGTAAGAACATTCCAACCAAGTATGAGGTTGGTGGTGAATAAAGGATGCAAAAGTTCTCACCTTTGCTGGCTGTCTATAATTTCATGTCGTATCGGATAAAAAGAAAACTTAAAATAATAAAGTTAGGAATGAAATGTGCTAGCAAAAGACTCATAACTATCGAGAGGCACACCCTATAAAACTCGGTAACAACATTCGAATAAGAAATGAAAAGAAAATATAGGGTTGAAAACTACCGAAGAGAGTGGATTATATTACGTTTTTAATGTCATTATGGTATTGTGCACGAATAACTATGGAGAAGAGACGAAATGCGACGTGGAGGGGAATCGATCTCATCCCGCAAACAGAAAAAATACAATAATCAAAAAACGATTTCAGTGAATAATGGCAGGGTCATGTGTATTATTTGACTAAAACAAAAGAGATGCGTGATGAAGTGCTCCTTTAAGGAAAATGTGGGCTCTAATCTTTGTACATGACTTATGAAAATTTTAATCGAAATATAATATATTTCCCATGTTTAGTTATAAAGGCTAGAATAACAAATATATAAACATTTTACTTACCGAAAATATGAAGTTCCATCCTGTTTTTTCGTTCAAATTTTTACCAATTATATAGCACTTGGCTGTTTTATGCGTTCATACTATGACTTGAATGAAAAGTGACAAAATTGAAAGATGTGCAAATCTTTCAATTTTAAACGTCCTCGACACGGACGTGATCAATTGAGATGATGAGAAACCAAAACCGGTCATAAATGTAAAAATTTAAAAAAATTGGAGCTAAAGTTGGTCGCCCGTTCACCAGGTGGGAAGACGATCTCCTTACAGTAGCTGGTCCGGGATGGATGCGAGTAGCAGGAGGTCGACCATCTGTGCTTTCATTGAAATATGCCTACCCAACACTGGCGGTTCATTATAAGGGATGATAATGATGTTGATGGTGATCAAAAAGTGGAAACTTTATAAAAATTGTTTTTATTCCTCAAGTCATACCATAATTAATACAATATGTAAAGTAAACTTTATAAAAATTGTTTTTATTCCTCAAGTCATACCACAATTGATACAATATGTAAAGTAAACTTTATAAAAATTGTTTTTATTCCTCAAGTCATACCATAATTGATACAATATGTAAAGTAAACTTTATAAAAATTGTTTTTATTCCTCAAGTCATACCATAATTGATACAATATGTAAAGTAAACTTAATAAAAATTGTTTTTATTCCTCAAGTCATACCATAATTGATACAATATGTAAAGTAAACTTTATAAAAATTGTTTTTATTCCTCAAGTCATACCATAATTGATACAATATGTAAAGTACACTTATAATACATTTACGACCTGCTTCGATTTCAATTTTCAGTTTCGGTTCATCACCTGATGGCGCGAAGTCGGAACCGGTTGTAAATGTACTAGTAGTTGAACTATATTTTATCGCAATGTCGAACCGAGTTGGAATGAAGCGTGACCCCACGTGAACGCAGGTTGACGCACATACGTGATATTTCCAAACACGGAGCTGATTTATATAATCAAAAGGTAGCGCCAGCAACACGGTATTGCTGCCGAAATGATCCGACATGTGTAATGCTGACCTCTTGCGCATGATACCGCTACAAAGTCGCAGCTGTTTTGTCGTTTTTCATATAATTTGTGAGTTTCCGGTGGCATATTGAAAGGGTGGGAGTAAAGGAAGACAAAATGTCGACTTTAAAATTTTGCAGATATTTTTGTACACTGGTAGTAATCAAAAGGCTCCATCTCCATCGCGAATGCTCGTTTGCCCTCTTATATTATCAAAAAAACGGACACTTCTATAGGATCTTAATGACAAGTTGACGGACATCTGTTATTTTAAATCTTTGGAGAAAATGTATATAAAGGAAACAGATCTCTATTTAAGAACTTTGTCTTATTTTTTATAGCATAAGGGGGCGAACGAGCAATCGCAGCCTTTTGATGACTACCGACGCCTTTGGACATTCGCATGATTGTTACGCAGATGCGTTGCAATCCTATCAACCCCCCCGCAACGGTTCACCGACTACTAAGTCCTAATCAATTTAATTAATTAACAGATTTCAACCTTAAGTTACCTAAATACTTACTTACCTCTCACGTAGAACTCTTAATCTATAACATTGTGATATTATCGTTAAAATATAGTTCAATAACATTTTGAAACCTCTGATTTATAATAAAGTGTTACAATGCTGAACATTGTGTTTAAAATTGAAAGTTTCCAAATAACTTACTTAAGACTCGAATGGAAACAACGGAATCTGAGTCTTCAACGTCGCTGCATTGAAGACGACATCTACTTTATATTGCTGGGTTCGATCCCCAGATTGGGCTACTACTACAAAGTGTTTCTCAGATTATTCTGAGCACTCATTACATTATACGGGATTGGAATGCGCCCTACGTGGCCGTGGGCTTGCCACCCTTGACATCATGGGCCTCAGTACCGTTTTTGTTTTGTTGACATGGGGAAAAGTATTTACGCGCCTTCACTTGCTCTAGGTGGGGTCCAGTGGTGTGTGAGGCTCGCGCCACATTATATAGTGCCGAATGCTTGCAAAAAACAACGCGAGTGCCACCAGCCTTTGGTGAAGTGCCCCGGAAAAGCAAATCATTAGGGCTCCTCGACGGCAAGTCAGCCCCCGAAGGGACCGAAGACACCCCCACTGATGGAGTTGACCTGCACCACGTGACAACCCCACCGACTTTGGATCAGTGCTATGGGGTGAGTTTCCCATCCTCGCCCCTTGCCCTGTGCGCAAAAGCACCGCCATTTTTTTGCTCTTTCGTCTCCTCTTCTTATAAGAGGGGTACTAATAGCGGCACCTCCTCCTGCTCCATAGTCCCCTCTTCTTATAGGAGGGGTACAAAGAGCCGCCACCTCCTGAGTTCAATTGGCTTCGCCCAAGGTGTCTCGATTCACTCCAGACTACTAGACCCCACCGCCAAGACAAGACTTAAACCATGATGGGGGGGGGGCTCAGGGCCATGGTTAATCGTGAGTGTTCTAGTATATCCACTTACGAGTTGTGGATGTAATAGCACACCTCTGCCTACATGTTGATACGCACATGCGTAGACCTCCTATCATTAACTCCACCCCATAGGCCACCGTCCACTCACAAAACGCACGATCTCTCCGGTCGTTCCGGTCCAATTCTATTGCACAGGGGAATGTAGTATCATGTACCATGTATGGTACTGCCTCGTCCTAAGTAGCATGACACTACATCTTCCTTAGCTTAAATGAGAACTGTATTTTTTTTTAATGTTCAATCATTTGGATAGCGTATATACGTGTTGTATAAATCGCCGTATTTAATTATATCTAGGCATTTTCGAAAACAGGGAAGTTTTGTTTGTTCCTCAATATGGTGGCTGACGTTTAGCCTCATTAGGTATCTTGATTTTATGTAATGATAGTGATCGATACAAGATTGAAATTAGGCCAAGTGTTTTGAGAGTAAATAAAAAAAGTAACAGCATGGCTCCCCTTCGAACCTATCCGGGCATACCTAGTTAGCAACACCGCGAGTGTTCAAATTAGGAAATAAAAGATGTCAAAGAGGCGGATAATAAACAACTATATTACAGTAGTTAAAGCTAGCATTCTTGAATAGCGTTTTAAACGGAGAAAATGAAATGGAAAAAAAAATATTTGATGAATCGAAATGGTAATGGTACATAATAAAACTATCGATGCATTTAGCCAATTCCTACTGTTCGCTGATTACTTAGTGGAAAAATATTGTGGTAGCCATAATCAACAAACTTTCCTACGGCGGATTGGAAGTCCTTATCAGGGTTAATTTTTTCCCTAGTAATAAATTGATTAAATTCTAAAAAAAGGTATAATCTATTCGAAGTTTGACCAAGGTCCGGGAAGTATGTTCGATGTTGGAGACCGACAGTGGCTCCACCAATTTAAAAATCGCTGTCTTGAAAGAATTCTAATGCATGTGCTCTATCACCAAACGGCATTTCCTTTGTCAATTTTCGTTTGGTATAGAAGTTCTTCTAGGTACGACCGAGATGAAAACGAAACATGCAGTTAGACTACTATTGTACTACTGCCCGGACGTATGTTGCGTGAATTTTTAATAAGGAATTAACACTGACGCCATCAACATTCGAACCGTCAATTGTGGACGGCCAAGTTTCAGAAATAGTGTTAACGGTTTTTTTTTATAAACACGTGATAAGCAGTTTCTAAGCAAATATTGCCTAAGCTAAAGCAAATAGTTTTCTTGATTCCATTTTGTCGCCGTCTTGGTTAGTTTGCAGTAGGCCATGGATGAATTACTAAAATCCGTCACGATTTGGAAACAAGTTCAGCGTAAATCAAATTAAAATGATGTTACAAAAACGTCTTTTTTCATTCCCGTCATCGATATAAGTATACACAAGTTATCCATGGAATACACAACGTGTCAGTATACAGCTTTTGACGCAAATGTTGTGATACGTATAAAGTGATGTTGTCAATAACAGGAAAATGTAAATATTTCTCGACAAAACGACGCAGGGGCCCTCTCCAAGTGTTCTCCATGAAAATAACATATTGTCAGTTTCTGTTTAGCGTAACATCGAGCACTCACAACAATCCGATGAAACTGTATTTGGTTTCCATTCGCTTTCACAGCATAAGTTCATGTCCGAAAAAAGTCTATAACCGCAAAAACTTATTTAAATCCTGAAAAAAAAAAAGGTTTAAACGACTTGATAAAATGTGTGGATTTTATTTTATGTGTTCTTTTATTATTTAAGTAAATAGCGCTGCCAGTTTTACTTGCATATTGCATCTGCATGGGAGTAATTTGCTAATTCAACATTCATTCATGGCAGACAGCTTTGGTGCACCCATTCTCAAAAAAGGTGACCACTCTTATCCATCCAACTACCGTCCTATTGCGATAACCTCAGCTGGTATAGGAATACTTTGTATCAACATATCGAGTAAAGTTCCGGCTTTGACGACTGGCTGGCTCAGTGGATAACGAGGCGGTTAGTCTGCGAGTTACGACAGAGTTCGCGGGTTCGAATCCCGCAGGTTCGCATCCCGCCTTGGTCATGGATGCTTATATATGCATTATATGTATTTCTATAATAAAAATCTTAAATATATACAATTTCTTAAATTTATAAAATATATAAAATAGGGCTAGGTTAACGTGGTGTTATAAGTCCACAGATATTGTTATTATTATTTTAGTTAAATTTCGTGGTCATTTGTAAGGAAATCTTACGTCTGAAATGCTGGGTGTGCTCAGTAGGGAGCAGCGTTACTTCAACCCATTTGGGGGGAAGGGGAAAGAAGGGAAACGTATCCACAAAGTAATTACGTGGATACTTATGGGCGTCAGTAGTAGTGAAAAGGGCTTCATTTCTTGTTTGTCCCCCCTACTACTTCACAGTGACGCGTACTGTGCGTGCTCCCGGAGTACAGTTAGTATTCCTCTCTTATGCGTCAGTCTCCCGCTCGCAAATAACAAACATATCATACTTTATCATCGTTTCAGAATACAGCCGGTGTTGCCTGTAGTCATGTCTCCTGTGCTATTAGCCCATACGAGTGTCCCCGAAGGCTTTCACAGCTGTCCGGGAGACTTTCTCGTTTTGTTTTGACAGGGAAAATGCTTTACGCACCATCCATCCAGCCCGGGGTGGGCCTTAAGGGTGTTTCGGAATACTAATGACTAAAAACTTCCGTGAGTGCCTTCGGTCGCCATGGTGAATTGTCTTGTGTCTACCAGACACAGCTGTAAAACCAGTATTAGTGTTATGACTTCGATGTGTCCTGATACGTCATGGATGTCAATTTAAGAACCTCCTCATTTTTTCCAGTTAATTAAAAATAAATCTCGATAAAAATAACTAACTCAAAGTAGAATAAAGCTTTAAAATACACTTAGGAAGTTGACATTTTGAAGTTCTCTGTACACAATTATTTTCTCGATGCGGTGAGCTCTTAACGAGCCAAGTTTTTTATTCCTTTATCGCTCCACAATATTGCGTCCCCTCTCTCCTATTTACGAGACACTCGTTAAATAATGTGTTTCGATTTCGGTGTAAAAGATCGTCATAATGAGAAAACTTTGCAAGACCTCGTGATATTGAGCAATAATGCCAACACCCTACAGTGTTCTGACAGCGAAACAATCAGTCCGAAAGTTTTTTGCAGGCCCCACTCAACTTTTGGCGACGTTCCGCTATTTCGACACTTTTATTCTTTTCAAATCTTAAGAAATGGATTAGCATTGATCGTGTTTTTTCTTGTTCCTCCTTTGTTTCAAATTTCCCAAGGTTTCCTTTTATGCCGAATTATTGATCATTTTACACTCTCTGATCGACTTAAGTCTTTAACAAATAAAAACATTTAATTTTTTTCAAAGAACGAAGTACATAATAGTCACTATTGCAGAGGCAAATTAGACACAGTATCTAAACAAGTGAAGTAAAATGTAATGGATAGTGAAAAATAGTGGCATTGTTAAATGAAAGCAGTAGCTGCAGTCGAGGCTCTCTATGTGAATAAAATACTTATATTAACTAAAAAAGAAACTTTAAGTTTAAACTTAGTACAATGTCTTACAAAATACGTTTTTTTATAAAAGTTAACTTGTAAAATTTTGTAGGACTAAAACCGGTGTTCTACGGAAGTCACAAACATATTTCATAATAATTTATTTGTATCTGAAAACTGTTTACCGACTTACGTATTTAATTTGTTAGTTAAAAAGTTTGTTCCAAATGAGACTGTCACATAAAAATACCTTTAGTATATATTTTACTGTCTTGTAACTTGATAAACTTGTACTTACAATTATTACTAAATAATCGAAGCTAGTCCTCCAATATAATACAAGAAATAGAAACATACAGCGCCAATATTTTCTTTATATCCCGGGGTGGTGACTGGTATCTCCGGCCCTGTAAGTTGTAGCGTCATGGTACATAGCCTATAGCCTAGCTCGATAAAAAGACTGTTCAAGACTGATATATTTCTCAGTTCGAGCTTGTGGTGCCCGAGATCAGTGCGTTCTAACGAACAAACACACATACTATTTTCACAGCTTTATATTACTAGTATATGTTATTGTGTTTTTACAAAGCGAGTAAATACTTACCCCTGTCAATTTAAGAAGTAATAAAATTTTATTGAACTTCCCCGTATTTTTATGCATTTTCATAGTTATGATCATACACCTGAGTGGGAATATTAATTACCTTGTAGATGTTGGGATCACCCGTAACGCTTTCTCTTCAAAAATGTTTCTTAGTTCTTATATAGCAAAATTTTACCAGAATAATTATCAATTTGTCTGTTTGTTTAAGGAGCAGTGGCATCATCATCATCATCATTATCAGCCCTTATCGGTCCACTGCTGGATATATGCCTCTTTCAATCTCCTGCTACTCGCATCCATCCGCTGGCATACACATACAAAAAGAACAATCTCCCTTTTCAATTTTATATAATATTCATTTATATTCTTCTTTCAAATCGTTCCCTCAATGCTGCAGATTGTGGCCTCCACAATTCTTTTCCCTTCAAAGCTGACTCCATCGGTTTCGCTCCTTCGCTTGGTGGAGAACAACTGACGTATTATACTAGTTGACCCGGCAAATGTTGTTTTGCCGGGTCGTGTAAACAACCTATATTACTTAAGGCTATGTGAAAGTAGCCGATTCTCAGATCTATTGAATATGCATATAAAATTTGATAAAAATCGGTAAAACCATTTCGGAGCAGTAATGTAACTAACATTGTGACACGAAAACTTTATGTACAAGATTATAAAACAAAGACTCAAACATACTGTGTATCATAAATTTTCTCACAATCAACAGGACTGCTTATCTTGCTATTTTCACTAATATAGCAAGATAAGCAGCAGTATATGTATAGAACGATTCTTGTGAATTTTTGGGTCGTGTTATTGACGGGTGAAATAGTGACAGGTGGGTAGTTTTGAATAAATAAACATGAATAAACGAAGATGTAATCGTGGATCTATCATATCTGTTACCGCAGTAAAATATTTCACCCGAAGCGCAACAATAACCCAGTGATAACAATTGGGCGAGGGTTCCTCATTGTGTCGTTACTTTGTTCATTTTGTGTTACTTTCGTTCCATAAACACTACGCAAAACTTGTAACAATTTGGCGAAGTAAGCAAAATAAATACTGTTGACGAAATCATCCCATCGCCCCAATTCTGCGAGATTATCACACACTGCGTTAATTAGGTTACCTTATTTATACCTGAAAATCTTTGCTAAGTGATGCTGACACTCATTTACATCCGCATACCTAGGTTATGCCGATTTGATTTCCTTCTTTGCGATATTTGAATAATGATTCTTAAAAATTGATAGATATGATGGACGTAATATCCTTAGAATTATTCCATATGTCGTAGGTCGTTGTGTTGGCAACAATAATGTTCTTTCGCTTATATAAAACTACGATGTATCGCATAAGAGCAGTAGCAGGTTAGTGTAATGGTCGAGAACATATAACTATGTAAGCGAGAGGTACTTCTCAGGTCGGGCAGACCCAATTCACATGCAATGCACCATGGCACCTCCTTCAATAGTATGGCATTGCGTAATTCAATAACCTACTCGTTATCTATGCATAGTTGTCACGTCTAATGTTGTGATCCATCCATATCGTCTACCTCAAAACATCGATTCCATTATACTGTAGACATATCAATATTATTTAAGTTGACTGTAATTAATTAACTTTGTACATAATTACTAATTCACAAAGATATGTTCCATCACACTTGTGTAAACGTACATAGGTCACGAGTTAACTTTCATCAATAATAATCTAAATGAATCTTTAAAATATTCATCATCATTATCAGCTCCTATCGGTTCACTGCTGGACATAGACCTATTTCAATGAACGCCAAGACGGCTGATATCCTGCTACTCGCAACCATCCCGTACCAGCTACTGCACGGAGATCTCCTACCCGCCTACTGGACGATCCACCAACACTTCGTTTTCTTAAACGCGGCCTCAACTAAAGAAACTTAGTGGTCCATCTGCCATCTGATCTTCTGAGTGTGTGACCAGCCTATTGCCACTTCAGAGAGCTCATTCCTCGCGTGATATCGGTAACTTTAGTTCTCTGCATTATGACTTAATTACGAAGTCTATTGGACAAAGAAACACCCAACGTAGCACGTTCAATAGCCCGGTGAGCTGAGACTAAATTAAGAGACCATGTTTCGGCCCTGTAGATCACCACGGGGAGAAGGCACTGGTGGAAGACCTTTGTCTTCATACTCTCCGGTATAGACGACGTGACGAAGCTTCCGGAATGCTGCCCAACCCAGAGGAAATAGTTGCCCGAGGTGGACGTATTCGTCTACGACTACGAGAATAACACCATCTAGATTGATTGGACTAGGGAGAATGTGTTCGTTGGATTACCTTTGTCTTGCCCAAATTCATCCAAAGGCCTATACGTCGGGAGGATTCATTTTTATTGCAAGCTCTCCAACGATTCGGCCAACACAACGATATTTTCGGCGAAAGGTAGATGTGACAGGTACTCGGTGTTAATATTTATGCCGCATTATGGCCAGTTTAAAATCTTAGAGAAAATTACATGATATCACCATGTTCCTGCTATCTCCCTCAATTCACAAAATCTTCAAATTTAGGTCATGAGTCGGCTTAAGATCGCGCCCTTTTTGCTTTTTTATGCAAAAGTTTTAGTATCTACAGTAACCTCATAAACATCCGCATAGTGAATAGGCAGACGCGTTTCTCTGCTTCTCTTCTTTCGTCATTCTTCATCTGACAGGTACTCTATCCGCGTTTCATGCGGTTACTAGTTTACAAAATTTTTGAGATTCCATTATAAGAATTTATTATTTTGAGTAAATGAAATGATACACTCACTTTGGCACGTACACATGATTTCACTTGTGTTTTTTTGTTAATCGATGTCTTAGACACGCTTTTTAATGAAAGAGACAAATGTCAAACACAATATTTTGACTTTCATTACGTCTACACGAAAATAAATTTTGCTACTTTGTAATTGGGATCAAATTTGTATCGATAATGAATCACTTGTAACTATAATCATGCGCATGTCTATGTGTGCTATAGTCTTCAATTCAGTTTATCCCTTTATATGATAGAAAAAAAGTTGGAGCCATTTTGAAGTGAATATCTCAGAGGACTTTTATTACATTGCAGGGTAGCAATATGAACAGCGGAAGCGTCAATCTGGAAAATAATTAAGTAAGATGTGAGACGCAAGCGTCTTAATTTGTACGTATAACGTTATGCAAATGGAAGCCGCTTACAATATTTAAATAAGCGAAATAACAAGTAATCTTTAGCACAAATTGAATAAATGATTATCTTTTCTCCTGAAATTGCTTGGCTTTTTATCCCCATATTCAATTTCATTGAAGTATACACGTTTAGGAGTAAACGTGTATATTTCAATGAAATTGAAGCTTACGATGGTAATATTAAAATTTACGTGAGTGCCCTAGGATTCTAAAGTAATATTAAATAAAATAGGGATGTGATTGATGTGCTGACTGCATTGTTTGTTATTTGCAAATGAATGTAGCCTATGCCTTTTGGACGGTTACGCATTGAACCTGACGTGTTGAACTTGACGTGTTTAGTTATTTTACTTTACATATATTTAACTTTAAACATTTTACCTGTTTTTATGAGAAAATAGTGTGATTTATATCGTAATTTTCAATCCTTATGTTCTCTTAAACGGTGCTGTTTCTTCCGAAATTCTATCTGAACAATGATAATGTATTCTCATATTATAATATATAACATGTTCACTTGTACACCCTGTCTATGGGAATAACTATTCAAATGCGTAACCATCCAAAAGGCGTAAGCTAAATTCATTTGCAAATAACAGACAATGCAGTCAGCACGTCAATCACATCCCTATTTATTTAGTATTACTTTACAATCCAAGGAGACGAATAAACGGGAGATGCAGCAGTATGTGTGGTAAGTAATTATTGGAAATGTATATGGGCGTGGGTAGACCCCAAAAGCTGCTTGTGTGTAAAGGTTTATTATAATATTATGTTTTTTATTTTTTGTCTTTATTGTTTTCTACGAATATGTCAATAGCAGAACTATTCTCTCTCTCTAATTGTTTCTCGATTAGTCATTTTACATCTATCAGTCACTTTTAGAAACCGTTTTAGAGAAGGGAAGGGTGGGGTGGAGAAGAGCAACCCTACTCTACGGTTGTATGCATGTCCATGGTCTCGGTTATAAGAACGATTTAAGGCTTTAAATACTCGTTGTCCCTTTTCTATATATATATATATATATAAAGCCAATGTTTGCTCGTGTATTGGTCTTTTAAGAACTTCATCAATATTGAGAAAGGGTGTCGTTGGCAACATAACTGTCTGTTTGCTTAGTTAAAAAATCCTGGTCTAAAATATGTGACGCAGGAGTTCCGAGATGGTTAGGCCTATTTGTAGGTTGATCGAACATCTTCAGATCTTGCAGGCGTTCACGTGTAGGTACCAAAATAAACTTTACTTGTTCTAATTAATAATCACCAAAAATGTTTCAGGATTACAATAATAAATAACGTTTAATAGCAAATGGGTTTGCAAGCGACCACCACGTGCGGGTGTTGTTTACGTAATGACGACCCGCCCGCCATTACACCTACAGCTTCATTCGGGCTACCCTCTCTCAAGAAATAAATCATTCTAATGTAAACATCATCATTAATAACAATTATTCTAATTTTAAATTATTTGTTCAAATAAAATAGCCTCTATTCTACCACAATAAAATACTATATTTATATAACATTATAATGATTATTTAATATTATTACATTTCAATTATATGATTTATTTCAGAATTATCAATGATTATTTTATTACTTATTAAGTTACTAAAAACCGATATCTAAAAAATTCGATATCTAATAAATGATTGCTATTATTTAATATATATTTATTGACTTGTGGAGGTCACCTCTGCGTCGTAGACCTCTTTTATTTCTTTCCATTTTTGTCTGTCATTCGCTATCCTCTTTCATACTGGTCCACATTTTTCTTTAAATATATCTTCCCATCGTCTCCTTGGTCTTTCTCTATTTCTATGTCCATCTCTATGCACCCAGTCCATAATTTTTCTGACCCATCTATTATATGGCATTCTGCATATATGGCCTGCCCACTTCCATTTCAAACTCCCTATTTTTGTAATTATATCAGTCACTTTTGTAATCTTTCTTATTACTTCATTCCCCATTTTATCGCATAGTTTTATGTCAGGCATGCTTCTTTCTATTTACCTTTGGTGTGTGGACAACTTATTTTCCTCTTTTTTATGCAAGGACCATGTTTGACTTCGATACGTCAAAAATGCAGAATCACCACATATCACAGCCTATCTTTTAATTTTTATACTTATTTCTTTGTTTTTCATAATTTCTTTCAAGCTCCAATACTTTTTCCATGCCATGGCTATCATCCTATTTATTTCCTTTTCCGTCTAGTTCCCAAACGAGATAATTCGGCTTAAGTATATATATTCTGCGATATACTCTATATTTTTTCCGCCCACAGTAATATTTTGATACGTTCCAAAATTATTTGTTAACAAACATGAACTCAAATTAAGCGCGCGCCGTTTTATAAATAAACGCAGATATCGATCCAAAAATGAGGCCTCTCGCAGATAGGTGATTGTTCTCTATATCTCTACATAACACATTTTATGTTGAGATATAAAGAGAGATATAATATGAGTAACGACATATAGCTACTGCGTAGCTATTAAATGTACGAGTCTCTGCTGAATGCGTCAATTTTACTCTGGCGCTTTGTGCCGTTTGTGAGATCCGTTGTGCCGGTGTGTGTGGAGTGACCTATTGTAGTAGAGGTGGCAAGGAGAGTGCCACAGTCGTTCTATATCCCTATTTTTATATACCTATAAGCTACTTCTTCAAAATATCCATCATTATCGGTCCATCCATTCCAGAGTACACCGTATAAACAGAACGATAGGCAGACATAATTTTTAAGATTGTCTGAATTGTTTACATATTGGTTACCAATTAAAAACATCACAGTGAATTTGAAAAAATCTTGTTATTTTTAAATCACTTAAAAATATCAGTACCTAACATTTCGCCAGGCACCGACTTTAAACATATATTCTGTCACAATTTATTGTTGGCTTTTGAAGTTTAATTTATGTATAAACTTTTTTATGTACATATAGGAGCGTATATATTGATTATCTATTTTTTATGTCGCATGTAAGGCTTCGTACCAATTAGCTACGAAGTTTCTCATGTCGTTTCAGGTGACAGTCCTGTCACTAAATCAAATATCAAGTACGGTGCAAGTTCGGCGCTGTAGATCTCCGCTCCGCTAATATTCCGCGCAAACTTTCATCAATTATTTAATTGTAATTGGCTCTACCCATAGTTTTCAAGTAATAAATCAAGTTTAATATATGTATAGGTACGAATATTTTGAGGCACTGTCGTTGTCCTGGGCTGAATTGAAAGTTTATAGGCGAGGTAAATTAAAATGACAAACAATATTGCAGAGTATTGAAACTACTTCATAATAACCCACTCAATACCGCATTTTATAACTACCTACTATATTATTTGACAGAATTATGTATGATTTACCAAAATAATTGCAGTTAACAAAAAAGATACACAATGCGAATGAGAGAGGATAAATGTGTGATATCATCAGAACAGTATTATGAACAGATTTATCAGGCATTGTCGCCCAAATGTATAAAGAAGTTCACTATCGGCGTGCTGGTTTGTATGTACACTCACCCGAATTAACTCGCACTCGACGTTGTTTAAAGAGGGTAAATCATTTATCTTACATTAATTAATTATATAAATTTACTATAAAAATATATATATGAGAATAGGGAATCTGTAACTTTTACTTCAAAGATTATATTCCGATACACCTTATACAATTTCAATTCAAGTTTTAATCACTGTTCATGAAACGTGTATTGATTTTTACACGTCGTTTCATATTGGACTTGTTTCGTTGAATTAAAATATAATATGTTTGAACGTTCAATAGTGCGTATGTATTTCGTTAATTTTCAGAAATTAAACTGAAGCTACATCAGAATCTGTTTTTGCTTATGTTCTCTTACTAGTCAAGTAAAAATGAAAACGCGAAACACCACCCAGGGTTCTGACGGGATCCCAGGTAGAGCATGGATACTAGCCTTGAAAGAAATGCAGCCTCGTATTGTATTATTTTTGATTGTATGCATATTGCAGGGATTTTTTTCCAAACAGCTGGAAGGTGGTAAAGCAGCTGGAAGGTGGGAAAGCTTATCCTGATCAGTAAAGAAGATCATCTGATTGAGTCACCATCAGCATACCGACCAATCGTTTTGCTAAACGAGCTAAGCAAATTATTCAAACGCATTATTTCTGCCCGTGTCATGCGACACCTCTAGGAGAGTACACGTGCGGCGATGTTCTGCCGGCGGTATCTTTGAACATAACCAACTTGGCATTTGCTATAATACTGGAAGCTCTACGATTTTATGGTGTATATATCAAAGGATTGATTATATCTGAAGTACGATAAATGGCAAAAACAATAGCAGATCGTCACTGTGGACTCCCGGCAGCCGCACTTTCACACCTTAACTGTTAAACGAAAACATTGACATATACCTTGCTATTGCTACCATATGTATACCTTATACCAAATCTTCATTAACACAATCTACGAGGTCTAATTCCTCTAACTCCACCTGACCCCGACCCGAAATAAACCTAACTTCGTCATAGCGACGCACCGTCCCTTAGAGAATATTTTACACAGTAAACAATATCGGAACTTCATTATGCCGCCAATATATGTTACAGTGTAGCAACCAATATTTATTGCAAATTCTCAGACATAATTTCGTATAACGCGGAATCTAATGTCTTATTTCTATTTTATGACTTGATAAAAGAATTTATTATTCATTGAAGTCTAACCGCATTTTGCGGTTTAATCCGTATAATTTATACTTAATTTTCAACCCCTTTAGCATACAAAGTCCATCCGTTTATTCATACGTCATAAAATATATTTCTATAACAACTTCCACTTTACTTGATCCAGTTATTTCGGCTGTGCATCGAGCAGTAAGTGAGTCAGGTCATGTTATTTTATACATATATTGATACTACATTATATATGACTTACTTTTTCTTGTTAGTTCTTGTAGTATAATAATGATGATAGGTAGAACGTAGCGAAATGGTCAAATTTTGACTTCGGTCGTAGGTGAAGTGGCCTTTAGGGTGAAGCCGTTTAGAATTAAAAACTTGTATTAATTCTGATAACTTTGTGACAGTACGACATAATTTTTATTTATTGTGTTACCTACCCTCCGTTGTAATATAGGAATGTTAAAATACTTATAATGTTGAAGACTTACGTCAGGATGACATTTGAAGGACTGTGAAACCATCCTACGTGATTGAGTCTAGGTGAGGAGTACTATGTGTATAATGGTATGCTACGAGTGTAACACATCACAGAGTTACACACACAAGGTGTACTCATCTCATGGGCCGTACTGGATATTGTATGTGTCTAACACAGGCATCAGCTGTCACGGCTGTCATTTCAAGACAGGCTATCTAAATATCTTAACAGATATGCAACAAGCGACACTCATAATGGTGATGAAGAATGTTGTTGCTACTGATCTAAACTACTGTGTCGCGCCCAAGTTTGTGTGACGGGCCATCGCCATCACCTGCCCAGTATACGGTGATCATTTGTCACTGTTATGGTACTCACAATTTCACGACAGGGCGCGAACATAAAACACATGAATGATACACCGTAAGTACCGTAAGTACTTGTGTTACACGTACTAGACAACGGAAATATATTTAATACTTTGTTTATTTATTAAATCTTATATATTTAAGATTTTTATTATAGAAATACACATAATACACATATAAACATCACACATATAAACATGGCCTTGGCGAGATTCGAACCCGTGGCCTCTGGCGTAACACGCGGACTAACGTCGTCATATTTATTAGTTATTGAAGTACGGGTCGTATAAATATTTCGATTATGTTGGCTGTTATCGCATCCAAATATTTTTCTTACAAAATCACATATGTAGTAGTAAATACACATAGTTAAGGATTAGTTACGTTTCATTATAATGCAGTATAGTGTTTTACATAAATTGTATCTGAAGGAAATTCCTATGTATAGTCCCAAATGCAATATAATATTTTATATAATATTTTTGCGGTTCTTTACTTAGGGAGGTGTTTACGCTAAATTGTTAACTGTATATGAATTTTGCATGAAAGCTTATTGATTTGATGGATCCGGTAGCTAATAAAAATGTAGGTGTCTTTTCCATTTTTTTATTCACACAATTAGCTCTAGTCTTTCATCTCTACTTTTCTTGTGAAATATATGTGAACGCGAAGATCACCTCCTAAAACAGTAATTACTGACATAAATTCTACACCCGCAAGAGCTTCGCTTGCTCGTTATTTATATTAATTAATTGTACTAATGTATTCTTTATATATTTTATCAATTTCTTCTCGTTTGTAAAATAAGTTACAAATGGGTAGTCAAATTAAAAACACAACCTTGCGCACGTCAACGTACCTATGTAAAACCTAATCTGCAATATAAAAGTCAAGCACGTGTAAATGTGAGCGGTATGACTTGATGTATGCTTTACGTATTACTAAAGGATGCTCTGTTGATATTGAGCCCGTGTTCTTTATTGACAAAACTGTCCGAAGGTCGTCCGTCTCCGTCGGCCTGATTTCCGAATGAAGCTGAATAATTCTCGCCAGCGGGAGGAGCAAACACTTTCGCCTGGTGAATGTCCTCCTAAAGGATCATTCAAAGATATTGGTCCACTTTACTTTCATTACACAATTACGTTCAAAGATGTACAATTATTACAATAAAACTATTTTGATGGTTTTTATTGTAACGAATTCGGATAAGATTTAGACGTTAATAGATACTATATTATAGAACTACGCCATGGGTAACATAAAGTCAATGATATTGCATTATACCTATGTGACTTTAAGGAAGATTTGAAAATATCCGAATTAGTTGGGCTTCTAAGAAAAAAATCATTCCGACCACAAATAGGTTTATGATAACCTATACCTAGTGTTTAGTGTTTCAAACATAAATGCGTTAAATATGTTTTCTTGGTTTGCTAAGGTCCTCTTTCTCGGTGTAACGAACATCGCGTTCTCTATCGTGATTTGCTCAAAGCTCGAGGGTGACAGGTCCTCGGAGGCGATAAGGTCTCTCTGCGAGATGCTCATGTATCACAACGAGTTCGCGCAGGAGGTGGATAAAGGCTGGTCCAGCAGACGTTTTGGAGGGAAGTGAAGGTGGTAAACGCAACTCAAACCACAACTTACAAGAATCACGCGTCAAAGTGAGAACCCTCAGAGGAGGCTGATATAGTTGTCGGATTAATCTTTTTTCTACTTGAGACCTGTGCCTTACGAAGGACTGGCCAGTCGCCGAGTTGCCCTATTGATGAAAGATTCAGGGTATCTAAATATAGGTTAGCTGATGGTGCCCGTGAGAATTTAGTGGATATTCGGTTTATCTGTGATCCCCACGCACCCATCTGCTCTGTAGTCTCGCATCAGACCTGAAAATCGAACCAGCGTACTTGGAACGTTAAATATTCACGCAACATTCGTATGTCGATTATCTTCAATGAACCACCGGAAACTCACAAACTGCAAACAAACACGCTATTTCATTTTTATAGCATAGGGGTACAAACAAAAAATCAGTCATTAGGTGAAAACCGACCACCACTAATATCTGCATATATACATATGTTACCCGGCTTTACTCCATCCCTACAAGGGGCCACCGGCTACACACAAACCACACTAGACGCGACATCATAGCCTTAACTCCACTCTTCGAATAGTGTCATGTGATCGAGAAGTGTCTCCCTAATCGCGCCAGACTAATTATACTGCAGCGCCGCATGGCAGTACCTCTTGCTTATTTACGTAGAAATAGTATCTTCTTATTTATAACGCTTTTATCTCCATGTTATATTTAGTGGTCAGCGCTATTATAACTGGCTTTATTAAAAGTCCCCACCGCGCCTTTCATTGGCATGTGCTCACATCCATGAGTGTCTTATACTACTCGGTATGAAAGGACCGCAGATAACACACAGTTCCACACGCACGTTTAGTTTCATATCAATAAAATATTTTATCTATCATGTTATAAATTAAGAAAATGAGAGTGAAGAGCAATATTAAAACTGTTTATGTGCTAAATGTATGCATTGATGTATAATGTGACTGTCGAAACAAATTTATATAAAATACCTTGATCTTAATGACCAATTTATACCTATGTTATTTATCTAATGTGTAGTCATTGAAATGAAATAGAAACAATATAATCATAACATTTCTTCAAACTTCAACATTTAAATATACCACCGGTTCAACCCTGACATGTTCGGAGAAGAACCGGCGAAATAAACACAATGGGTCTCGTGAGAAATAAATGAAGTATGTGCAATAAAATTTACAAATTATGTGATATTGATCAACTAAGAACTAAAATCTTATTCCCACGGAATGGCATCTGTTTTGGAATCATATACATTATAATAACTTTCCACAAAAACATTCCATTACACTTCTAGAGACTTTCAGGGATCCTATTGTAGACGCGTACACGTTCCCCCCGACAGTATTTATATACTCTGCGAAGTCTACAAACTGGTACATTTAGTTTGTGTATGTTTCTAACATTTCTACCATTTAATGGCACATTTGTTCTTCAAATATATATAATATTACTGATTATGGTTGCAATGTCCTTTTGTCCGTAATACTATCGTAAGATTTTGTTGAAGTAATGCCATACTGCATAGCAGGATGTAATCTCATGCTGAATAGGAGGGGGTAGTGCCATGCATGGTGCATGACCCTACATATTATGCAACGGGTCTGGGCCAGCACGACCGGGGAAGTACTTCTCGCTCACTTAATACCACCGCAAAGTGACACTGGTGGTGTCGAGTTTTGTGCGGTTCGTGAGTAGCAGGTGGCCCAGTAGGGGAGAGGTGACAAGGAGGGCCACGCGTCGGCATTAATTATTATTTATTATTATTCTTATTTTTATTATTATTATCATAATAATAATAATAATAATAATAATAATAATAATAATAATTATTATTATTATTATTATTATTATTATTATTATTATTATTGTTATTATTGTTACTATCGCTATCGCTATCGTTATTGTTTTCATTATCATTATCATTATTTATCATTATTATTTAGAAAATTTATTTTCACTCTTCTAGAGAGGTACGGATTATACTACAAGTACGGGCTTACGCCAAGTACTTAAGTTATATGATTAATTACTATATAAGCCTTCCTTGCCTATAAATTTTCTTACAATTCTGCAAGTATTTAGTATGGTCGCTTTTTGTAGAAGTATATATGTGGATCTGGGCATATTTAGAGTTTTGAGACTGGTGTGTAAAGTTAACGGTATGACTCCTGTAGAGGAAATTGTTATTGGAACTGTTTTGACGGTTTGTACATGCCATTGTGATTTAATTTCTATGGCCAAGTCTGTCTATTGAAGTGTATTGTCTTGTCGGTAATTATTGTTCTGTCCCAGTATAGTTTATATTCTGTTGAATCCAATACGGTTATTATTATTATTATTACTATTATTATTATTATTATACTAGCACAATATTTTGGCAATGATGCTCCATTGCATTCACAATAATTAATAAAGATAGTCACCGATAACATTATTCTAATATAAGGGCTGTAGCGTATGGGCGTACTCTATACTACAAGAAAGAGCTGGTAGACGATGGACAAGATGAAACAAATCACCACCACACATGTGTAGAAATAAGATTGATAACAGTTTCACCAGTGTCTACTTCATAGTACATAACCCCGTACCTATACACATATCGCTGCGAAGTGCTAAGATTTAGCGCGGCCGTTGAGTGTCGGCTTCCTTTATCTAATTTGTCAAATGCCATTACTCATTCCCTCATTAAAGAGAATGTAACTTGCCAAATTGGATGTCAAGACATCGGATAAGTCAGCTGGAAACGTGGCTTTCCTTTTTCATTATGGTAAGAGCGTGTTACGTTGAGACCACATTAGCGATCGTTTGTTAGATTGACTTAAAGTCTCATTATATTATTGTCTGCCTAAGATTTATTTTTTATGAGTTACTTATACAATTTCTACACTGATATTATTGAGAGGAAACATTTAATTGTTTGTTTGTTTGAAAATTTATTGGCTATTAAAATGGCTGCGATACTACTGGACCCTTTTGAAAAATACTTTTACCATTAGAAAGAAGAAGAATTCTATATTTCTAAGAATTCTATATCCTGAAGCAGTATAAATCATAATGAAAATGTATATAATGCAGACAAACTAAAGATGTGAAAAATGTTTCTAAATAAATCTTCATAATATAGTTACAGAAATCTTTGACAACTACCTGTCCCTGTGGTTCTCATTAATTGAGTTTGTTGTAACGTGTTATGTTTACGAAACTGAGATTAAAATTTATAATCCACACATTCTTGGAAATCAATAAATTCCTGCCACATATTGCGAAATATCCATGCAAAGCCGGGACTGACTACTAGTAACTCGTACATTCTGAGGTCATACATTCCTCCGCTTAAAGTACTTATTTGCCTCTGTAGAACTGTTCTAATCATTTGTAGACAATACTGTCGAACTATTCCTGTAACTTATTACTCAAAGCTCAAAGCACACTAATATGTACATCAAGTGATATTTCATGAAAGGTTTAGCGTTGCTTTTGTAAGTCAAAACTTGACTGCTACAAGTTTGTAAATAAATCTGTACCTTAACTGATAGGCAGCCCTAAGAAATCTACGACACATCTAAATAGCCATTACGCGGACGTCCACATGTTTCATTGTACTAACTCTTATACGTACTCATGTAGATAAATAAATAAATAAGATAAAGTAGCACAGATTATAGTAGATGATTAAAGCTGTCGGTCGTCGTTAAATTATTGTCTAAAGATTATTACTACATGTCGAAACTGCGACGACGTGAGCGACAGACACAGAATTTAAAAACTCTTTCAAGCAGGGAGGCAAGGGGGCAAATAAACAGACTAAGCCTTAAAGTGACACAGTAGGACAAAGAAAGAAAGCGGTCCCCGGTCGTGCCAGCCCAATTCCGCTGTGGTGTTACCTTTTAATAAAATCATGCAGACTTAATTATAAAATATAACGTTATTCTAAGTTTCATGATTCTTGTTCTGCTTTACAATTACATTGTATTTCATATTTTTATTGCCGGTGGCCCATTGGAAGGTGGGGATAAAGAGGGCAACGCTTCGGCATAGTAATTATGCGGATGTCCATGGGGTCTGTAGTCGTGAAAGGGCTCCGGTTCCTTGTACGCCCCCGATATAAAAAATCATTATTAGAAACAATAACGTGGTGGTATGGTGGTATTCATTTTTACGTGCGTTTAAAAATGGAAGAGTAAATATGCAACGTTATATTTGCCGAAGAGATAACGCGCTGTGTTTTAAATGTGACAGTGTTACAAAAAATGGGCAAAAAGGGTACAAGGGTCGCGTCACAAAACACGAATTTATTATAGAAACATAAAATGCCAGCGTCGGGAAGAAAATTCTTTATGGTCAAAATTTTCTATTCAAAGTACAGTAGTCTTTTGTATATGCAGCTACTTTTGATCATCACATCGGCAGTTTGTGGTGCTTAGGCAAGGGACAGAGCCGAATACCCACTGAAACTACTACGAGAGCCTCGGAGCCATCAGCGCTGCGCTTGGTGAGGTGCCCCGCGTAACTGTAAATCATCACCTCCTGCTGCACTTTAAACTTCTCTTCCTATAAGAGGGGTATATGGTGCAGCCCCTTTGGTCCAATTGGCGTTCAAACTTTGGACCTTACTTTGAGATATACGAAGTAATGGTAACAGTGTAAAATTTATGTCAAGGCACAAGCACCTGTTAGCTTGACATGTTCCAACAAACCTTTTACTAAAAGGTGGCATAACTGATGAATTGGAACCGAATCTAGCCGGCACGACCGAGGAGGCACCACTCACTTACATGATACCGTCCTAAAGTGGTGATCATACTACCGTGCTCCATGTGGTTTAGGATATCCAGTGTCACATAATACCGCCTTAAAATGACATCTCAATTACATTTCGTGTGGTTTTTGAGTAGACGGTGGCTCATTTTGGGGGAACATAGTAATTATGTGGATGTTCATGGGCATCGGTAACCACAAAAATACTATGATTTTTCGTTTGCCCCAATAGTCTATAAAATAAGTATTGGTGAGGTGGGTAGGTTACACATCGGCACTACCACAAATGTCAAAGGGCGTATGTACAACGTGTTGATTATTGTTTGGTATATTGTAATTATAATAATCTTCGATTATTATGAAAGAAAGTAGCCAAAAGCTATATATTTGTATGTAACCGATTATTTCACAATCATACAGAATAGACTTTAATAATAAATAGAGTGACTCCCGAGGAAAGTTTTCATGAATAATCTGCTAAGATCCGGCCCGGCTGGTACTATTCAAGCCGGGGCGAATCGCAAGGAATTTTTAATAATTTATAATACTAAGCACTTATTTGTATAAAAAGGAATCAGTGGTGCGTATGATGGGTTAATTGTAGCATTTAGTAACTACTTAGATCCAGGTTGAACATGTGCGGGCTGTTCTCGTATCGCATGAAACAGCTGCTCGCTGGCATATCACAAAAAATAGCGATCGCAATATTTTTGGCGCACAGATATTGAAGCGACCCATTATGTTATACCCGAGAGTATATTTATGCTCTCAATCTAGCGAGTCTTGTGTGATATTAATGGCCTATTGATGTGTTTTATTAAAAAGTTCATCTGCATTTTTTTTAACAGATTTTAGGTATAATTAGAAATAAATGAAGCGTTCAAATGATATCGCTGTTTTTATTTCTAATTGCTCAGTGACTGACCTTTATAGTATAACGGGAAAGCGAGCAATGGGAGCCTTTTAGTGACTATTGATGCCTATAGTAATCCGAAAAATTATCTAGCATATAAATTTGAATGTTCCTTCATCATTTCCAAGGATGAGTCTATATAGCGTCGTATCGTCTCTTTAGAGTGGTATATCGATTGCTATTTCCCCGGTCGTACAGTCCTAGGTGTAGTGCATGCTGGGATGACACCGCATTTTACAAAAAGTGTATAAAAGTCATTAGTATTTTTTGCTTCGTGTAATAAACCATATGAAGTAAAAATTATTTTTGTTTTTAGATTTTTGTAAATGCTTTTATGTGCGTAGCGCATAAGTTATGGTAGTAAGATTTGGTGCCATGCTGCATTGCAGCGCTCTTGTGACACCCCCGTAAAGTAAAGGCAGCGTTCTGTAGTCATCAACTTATTGGGATGGAGGAGACAGGTGCCCTAGTAGATATAAAGCAAATTAAATATCAAGCGAGGCCAGCCAAAAAAAAAACACTATATAACTTGTTACTGTTAGATTGTTACTTAATTGTGTTTCGTTTATAACATTTCAATTCGCCCTAGCTCGGAGCAACTTAATGAAACAAATTTAGGTTTTAATCTACACCTCGAGAAGGGGGATAAAGATTAGTCTTCCGCTTGTAGATAAAATATGGTTTGTCAATTACGTTTATACAGAGCTCGCCAGGTGTACGTCAATTCCATCATAGATTTTTAAAAATAATTATCTCACAGCATATGTGAAGGCAGGGGCGAGATTTTTTAAAGTATAGAAAAACGAGCAATCGGAGCCTTTTTACGACTACTAGCGCGCATGAACATCTACATAGTTACTATGCCCACGCGTTGTCCTCCTTTTCGCCTCCCCCAATGGGCTACCGGCTACTCACAAACCGCACTAAAGGCGACACCGAAGATGTCCCTTCACGACGTTATGCGAGAAGTATCCCGGTCACAATTCCGCTGTAGTTCAGCACGGCACTACCTCTTACCAGCGAATTTTAAAATGATTGATACAGACTCGATAAGGACTCCGAGATAAACAATATTATGACGGCGAATTCACTTTATAAATCTAATTAATGTATTTTGTTAGTAGTGGAGTTCCAATAAGTTTCTATAAAGCTCATATTGTCTTCATAAAAGATTTTGCTAGCAAAAATTAGTGTACAAACACTGAAACTGCCACCAATAAAGTAATTTAGATATAAAATTACATATTCACTTTGGTAAAAGTATTTTTAAGCCAAATTAAATCCTCCTGAAGGTGCGCCATCATCCGCTCAGAAGGCGTCAGGTAATCAGATTACGTCAGCCGCGGTAATGTATGTTTATCTTTAATTTATCAGCTCCGATTCGATATAGACGACTGTTTGATAGAGTTGGTAATGAAACTAGTAATCGTGCATGAGCCATTGGAGGGGAGGAGGACAGCAGGGCAACACATATGCATTGGAGGGGAGGAGGACAGCAGGGCAACACATATGCATGTTAAGAATAATGCAGGTATGTATAGATAGATGGCTCTGATTGGTTGTTTGCCCCGTATACTAAAAACCACGTTGCGCCAGCTTTGGAAAGGGTTACGATTTTGTCTTTAGTCATAAATGTTTACTTATATATATTTCTGTAATACAATATAAAATATATAATTTAATTAAATTCATTGCATAATCACAGTTATGATGTCGTGTTTTAATTGTTGTTTCTGGGAATCCATTTGAGGGGAGGAGGGAAAAGGAGCGATAAGTCAGGATAAAAAATATGCGTATGTGTGTGTGCGTCGGTAGTCGGAAAAAAACACGCAATGTTCGACACAGAATGTTTGAGCTTACTTCTTAATAACTACCATGATACTGGAATTAATGTAAGGCACAAATGAGACGTGATCGAGCTCGGTAAAGAGTTACGCTTATGTTACGCTCAATAGATAGATCGCTGTTTGCCGATTTCAATCACATTTATTTTCGGCCCCTTGGTTTCACTTAAATCATAATAACTTTAATCACTCAAGTTTCCAATGAATGCTATCTGTAAGCACAACGCGCAACAAACCTCGAACAGAAGCAATCATTGAGCCCGGCGACGTTGATCTTACTGTAGCGGAGCAAGGCTAGTAGTTCCTGTGAAAATAAAATATAAACGATCCCCAAATGATTCCACTTTCAGCCAAACATCGGCCAGCAATAAAGTTAAATCCACTTTCCTCGTGTACAATCCGTGCCTATTTGGGATATCACTTTTGATGCTTATTTTAATGTTACGTTAATCAACTAACGTAACATTAAAAGGAAGCACCTGTAACCTGTTTTTAAAACAAGTCAAGCAGAATTTAAAGAAGCGTTAGAGGTTATTGCAGTCGAATTTCTCCGGGAATAACTAAGTTAGCTCTTTCCCTCTCACCTCACTAACATGATCCTCACAAAAATTAGAGCTATGCTGACGCGTTTCATTCGGCTTGTCAGAGGTAAAGAGAAAAATATTATCATTGAAGTACCGACAAACTATAGGTTATATTTTTATATTTATAGGTATATATTTTTGGTGATGTTCCAAAGAGATATGCGAAGAGGACAGCAACCCGAACAGAGCAGTACATCATTTTATGTGCACTCCTAACCATACCGATTTTAATTGCAATAACTTATTTCATGACAGGATTTATCGAACCCGTGGACTTATACAACGTTTATACCATTCGTTTGTGTATCTGAGAAAGGCGATAATATTATTCACACTGTCCAATGTTAAGATCGAAGAGGATTTAGAAGATCGGTTATTTCTCTAAGATCATGGTGAAATGGCCGATTTTTGTTCGTGATCGTAAAGTTGAGTAATACGCTTTTGTCACTTCCACCTTGCATCGGAATCGTATGGCGACCGGAGAGGCATCGAGAAGTTTCCGTGTGTTTTATGAAGAGGACATTGCGTCTGCATAGGTATTCGACCGGCTGGCTCTGTTCGTAACGTGGCGGTTGGTCCGCGTGTTACGCCAGACGTTGCCGTTTCGAATCCCGCCTAGGTCATGGATGTTTATATATGTATTTCTATAAAATAAAATAAAATATACAAGACTTCTTATATATAAAAAAATGAAAAATACACAAGTTCTTGTTATACTTAACACAGGACTAGGCTATACGTCCACACATATTTAAAAATAGAGAAATTTCCTCCCACTGAGTGTAAATCATGATAAAGAAACCAATTCAATTATACATTCGTCTCGGTGTACTTGAATGGCTATTAAAATATTTTTTTCCGTTCTATGTTATACAGAATGTCTGTTGAAAGTCCGAGGGTGTCCACTTTTGTTGAGAAGTAGGGAAGTACTATAAATTATCAGCCAATCCGTAAATGGACTAATGTCAGTATAGGTTATGATCCCAGCCCGTAGCAGCATACAGTGTTAATTAATATTGAACGCTTTCCCGCTTTTATTCCAGCAAGGGAGGAGAAATGGGCAATAGGAGACATTCAGCGACGAGCGACACTCATCAACACTTCTATCTTTGATGGTTAATCAAATGTTATGCCCTACTTCATACCTTTTCCCAATGGCAAGCTGCTCACAAGTTGAAAAAATGCAACACCATAGCCATAACCCCTCGAATATGACTTTGTGCCTTCCTGTTGTTATTCGGAGGTGGATAGTTGTTAGTTTTGATACGAACTCAAAGATACTTGTATATAAAATGATCTTCTGCGATAAATATACAATTAATCGTCCTATTAAACAACATATTTTGTCTTTACAAAGAAATGATTGTTCGAAGATATGAAAGTAAATTTATTTAAATCTCAGATACTGTAAGGGTTTATGGGAGCGGTCACGACATTCGACATCTTCAACATCAGATTCTTCCTAAAAAGTCTCACGTTAATGTGAAGATTTCAATTCGAATTGTAGGCCTAATTTTTGGCAGTTCCGCCATCTTATATGACACAACAACTAAAAAATTTCATATTTTCATATTTACAATTTTAGTAGGGTAAAATTAAATATTGAAACAATTGTTAGGATATCTCGCACATAAGGAAAAGCTAAGGATTACTCACAACTGCAGAACCACAGCGGCTGCAAATGAAATATTGCCATCTATTTGGAAGAGTAATATAAATTCTTTGAACAACACCTCTTCGTTATAAGGCGCATAATTATAAGTCGACAGAGCAAAATTAACTAATTTTAGCGTCTAGATAATACAGCTTACATTAATTTGTGTGATTGATTCAAGGAAGAGTCCTGCTCTATCTAGGTTATCCTCGTCTTAACATTTTACAAACTAATCATAAAAATATATTTTATGATTTTTTTAGATATGATCTTAAACTCGGTAAAAAAAACAGTTTTTACGTCCAGCTACAGGAAAGTTGAAAGGGAAACCAACTGTCATAAGTGAGTGGTACAATGAGAATTTCCGTCAAAAGTCTTGACATTATATATATGTCAACGTCAGCCACGCTGCTGTTACAGCCTCTACAGCTATATTTTGGAGACAAAATGGAAAAAAACAGTCGGAATAATATTGCGGATTAAAAAATCTAACCTATCACTTCTTTGAGCTCACTTACTTCATGAAAAAAAAAAACTATACCTAATTTAAAGTCGCTAGGTACGGTAATTCCGGTTGTGTGCTGAAACACTGGCTGAAGTCGGTCAATTAGGGAATATCTTTACGCCATGTTATATCCTGCAATGGCACCACCGCTTAACAAGTTTCAGTAATAGCAGTAATCAGAGTGATTAAAAAGCTAAGATAAACCGCCTACAATTGGTATTAAATATTTTCTTAAGCAATAAAAAACTTACATTGTAATACAGTAGACAATATAAAAACTAAATGGTTTTTACTTATTATTCTTGCTATTTTCTTTTTTAATTTGTTTTAGTAAATGAAAACATTTTCGCAAATATCAGAATGATGGAGCAGTTGCCTACGTAGCGTTACAAGAAAATAAAAAGAACAAACACAAAAGAGCTCGGCCTATTTCAAATGTAAATCTCCGCCGTAACGGGTCGTCTCTGGAAGAACAAGAGAGGTCGTCGCGATTCCCGTTCTTTGCACTCGTTGACTTGGAAAGTTTCAAAGTTGACGCTCGCAATTCTCAGCAGAATTTGGGACTGTATGCTCCTTAAAAAGTTAAGTAATACCAATTCACGAGACACCAGGATCATATGCTAAAGTACCTACTGTGTGACTTTAAAGAGTTAACTGTTTAATATGCTACGTGTATGTCTTCTTCTTGCTATGCTCATGACGGTGATTCTGTCTCATTCCACGAGAAAATCTAAAGAAACGCGATAAAATCTATTAAAGAGACACAATAATGAATAATATTCGCGTAAATATACGAAAACAATATGTAAATCGGTACGGACTGGAAACCGCAAATAAAATACGCCGCCTGGAAGTTCTTATGACAAAGCGCGCAAAATTTGTAACATCCCTCATCAGATTTAACCTTATTCCCACGTGTGTCAAAATTTCGCCAAACATGACAGGTAGCGCTATGATTTAAAACCAGGCGAGTAAAAAATAATTATGCTAGGCAATTCAACAGCATAGTTCCGAATTACACCGAGTAGCAGAACAAATACAATTTTCCACCGCAAATTTAAAAACAGTATTATCGACTTTACTTACTTTACTTTGAACAAACGAGAGAATTCCAAGTACAAAACATGCAAAGATAAATAAATTTCTAAATTTGAAAAATTAAACAAATTATAAAATGTAAATAATGATACAGTTACCATATACAGATAATAACCAATCACAAGCAGTGGTTAACCTGTCAAAGCAAATTTTAGATGTCAATACTGTGAAGGTATTAGAAAAAGGTCTGAACTTAGCCGTTGCACCAAGAAAGGTTCCATATGAGGAAATTATATGTAATATTGAGGATTGTCTGGCAAGAAACAATGTTATGAAGGAAGATTCAGAGGCAATAAGACAAGATGTATCAGCATCCTTACGATGAAGTACTGTGTCAAAATTGAATATTCCCAGAGATCAATACATTCCGTTAACAAACCTGCGCATTTAACTAGAGTTGACAATCCTACGTGCAGATAACAGAAATGCTACTGTCATAATGGAAACATCCCATTACAACGATAAAATTCGACAACTTTTATCGGATGAGAACACCTAGCGAAAGATCAAAACCGACCCCACCAATAAAGTTCTAAGTGATCTTGTCAAGAATAATTCGGATACACTGAATTTGGACATTAGCTTTCTAATAACTTCATGTGCTAAACCTCCTAAACTATATGGACTACCAAAGATACACAAATTAAATGCCCCGCTACGTCCGATAGAAAGCCAGATTGATTCACCTACTTATAGATTGGCACAACATGTGACAAGAGTGCTTTCGCCGACTCTGTTTTTCCGGTACTAGACGTGAGCTAAATATCGGAACTATAGTGTCAGTAGCGGCTCTTTCGGCTCTTGTACTAAGAAAATCAGTAAGTCATCTATATAGACTTGTCCTGGTCTGATCGTGCGATCCCGGGGCAGGGGTGTAGAGGCGACTTGCTTGTGGTGTCTTTTTCGTTTTCCTTCTTGTTTTTGTGTTGTTCCGCGTTGCGTGGTTGTGTGTGTGTGTCTGTGTCGGACGTGTTTGGTGGGATTTCCGCAGTTTGTTTACATCAAATTTTAATTTGGTGAAACTACTGCGGGAATTGTGTGTAGTGTTTTTTATTATTCTTTTTGTTTAGTTGTACTGTTGTTGTCTATTCTGACGGGAACATGTCAGATGGGTTTCGGGGTGGGGGGACGAGTTCGTCACGGGGAAGGGGCGGGGTTCGCCCTAGGGGGAACTCTGAGGAGTTGGAGGTCTTGGAGGACCTTTCGTCGCTGGCGTCTTTGTCGGAGGCCGAAATAGGGCGCAAACGCCTATTCATGGAGGGATCTGGGGACTCCGGTTCCGGATCGGAGTAAAGCGTGGTGGCAGCAGGGGGGTATAGGTCACGCAACGTGGCCAAGAGGGGGAAGTCCCACACGCTAGCGGGAGTAAGGGCGGCGCTGCGAGAGCGCGTTGCGAATGAAAAGGAGAGGGCCTTCCACAAGGAGAAGGAGGCAGGAGCGACTCAGACTGCGACTCCTGTGATCTTGGAGGATGTGGATCGGTGTGGGGCTGATGAGGTAATGGTGGCGGCTGAGGCCAATCTCAGCTTAATACTGGACCTCGCCGGTAGGTCCACCAACCTCAAAGGGGGCTATGCCTCCAAAACAAGGACGGCAGCGGGATCCATCAGGGAAA
>JAFELO010000552.1:59103-73508 GCA_017140195.1 Eumaeus atala | reverse complement strand
GTCATCTGCTACGCGGATGACACCCTCGTCTATGCCCGGGGACGAGACTATAAGGAGGCGGCGCGGCTGGCCGATGTCGGCGATGACCTTGTGATCAGCCGCATAGAGAGGTTAGGGCTTCGGGTCAGACTACACAAGACCGAAGCCCTCCTCTTTCGCGGGACTGGCCGCAGGGGACCCCCGCCGGGGGCCGCTCTGCAGCTCGGAGAGGAGAGGGTCAGGTTGAGCCCCCACTTAAAATATCTGGGGTTCAACCTTGACGGAGGGTGGACCTTCGGCCCACACTTTGCTATGGTGGGACCAAAGGTCGTCAAGGCGGCGAGTGCGCTGGGCAGACTCCACCCGAACCTCGGAGGACCCAGCGCCGCCTGCAGGCAGCTGTACTCCGGTGTCTGTCGGAGTATGGCGACGTATGGTGCCCCGGTTTGGGCGGACGGTCTCACTGCGAGGAATAAGGCCCATCTGCGCTCTGCGCAGGGGGTTGTCGCAGTGAGGTCGATCCGGGGGTACCGTATGTTATCGTGGGCTGCAGCGACAGCCCTAGCCGGCGATCCCCCGTGGGAGCTCGTGGCGGAGGTTCTTGCCGAGAGCTGCTCCTATGTCTCGGCTAGAAGGGCTCTCGGCCTGAACCCCACGCATGGCGAGATCCTACGGATTCGCCGGCTAGGGCATGTGGCGTTTATGCAGAGCTGGGGGGAGGACCTGTCGCGGCAGCCATACGGTACAGAGTTAACGGCTGCCTTGCGCCCGGTCCTCGAGCGGTGGATGCGCCATAGGCGCAAACCCCTCACCTTCCGTCTAACGCAGGTGCTCACCGGGCATGGTTGCTTTGGAGAGTATCGGTGCAAGACGGCCCACAGGGAGCCGACGACTCGGTGTCACGATTGTGACGCGGCGGTGGACTTGGCCCAGCACACCCTCGAGGTGTGCCCGAGATGGGCGGCGCTGCGTCACGATCTGACATCAGTTGTCGGTGGGGACTTGTCAAAGTCGAGCATCTTCCTTGCAATGCTCGGCAGCGACGAGTCCTACAAGGCGATGGCTTCCTTCTGCGAGACCGCATGTCCCAGAAGGAAGCCGACGAGCGGGTGAGAGCGGAGGCTGCCGACGCGGCCTCCCCCCGCCGACGACGAATGGGGGTACGAAAGAGGCGCTATCTGCAGCGCCTTCAGTAGTGCCCCTGTGTTCCGTGTCGGGCCGGGATAGGAACCCGGTGCACTTCCAATGACACGGCGTCGTGGGGACTGTCTTAAAGTAGCCGGTCAGTCTCCAAGGAGGTGAAGTCTGGCCTTTTCGCCGAGGCCAGCCTGTCGCTGGAGGGGTCCTGTTGCCTGTAGATCCGGGACCCTCCACTTATAGCGGCTGATGGCTCCCGTAGGGGTTTAGTTGGTATTACTACCCAATGGCCGAGTCCAACATAGGTCTGGAGGTCATAGGTCTAAATGCATTCACCTTCGTCACCAAAAAAAAAAATAAAAAATAGTGCTTTCGCCACTACGTGGTCAGACCAGCGCCTATGTAAAATATGCTTATCATTTTGTTGAAGTTAAACAGCTACAACTCAATGAAAATGAAACGATGGTGAGTTTTGATGTACAGTTCCTATTCACATTCAATAGAAAAATATTTTGAAGTGGTGCCAAGAAAGCTTAACGATAATAATTTGCCTTCTTAAACACTGCCTCACTTCATTCTACATGTTGTGGAATGATCAATTTTACAACCAATTGGACGGAGTCGAAATGGGATTACCTGTGTCTCCCGTAGTTGCAGATATATTTATGGAACACTTTGAAGAGGCTGCCCTTCAAACTCTACCTATAATACCAAGATTCTACAAGGGATACGTCGATGATACATTTACGATACTACCAAAGGATAAAGTATTTATATTTTTGGTACAGTTTACGATGGACTTAGAAACCAACAATTCATTGGCTTTATTGGATGTTTTGTTAATCCGCACACTCTAGGTCATGCCGTGTATAGGAAACCGGGCCAGGTATTTGAATAGTGTTTCACAACACCATCCAATATAAGTAAGTACTGTTGGAAAGTCCTTCAAAGAGCTCTAGACATTTGTGACGAACAACACCTGGGTGCCGAACTTCGGCATGTCAAACAATTACTGATTAATAATTGTACTGATTAATCAAATTCCTCGTCTACATCTCAAAAATAAAGTGGAACCGGCCACATTTGAGAGAATACCGCTTTTACTACCATACATAAAAAGGGTCACTGATAAGATTGGCTACATGCCGAAGCGTGCTTTTTTTGAAACTTTCTTCAAGCCACTAAAAGAGCCTCGGATCCCCCTACAGGATGTAGGACTATACAAACTCGATTGTGACTGCGGGCTTTCATACATAGATCAAACAAAGAGATCAGTAAAAACACGCGTTAAAGAACATATTGCAGATGTTAAACATCGTCGTTCTACTAAGCCTGCAGTTTGTCAACATGTACAAGATAACGCCCGCCATTATATTATACATGACAGACCTCACATCCTCGCGAAGGAGTCTCGATTCCGTCCAAGGCGGTTACAATTAGAAAGCATCCAAATTTTAACTGAGAGGATGGTTGGGTCTTACCACCTGCTTGGGATCCGGTGATAAATATAATTAAGTCAAAAACAATAAATTACTACTTATTGATGAGAATCCCAGCTGCAAGACACAATTGCGATTTGATGAAGCTCAAATCCTCACTATTATGTATAATAATTATAATCCTACTGGTCCTTTTAGTGCTACTAATAATAGTGACATCTGGACATCTGTCATCTACGTCCACTCTTGACCATGTCTGCTATTAAGTTTCTGAAACGTTGGGCTAGTAAAACAATTAAATAAACAGCGTTAAAATCATGAAAAGTAGTTTTATTGTCAAAAGTAGTTTATTGGTGTCACGTACAAGGTATGTACGCATTGCCATGCTCTAAGTTCAAAAATGAGCGAACAACACGTCCCACGCGTTGCGCGTCTGGAAAATTGCAAGTGCCTGAAATTGAAACACCGCCTGAACCATTAAACAGTGTACCTATCGGCACAGATCCAGATTCTAACGTGTGTGTGTGTATGTGTGCGTGCGTGCGTGCGTGCGTGCGTGCGTGCGTGCGTGCGTGTGTGTGTGTGTGAGAGAGAGAGAGAGAGTAAGAGAGAGTGTGTTAGAGAGGGTGTGTTTAGACGGAAGGCCGTTAAACGGAACTAGACTTTGTACAGTCTAGACACAAAGCCCAAATCAAGACCCTACACGAATAATAGGTCCGCGTGTTACGCCAAAGGTGCGGTTTCGAATCTCGCCTTGGTTATGGATGTTTATATATGCGTGATATGTACTTCAGTAAGAGAAATATTCATCTTAAATATATAAGATTTCTTATTTCCGTAGTCTAGTACCTGTAATTCAAGTCCTAACGGTACTTACCACAGGGCTGGGCTAACGTGGTGTGATAATTCCCCAGATAATATTACACAGGAAAATATTAAATTTGCGATAAGGTGTCAATTAGTTAAATGTGAGTAGAGCAGAGGACCAGTAGTCGCCGTTTTGACGTACATTGAGAGAGTCCCATGTCCAGTAGTGAACCGAAAAGGTCGATGTCGATCATTTTGTTTCATGTTTTTAATATGATACATAACGGTTTTGTTAAGAAATTTACATAGTCTGTCTTTTGATGACAGCAGTGCCCCCGGATGCCTGTTTTACTTACATACAATATCCAGAGAAGTCCCGAAGGCCATAAGATGAGGACACCTTGGGTGTGTACCTCCGCGATATGTTCCAGCTTGCCGTCATACATGTAATACTCGTCACCGAGAGTCCATTACGTAGGGAGGTAACACAGTCCTCCAAATGTCACCCTGACGTAACACTTCAACACATATATAAGTACCAATGGATATATGAAAGTGAAATGTAAAATAAAAGTGGCATTTTTAAATGCCTTTAGTGTGACATGTTTAACAAATTTGTTCCCAAATGAACTGCACAAATCCTACTTGTAGTATAGATACAATTTGCGACAAAGCAGTTCACATGCGATACGAATATTTGGTGCTCGAGGACTTCCTTCAGAGGAAATTCAATGTTTGTAGAATATATAATATACCAAATATTTTTGAAGCATTACGTCGTCCACATTTTTTAACATTTCCTCTTCGAAAACTATATGCTGTCCGTTTTTTTTATCTGAAATTTTATCCACATCACAAAATAGTACAAGTCTTTTGTTGTACGAACCACTTGTTTAACAAGTTCGACGTTTCTAAATGTTTCTTGCTAAATGTATTATTGCACTGCAAAATTACAATGCAGCATGCCTACAAAACTACAAGCACTACCTACAAAGGCCACTTAAAAAAATCTCCGTTATTTGTGGCACGTATTGTACTATTGTCTGTTGTGTTTCCCAAGAAAGTCTTCACGGAGACATTCACAAGGCGCCTCTATTCAGCTCTATCTTCAGCTCGCATCAGGACTGCAGACACTATGAGTCCCGTTGTGGCGCTTATTTAGACAGAGCAGCGCGCGGGTTGGTGTTCACCTTGTGATTTTTTTAGTTGTATGTATTACCTAAAGTGTATATACAATAATATGTCAATTTATTAATATAAAAATATAAACTAAAAAAACGTACGCTCACGACTCAACATTTGGAAGTTTTATTCGCGTGGTCAACTCTGATCCACTTAATTTTTTTATCTCTCCACAATACACCATTCTTCTACTGAGGCCCTGCTTAAATAATATGTGTGAATCTGTGTAACAGGTCGTCCCTATGAGAAGTTCTTCTGAAGCCTGAACAATATTCCGGAAGACAACTTCAGACAGCGAACAATCAATTCCAAAGCTTTTCGCGGGCTGAATAAAACTTTCAGCGACGCTACACTTTTCGACACTTACTTCTTTTTAAAATCTTGGATTTTTTTTAATTTTATGCTAAATTTTAATGCAGTAAGAGATATTGCCACATTGCTATTGAATCTGAGGTGGTAAGTTAAGGTGGATAAAAAAGGCCTTATTTAGCAATTTATTTATGATATTATTCATATTAAAAATATTATATTGTGAAGTTATGTCACAAACTATATGACTTTCAAGTCAACTAAGGACAATGCGAAAATAATAATAGGTATTAAAAAGTATAGAAAAGGTATATTTCTAGTGTAGTTCATATTATATATTCATATTAAAAAGCGAAGAAATTGTAACAGCGAGTGTTGCTAGGGGACTGGTATAAAACAAGAATAAATAATATTTGCAGCAGGGAGCTTAGTGGTGACCGAAATAAGAGTTTTGAACAATGTTTTTTATTTATATTTTTTATTGAAATAGAATACAAGCAATTAAGTTTAACATTTTGAATCCGTGTTCTAAAATAACCGTATGGAGTGTTAACTAGTGTTGCATAATAGTACGAGGCGCGTCTTAGCTCTGTCTCTTTAGGCAAAGAAACTAAAACAGCAAATTAAATGATACAACGGATACATATAAGTACACATACATATAAAACTGTTGAAACAATTTTAAAAGGGTACAAACGGAAACGATATAAGTGGCACAGGAATAATTTCTGTAACAGATTTAATGTAGAGATTAATGATAACTGTATCCTGTTTAAAGTGTTACAGCCATCAAGGTATAATTCATTCCCTGGTTTGTAAAAAATCAATACGTAAAGTATTACACTAACAGTGATATTTATAGACAGCTGCTGCTGCAGTTTTGCCAGAGTTGCAAAACAGCACTAATAGGTACTCAATATCTGATTTTGAATTGCACAAAACGTTTACTATATCTGTTACAAACCCAGATATGTTCTGTCGGACGAATACAACCACATCATGACTACTGTCTGACACTTTCGGCAAATACGACGGTGTACGGACACGCACACGGCCTCGAGGACGGATGCGATACATACGCTACAACCCACACACTTGTCAAGTAAGACAACAGCACACTTGTTCGACTACGAACACTACGAACATTCCAAACGATACCTCCAGAGTAGGGCCTAATTCCAATATTATCCAATACAATCGCAATTCGCCTAGCGCAAATAATAGCGCCGTAACGGTTAGGTATTCTGAGACTAGTGCACGCGAGTTCCTTTACCCCTCTGAGGGTAAAAAGGAGTACGGCCCATCCCAGTCATGATCCTCTCCATGAGGCAAACGTTCCCGTCAGCGCCCTGGTCGTTTTAACTACCGAGCCGCCCCAAACGTCAGAGTCGTGGGAGGAGGGACCCACGATAATAATGGCTACATTATCTTTTACTTTCATATCGGGATGCATGTCTCCCTTCTGTGGGTATGAGTGGGAGGGGGGGGGGGGTCGGTCCCACTTACGACCCTCCAAACCTAGCCCTTTTAACAGATGACCACTCATAGCAATCCGATGAGGCTGTATTGGCTTCCACAGCGCAAGTTCATGTCCGAAAAAAAAAAACTATTGTTGTTTTGCAGATAAATCAATTATTTTTCATTGTCTGTGTGTTATATTTCCGTTTATAAAGTTTGGCAAGGGCTTGTTGTTGTTGTTCGCAGGAACCGCGACTTAGCGAACGCGTGTTTTTCACGTCGAGGAAGACAAGTACGGAATTGAAAAGGAAAAATATTTTTCTCCTTCGATAATTATATTTTTTAAATTCATTTGAACGCAGGAAAAGTGTAGAGTTACAACACGTTGTGATTATATTATCTTGGACGAAACTGTCGTTTCTCGTCCTCATCGCAATCATAAATAACATGGAATATGTATGGGCCTTTAAAAAGAGAGTTAATACCAACATTACAGAAAGAACAGGCAATCATACATGGTTGAGCATCTCCCCCATATGAAACACTTTTGTGAATATTTCGTAAAAATTTTCGCTATTCTATCTCGCTGAGTTCAGTTTAGAGATCCTGTATATTGTAAAATAGGTGATGAGTTGAAATTGAACTGATTATTTGTATATTTTTTCATTTCACAGTTGCCAGGGAAAGTATGTAGTCACTTAACATTCACTTTCAAAATTACTGATATTTTTGAAAGAAATTATAGATTTGATTGCAGGCCATCGCAACAACTTAATGCATTTAAGTTATCATGTTTAGTTAAAAATACCATAATTCAATTTATTTAAAAGAAGTAATGTGTTTCGTACGCAGTTATGCAAAGTGTATCATAATCATTTTTGCGGGGTTAAAGATTACAAAATAACATAACCCATTACTCACTTAGCTACTAAAATAGAGAAGAAGAACCTATTCCGTTATCACTCAATCATCAGCGGCTTATCGTAATTTGTCACCATTGAATGTTACTACATTTTCCCGAAGTTTTAAAGCCCTGTGTTCACTCACAAATTAACAGTTATTATAATTTGTCACGAATTATGACCGTTTCATGTTAAACAGTACCAGCAGTAGTAGTAGCAATAATAATAATAATAAAATACTATATATTGTACCGAGTATTTACAATAACTTATTCTAGAACTTAGAAATATGCACGGGCACAAAAAGGCGGTCTTACCGCAACAAGCGCTCGCTTTCAGACAACCAGTATGTAAAAGGAGATACTATACAAAGAGAAGTATTTGGCACAAACATTGTATAGAAAAAATATACAAAAAATAAATTAATATATATTGTATACAAACATGATCATAGTAGTTGTAGTAATACATATTTCTATAGTCTGTCTTGTGATGACTGCAGCTGTGACGCTTATGTTAGGTCCATGTTAGATTCAGTACGGTCCTAACAACCCTGAGATGAAGATATCTTTTATTTTGTTGTTGGGTTATATTTAGTGTCCATTAGTAACTCTGTAACAACTCTTTCACCGTGCGAAATTGGAAAAACATTTTTTAAACACCTTAACTAACAGGTTTTGAATTTATTCAGGGATGCCATTGAAAAGTCGACAAGCCCGGCAGAAAGTAGTTTACTTTTTAACTACGAAACTAACTCTGTATTCCAGACTGAAGGAAAGGGATTTAAACTGCTGCAGCTAGGAGACTAAGTACATTTCTAGAAAAAACTATGAATTCCGTGATTATTATTTTCTTCTTTGGCTTAATGGTTATTTCCATTTATTACTAATAGATATGGACGACTTGTTACATTATGTTATATTCATTTTCAAATAATATATAATCTAGTTAGTGATCCACCCCGTTTCGCCCATGAATAATAAACAAACTAGACATTAACACCTTCTTCGAGAAGTACTTTATCCACATGTGAATATAGCATGCAAATCAGTTTAGTAAATTTAGAGCAATTAGATCACATAGAGATAGGGTGTTTAGGAACTTAGTTTTATTTCTAAGGTTTGGCCAAAATTGGCCAGTATAGTCAACTAATGTCAGATCTTACGAGATTTAGTTTTGTTTCTGAATAATCTAAATATGAGCTAAGTTTTATCTAAAGAAGACAGAAGACTGTAGACCCAAGTTTGTTAAGGTGAGATATGGGTTAAAAAGTTAGTGTATTATGTTCGCAGCTTGCTTTTATAGTAGGCAGTTGATTTAGCCGTCCATGTTCAGCCTTTAAAATATAACTCATGTTTGAATAAAATTTTTTTATTATCGTCAAATACTAACTATTTATACAACTACATTCAAAACTCTATCAGCATAACTTTAAAGATTTTACAATGCTTGACACAGACAACTCATGGTTTACATAAAATTGTAATCAACCAAGCCTCAACACTTTACTAAATAAGTAAACCTTCTTTACTATATTCACAATTATATAATTTATATACGACCGTTTCCGTCTTATCATCATCATATTTGTTTACCTGGTGATAATAAGTAGAAACCGGCCGTACATATAAACTAAAATTAAACAATTGTGGAAATATGTACTGTTTTATTTAAAGTTTTATTTTATATTTTATTTAAATATTTCCAGTTTATTTATTTATTCAAGCGTTAGCATGAATTTCTAGCAAGAAGTAACAATACATTAAATCAACTACTACCAAGCCTCTTCGACCATGGCGACGCAATGGATCCATATTTATAATGTTCTATTTTACGTGGGTTATTAATTGTAAACGAATTTTAGAAAAAACTTATTTAAGTATTAATCTTCAGAACAGCCATTTTCAAGAGCAAATAGTTACGATAGACTAAAAATATAGATCAAAATTATAGTATAGGTGAGGATAGTGTTGCCAAGGTTAGGTTCGACTCAGTTTTTCCGGTACTAGGCGTGAGCTAAATATGGGAAGTATAGTGTCAGTGGCGGCAACCGAAAGGTATCAATTAGGCGCATCTTTTGGTGTTCGAATTTTCTTCGTGCGACGTCGGGTTGCGGAGATATTTGCATTTTCGTGATTCGGCTCTTGTACTAAGAAAATCAGTAAGTCGTCGATATAGACTTGTCCTGGTCTGATCGTGCGATCCCGGGGCAGGGGTGTATAGGCGACTTGCTTATGGTGTCTTTTTCGTTTCCGTTCTTGTTTCTGTGTTGTTCCGCGTTGCGTGGTTGTGTGTGTGTGTCTGTGTCGGACGTGTTTGGTGGGATTTCCGCAGTTTGTTTACATCAAATTTTAATTTGGTGAAACTAGGGGAAATAGCGGGAATTGTGTGTGGTGTTTTTTATTACTCTTTTTGTTTTGTTGTACTGTTGTTGTCTAGTCTGACGGGAACTCGTCCCCCCACCCCGAAACCCATCCCGGTTTCGGGGTGGGGGACGAGTTCGTCACGGGGTAGGGGCGGGGGTCACCCTAGGGGGAACTCTGAGGAGTTGGAGGTCTTGGAGGACCTTTCGTCACTGGCGTCTTTGTTGCAGGCCGAAATAAGGCGCAAACGCCTATTCCCGGAGGGATCTGGGGACTCCGGTTCCGGATCGGAGGAAAGCGTGGTGGGAGCAGGGGGGTATAGGTCACGCAACGTGGCCAAGAGGGGGAAGTCCCACACGCTAGCGGGAGCAAGGGCGGCGCTGTGAGAGCGCGTTGCGAATGAGAAGGAGGAGGCATTCGAGGTGGCACTGCGGAAGAGGGCCTTCCACAAGGAGAAGGAGGCAGGAGCGACTCAGACGGCGACTCCTGTGATCTTGGAGGATGTGGATCGGTGTGGGGCTGATGAGGTAATGGTGGGGGATGAGGCCAATCTCAGCTTAATACTGGACTTCGCCGGTAGGTCCACCAACCTCAAAGGGGGCTATGCCTCCAAAATAAGGACGGCAGCGGGATCCATCAGGGAAATGATGGAGTCCCTGGTGGGTCGCACGGAGGACGAAGAGGTGAGACGGCTGAAGGACGATAACGCGCGGTTGCAGCGAGAACTGGGCAACCTGCGGGAGGAAGGTCGCGCCTATAGGCGCGATTTCGAAAAGGCGCGGAAGAAGTCGGCTGAGGGGAATGAAGAAATCCATAAATCAGCCGATTTCATGAAGGAGGTTGGCCAGTTGGTGGGCAATATAGTCGATGCGCGCATCTCAGGCCTTGAGATGCGGATCCCTCCTGCTCCACCCCGCCATCCCCCTCTTGCAGGGGATAACAAACCGCTGGCGAAGGAGGTCAGGGCTGCCATCGCAGCAGGGAAGCTGTCGGCGGTCGCTAAGGTCGTGGAGGTGGAATGTCCCGACGATAGGGAATTTCCTGCCCTACCCCAGCAGCAAAAGGGGAAGGGCAAGGGAAAGGGCAAGAAGAGCGGCCAGGAGTGGACGGCCTTCGGTCCCTCCACGACGAAGGCATCTGGTCCTCCAGCGGGTAGGGGCATGAGAAGGCCGCCATTCAAGAGGCGGAAACTTCGTGGACCGATGTGGTCCGGCGAAAGGCGCAGAAGAAGCCGGCAGCACCAGTGCCGCCGGTGAAGAAGATAAACACACCGGCAGCTTCTGCGCCGCCGGCGAAGAAGAAGGAGGTGGCGAAGCCGAAGCTGTCACTCCCCCGCTCCCCGGCCGTAGTAGTCAAGTCACGGCCGGAGGCAGTGACGAAGGGGTGACGTACGCTTCGGCATTAATCAGGGCGGAAAAGGAGGTGGACTAGGAGGAGCTGGGTATTGGTCCGCTCCGGATTCGCCAAATGGCGACCGGGGCGCAAGTCATAGAGCGGCCCGGCTCCACGAGCGGGCGAGAAAGAGAATAATCTCGCCGCTCGCCTGCAGGAGGCGCTAGAGGAGGTGGCAGAGGTAAGCAGGCCCGAGAAGAAGGCGGATGTAGGACTCTCGGGCCTGAGTGACGCGGTCACCGCAGAACGTCTTATGACTGCGGTGGCAAAGGAGGGGGGCTGCAACCCGGGCCAGGTATCCGTGCGCAACTATCGCACGGGGCAGTTCGGCTCGGGCTCGGCCCACATAAAGCTCCCGGCGACAGCGGCTAAGAAGCTGCTCGAGGCTGGGAGCATAACGGTGGGGTAGTGTCACGTCACAGTCCACTTCCTGCAGGCGCGCCCCAGGCACAGCTACCGTTGCCTGGGGATGGGGCACGTGTCCAGTACGTGCCCCGGAGGAACTGACCGCAGCAATCTGTGCTACCGCTGCGGTCAACCCGGCCACAGGGCCGGAGGGTATTCGACCGCCGCTCATTGTGCGGTGTGCGCGGACGCCGGCAGGCCGGCGGGCCACGTCATGGGGGGCATGTCCTGCAAGCCCCCCGTCCAGCGCGGGAAAGTTGGCGTTCGTAGGGGTCTACTTCTCTCCGAACCGCAATCTGGCGGCCCTGGAACGGTTTCTCGAAGTTCTGGGGCCGCTGGTAGGGCAGCTAGCCCCCCTCCAGGTGTTCGTGGCCGGAGACCTCAATGCCATGTCCACGGCATGGGGTAAGCCGGTCACGAACCCGAAAAGGAGGGAGGTGGAGAAGTGGGCGGTAGCTGCTGGACTGTCCCTCCCCAATACGGGGACAGTCCAGACGTGCGTGCGATGGTCGGGAGGTTCCGTGGTGGACGTCACTTTCACCGCGCCGGCCATCGTGCGCAGAGTGGAGGGGTGGAGGGTGGAAACGGAGGTAGAAACGCTCTCGGACCACCGCTGTATAAGGTACGAGGTGTCTCCGACCTCCGTTCATCCGACGTCAACGTCGTCGTCGTCCAGGGGGAAGAGCCAGTTTCCGCGTTGGGCTCTCACTAGGCTCAAACGGGAACTGGCAGAGGAGGCCGCCATCGTCGGCCGTTGGAGTCTCCCGCCGCTGTCGGATTTAGGGGTGGACGAGGCGGCTGGTCGGCTCTGCGACGCGTTCAGTGCGGTGTGCAGGGCGGCCATGCCACCCGCGAAGAGTCCCCCCCAGCGGCGGGCGCTCTACTGGTGGACGGCCGAAATGTCCGGCCTCCGAATTGTCCACCTGCAACAGGGCCAGGAAGCAGTACACCCGGAGCAGGCGGAGACGACCCCAGGACTTCGAAAGGGACGACAGGCTGCGCAGGATCTACGTGGAGAAGGTTAAGATCCTGCAGCAGGCCATCTGCCGAGCCAAGGAGGAAGCCCAGCTGGAGCTCGTAAGGGATCTCGAGAGGGATCCCTGGGGCCGACCGTACAAATGGGCGCGGAACAAGCTCCGCGCCCCGTCGGCCCCCATCACGGAGACGCTCCAGCCGGACCAACTGGGGAGGATCGTCGGGGAATTGTTCCCCGACACACCCGTGGGCTTCATGCCCCCCAGGTTGGATCGGCAGACGTCGGACGAGGAGGAGGGTGTCCCGCCACCCGTCACGGAGGCTGAAATGGAGGCGATTCTGACTCGCCTCTAGAGTAAGAAGAGGGCACCGGGTCCAGACGGGGTGCACGGGACAGTGCTGGCGATCTCTCTCGTTCACCTCGGGGATAGCCTCCGGGAAACGTTTGACCGCTGCCTGCGGTCTGGTCAGTTCCCTTGGGCATGGAAGGAGGGTCGGCTCTGCCTACTTCCAGAGGCAGGGCGGCCCATGGTCTCGGCTTTGGCGGTTCGACCGGTGGTGCTCCTGAACGAGACCGGGAAGGCCTTAGAACGTATTGAGGCCTCCCGTCATCTGGAGGAGGGCGCGGGACCCGGACTCTCAGAGTCGCAGTTCGGGTTCCGAGCACGCCGGTCGACCATCGATGCCCTCAAGCGCAAGTGGGTGGTGACGGGTGAAGCGGAACGCAGGGGGGAGGTGGTGGTCGCGGTGTCGTTGGACATCGCGAACGCTTTCAATAGCCTCCCGCACAGCGTGATACGGGAGGCACTGAAATTCTTCAGGGTGCCTCCCTATCTCGTGAGGCTGTTGGAGGCGTATCTCTCCAATCACAGAGTGGCTCTCGAGAACCGTTGGGGGTCCGTGGAGTGGCGGCGAGTCGGGCGCGGCGTCCCGCAGGGTTCCGTTCTTGGACCGATCCTGTGGGACGTCGGCTACGACTGGGTCCTGCGAGGTCGTCTCCTCCCCGGGATGGGTGTCATCTGCTACGCGGATGATACCCTCGTTTATGCCCGGGGACGAGACTATAAGGAGGCGGCGCGGCTGGCCGAGGTCGGCGTTGAACTCGTGATCAGCCGCATAGAGAGGTTAGGGCTTCTGGTCAGATTAGACAAGACCGAAGGCCTTCTCTTCCGCGGGACCGGCCGCAGGGGACCCCCACCGGGGGCCGCTCTGCAGATCGGAGAGGAGAGGGTCAGGTTGAGCCCCCACATTAAATATCTGGGGCTCATCCTTGACGGAGGGTGGACCTTCGGCCCACACTTCGCTATTATATATCGAATAAGGCCCATCTGCGCTCTGAGCGGATGGGCCTTATTGCGCGGCAGCCGTACAGTAGAGAGTTAACGGCTGCCTTGCGCCCGGTCCTCGAGCGGGTGTTCCGTGTCGGGCCGGGATGGGAACCCGGTCCACTTCCAATGACACGGCGTCGTGGGGACTGTCTAAGAGTAGCCGGCCAGTCTCCGAGGAGGTGAAGTCTGGCCTTTTCGCCGAGGCCAGCCTGTCGCTGGAGGGGTCCTGTTGCCTGCAGATCCGGGACCCTCCACTTATAGCGGCTGATGGCTCCCGTAGGGGTTTAGTTGATATTGCTACCCAATGGCCGAGTCCAACATAGGTCTGGGGGTCTACCTGGGCTCCCAGTTATGATGCGTAAATGCATTCCCCTTCGTCACCAAAAAAAAAAAAGAAGGAAAGGATAGTGTTGCTATAAAATATTTAAGTTGAAATCTACTATAAGGAATGTACGTATCACTTTCGATACACAAAATGTAATAGTATTTGTCATGAGTCGTATGCGACATTTGAAAGGTTTAGTGAATAATTGTGTCTAAAAATGCGCAATTTTGATTTATCGCCATTAAATAAGTTATGGCACCTTCTGTTTATCCGTGGCACCTCCACATATGCGGTCGATCGCATCCTGGAAGTTTTAGTGGATATTCGGTTCATCCGTTCCTCCCACGTCCCACTCACCCAACGGGTATCCCCGTTACATATATATATATATATATATATATATA
>JAFELO010000552.1:28514-49091 GCA_017140195.1 Eumaeus atala | reverse complement strand
ATAGTGATCTTTTAGGGACATATAAAGCTAACGATTTAAAATTTGTAAATCCAAACAGAGATTATCCTTCCAAATGTGTTTTATGTAGTAAAACTCCAACGATATCGCACTTTCATTTTTGTGCATTGTTCCAACATAAGTCAGACCATTTTCTTTCAACTCTCCATCCAGTTCAACTGAAGAAAACCAGTTATCACCTGTGATGTCGGTTCTCATTACAGGTTAAGCTAATTGTAGCACAGTCTGTGTGGGTATGGAAAGTCTGTCCTCTTCTACTCTCGAATCAGATTTTCCGGAGTAGATAAAGGCATTATATAAATAATGCGTTTTAGCATCGCATAAGCACAATACCTTTATATCGTACCAGGCTGGCTTAGATTTCATGTGTATTTTTAATAAGAATCTACCTCTGAATAGGCATAACATTTCTTCAACAGTCAGATACTGTGAACAACTGTAATATTTTTGACAGTTCTCAATGAATTGGTTGAATACTTCTGAACTTAATGCAGCCCTGTCAGTCTCCTGTCTTTCCTCTCTGGTATCGACTTCGACAAATCGTAAAGCCGACAGTAGAAACGGGAATCTCTTTATAGACATACTAGCCCTAAAATAGAACGTACCTATGCCATCCTTAGCACTGCACTGCTTTCATTTCCATTAAACTGACATGATAAGTATGCGCTTTATAGTCCTTGCACTTCTCATGAAATTTCGTAATGTTTTTATTAGTACGAAGACGGATAACTTCTATTACTTCATCAAAATACAATAATTGTCATGTTTCCATTTGGGACATATTCATTTTTCATGTAAATCTCATGTGACGCCCGGAATTTCCATTATAATTTTATGCTGTCTCAGGAGGATGAGGGATTTTGAGACCACTTGAATTGGTTTTTACCTCTGTAAAAATCTGACGTTCGTATTTTTTGTTCTTCATCGTCGCTTGCACTCGAGGAGTCAGTGTTATTGTCTATCTTCTGTTTATCAGCATCAGCAGGTGAGCTTTTCCGCTTCCTCATAGTTGCTGATGTCTTCATATTCACAGTCAGGGACTGCGGTATCACGGACGGGTTCTGAATCTGATCTATCACTTTCGTCTTCCAATTGTTGTGCAATACGTTCGTAGTCCAAAAAAACAGTAAATTATAAACATTAGATAATCTACTGTAAAAATAAAAAAATATATATAAAAATGAATAAACCATAGTACAACCACTCTCGGAGTCGGGGGTCATTTTTGACCCCACTTCCAGGAATGTTAGAGCGACGCGCGTCCGTCACTCGCCGCACCCCGCAATGTAATGAGATTGCTTGAATGTGCAGGATCGCTGGGCCCTGGAACTCAAAGTTATTTCGCGAAGATTGACCCATGGGGTCAATTTTGACCCCCGACTCAAGGTAAGGGTGGAATGATTATCAGGCTGCATCCGTCTTTCGACCACAATCTCACCTGGACTGTCACCCGACGTGTCTTACAGTTACCGATGGAGCTGTACTGAACAATTCCATCAGCATAGAGCACTTGACTAAACAAATAAAATTTATATACCTTTTCCACAATTAATTTATTTTTAAATTTATATTTACTAACAGTTTTAACTTACGCTGGTAAATTTACCAGAAATCTGAGCTGCTAGAGACTAGGACGGCAGGTTTTATCTTGATTTTAGTCACAGTCAGAGAATATTTAGTTGTGTTTCTTAGACTTTCTGGCGTTTGCGTCAGTGCAAGCGTCCACTCATAATTAATTGTGCTTTGTATATTCTTCCTAAACTATGTAATAATGTTAAAAAATATGACTCTATAGCACGTAGAATAACTATACTCTACCATACGTGTGCACGCGCGCTACGTCTGAACGAGCTCTTTGGGGGACAAAAGAATTTTTGTTGATGTTTTTTAAGTGTGTGTGTGTTTTTTTTTAAGTAATGTAAGAATTCTGTAATATATTCCATATAATTGGGTTTTACAGATGTGATAAATAAATCAGTAGTTTTCAAGTATAAATAATGAAAATAATCATAAAAGTCTTAATTAATTTAATAATATAATTGTATCAGATTGTATTGATTTTCAATAAATTTGTATAAGTATTTAACAAAGCCGGGTGGCGGTTGGACATTGTAAATTCTGTGGAAAGTCCCATAATTGTAGTTCGCCGAGTAATTACCACCAGTCCATAACACATTCAATTTAAATTACGTGCAAAAGTAGTAATAGTTTAAGCCTATCATTGTGTATGGTAATTACGCGACGTTGCAAAATATTTTGGCCGCTCGTAAATATTATTAAATTCAATTTTTTCTCTACTTGAAATTATAGATTAATTTGTAAATATTTACATTCATGCTCATAAAATTTATTATTATTTTATTATTTTGTAATAAAATTTAAGAAGTAAAGTACCTTCACGCCTGTTATCCTCGAAGAGGTAGGCAGAGGTGTGCTAGTATATCCACAACTCGTAAGTCCAATAGGTATACTAGCACACACACGATTAGCCAAGTTACTGAGGACCATGATTTCATAGGTGGCCCGCCTATGGCTACTTCAGGCAAATTCCAATCCTTGACAATGTAATGCTTGCTCAGAATAATCAGAGGAACATTTAATAATAGTTGCTCGACCTGGGGATCGAACCCAGGACCCTACACGGATAACGGACGCAACAGGCGATACCCACACCTTTACACCACTGAGGTGATCAATTTGTAATCATAGTTTATTGGACAGCAAGCAACGTTATAACAATCTATATTAATACACTAGCAGTCCGCCCCTGCTTCTCACGGATCTTACACATAATAAGGCAAAAATTCATTGATTTACAAAAATACAAAAACTTCGGCTTCGTAAACATTTCACGTAAACGAATTTTTCATTTATTGCCTTTTTCGGAGCAAGCAAACAAACAGTCAAATGTTTTCTCTTTATAATATTGGTATAGATTTTCTTATCCTGGTTCACACGTTAGATGCAGAAATATGAACTCGCTTATTCAAAACAATATTATATCCCCTCGCTCTACTCCCAGGTTATAATCTCAGAGAATCCAATACCTCGATCGTATTATGTAATTCTTTTTCCTAAATCGTATGAAAATACGAGATATAACATACTCACGCCGCACGAACCGTGTGGAGTGTGTTATTTGGCATATCACATATATAAGGCACTGAGAGATGCGATTTTATGTAGTTTTACGCAAATATAATTTCGTCAGAGGAAACGTCACATTGCAGATAAATCAGACTGGCACGATGGGGCGAGAATGTATGTGATGAAAAAATCCTTCCTTTCTTTAAAGAGCTGTGTGGAGGAAACTGAAATTTCGTACGGTTGAAGCCTACGAGTATTACAAGTACATCAAAATAATTAAATATTTTTGTGCAGAAAGCTAATATTTAGTGCGACTTGTAAGTAGGCTAGCGTGAGGGAGGTATATTTGATTAGAAGGGAGATAGAGAGATGTAGTGTAAGAGCATGTGATGTTTCCGCATTGTATTGGGTTTTCATGATGGATGAAAAACCTCTCGATTCTTTAATATCGCTTTTCTCCCTAATTTGTAAAATAATGAAATAAAATTTAACATCAAACTTTCACACGTGGCATATACTATTCAAACTAAAATATTATTGATACGACCTATCAAATTAATAACCCACACAGATCGTGCTATTTCTACTATTAAAATGTTTTGTATATTCTTCACTAAATGTGTAATATTATGTGCGCAACATAAGAGAATGAAGACATTTTAACATCATAAAGACATGAAACATGGCGTCGGTAAGAAATAATGAACTCACTGTTTTATATGAAATAATAATTCGTGCATTCTGACACGAATGTGTAGGTTCCCGGCAGAAAACAAACAACTATTTAACCATGCAAATCATGGTTAAATAGTTGTTTATTTTGAAATATGGAATGGCATATAGCGTCAGCCATCTCAAATATATCCATCCTCAACCTCGCCAAAAGGAAAAAAATCTTCAAAACCTTACAGTCAAGGATGACAGATATACTTTTTGATCAAATATTTAAGTTTTAAAACATAATTGCTACACTAGCATAGAGGAGAAATACACACCTCACATCCTGCTTGGTGGTAACGCGATGCCAAGATCAGAGTCGGTAAAATATTTAGGCGTAAATCTCGATAGGAAAATGAGTTTTAAGCATCACATACACGTTCTGCAAAAGGCACGACATGTCAGTTTCAAAATCTGTCCTTTCATAAACAAAAAGAGCAAAATGTCTCTCTTTGTATTTTACACGCATTAGACCTATCATGTCGTCTGGCAGCGCATTACTCGCTCTTGTATCCACCACCTAAATCGGACATATGCATGGCTACCGGCTGTCCCTGGTACATGCGAAACATCAACCTATTTTGTGGCCTTAATTTAACCACGATTAAAGGCCACTTCAGACAGCTATCTGAAAAGTTATGTACCATGCTCTAAATCACAAAAACAAATTAATCCTTAAATCGTCGAAATACATAAACAGCGATGTGATCCCGATCTAATAAATAAACGGCGATGTGATCCCCATGCCAGTAGGTAAGTCCGCCGAAAATGACACAAACACAAGCATCAAGACTCCGCAGTGAAAAACCAATGGGGCCAGCTAACGGGTAGCAGTTTTAGTCGGTAGTAGCTATCGCTTCACCTGACGCTCACGACATGAGTCCGACACACACTTCGGACACCCTTAGGTCGGCTGGATTTGTTTGTAAATTACTTTTTCCTGCTAAAACAAATACCATGTACGTACCGCCTCATACCGGTAGAGGCATCGAAACTTCACACAAAGTAATACAGTTATAGCAGATGACTGGCATGATGACAAACCCACGCACCGCTTTCGAATAAGAACTCGGGTTCATATCAGTAAGTTGAGAGCTCAGATTATCTTAGAATAAATATAAATGCGATCATTAGAGAGCCTTTATAATAATAAATTAAATATTTATCACGGCTATTGCTCGTTTCGAGCACGAATCAAATCCCGCCCGTTAGGGGTGGAGGGTAACGAGGCCGGCCTCCTAGAAAAGAAGAAGACAATAAACGAGCTAAATAATTATCCGCGTGAGCGCATCATAAACCGCATCTTGTGCGCGTCGTGCCGCTAGCGTGGGAAGGGGGAACGTCTCCCCCTTTTCTGTTCTAAAAATAATCACCATAGGGTAGGCCCACAAACTAACCGGTACATCTCTTCCGATCTGCGGTAAAAGAGGGGGTCTGTCCCCCTATTGTCTCCCTAAACCAGGAGACACAAAAGTTTTCGCTAGTCCGATGAACTGTTGGGGCGCGTACAATAGAGTCGCCAGCCAGAACAAAAAAGAAGTAAAAAAGCATTAACAGAACACAGAAGACATCTCTTTTTATTTTGTGTCTCTGTTATGTGATAGCATTATTTCTAACTCGCTTCATCTCCCTTAAAATATGTAGACCCATTTTTATCGTATCGTTTAAAGTGTAAGATATTTCCACTAACTTCAAGACTTATGCACTTCTGTACTGTATTGTACAACAAACATGGGCGCCAGCTATATACCCAAAATAATTAAACTATTTCGTAATTTGCTAGACCGACACCTTTTTTATGGTTTTCGACTAAATCGTTCTCAATTACTGGGTGCATGTAATATTACTTTAATAATTATTATTTAATTTATACATATATTTAGTTTTCGGCAATATGCAGAGGCCTTGATGTTATCCAATGTTACAGAATTTTATTGATATTATGCCATATGCATCCACTATACATAACTAGCCGTGCAGCATCCCCTTTTAATGTTCCAATTGAAAATGTTTATATGCAGGTTTCAATACTGGTGGGAATCGGAATATCAATCCAGACATTCCGCTTATAGGTTAGTACCGTAAATACCAGGAAAAAGTGCCTGTCGAGCTGCGGTCAACAAACATAGGTACGAATTACATAGAGTAAGTAGACTGATAAGTCTAAACACAACTCCGGGACGGGGACTTTTTTGTCCATAATATTCAATGGCAGACATGAGGGGAGAATTTTGTTGAGGCGAGAGAAAGTTTCCTGTAGCCATGTATCCGAGTAGCTATGTCCGGATTTAGTAAATTGATTTTTTATTTATTGCACGGCCGTTAGGATTCATGACTGCCCATTTCTTCAACCTGATACGACCATAAGATGCGTATTCAAGGCGGCTTGCTATTTATGAGTATTGCATTAATTTATTAGTATTCTTTACAAAGTAATACTGTATAATGGTATAATACTTGTTAAACTGAAGAGTATTTAGTATCGATCTAAATATTCGTATGTTTTTGTAGACTGTAAATAGTAAGTAAGCAGTTGGAGCTAATGGAAATCAATTAATGTTAAGCAATTAGATGTAATTAAAATGTATAGGCGTCTCCAGTCAATGGTCTAAGTTGAGAACCTTTTATTTGGACTTTTGCAAAAGGTTAGTGACCCTCAGGTAGGCGTTTGTAGAACATTACTATCACTTCACGTATATGTGAGGTACAATAGTGAGTCAAAAAATATATGATGTACGGTTATTGACACGACTTTTACCAGGCAACGTAATTTATCGCTTTATAGCTCGTTGTAGATTGACAACCGGCCAGCGCAGTTCGTAACGGGGCGGTTAATCCGCGTGTTACGCCAGAGGTCACGGGTGCGAATCCAACCTAGGTTATGGATGTCTATATAGGTATTTTATAATAAAAACCTTAAAAATATAAATAATTTTAAAATTATAACAATATGTAATATATCTCCGTTGTCTAGTAGCTATAACACAATTAGTCCTTGCGGTACTTAGCACTGGGCTAGACTAACGTGCTGTGATAAGTCCGCAAACTATTTTGACTATTATTATTATTATAAAAACTGAATATCCATGTGGTAAGTGGTTCATGATACTTAAACGGGTAAATGCTAAGGGCTACCCAGCCCTATGGCTTATACGATTATAATATACTCATTGCGGTATATTTGCGTTAATTATATATAATTATTATATATTATTATTGTCAGCAACACAATACATTACTACGAGTAATGTATTGTGTTGCTGACAATAATTATATACATTGGTAGAAAGAGTTCCATGATAGTTTATTCAATTTTTATTGAATTGTTGCACTTTATCTGATCAAACTAATAAAACTCATCATCCAGAAACATGAGAATTGCTAGCCTCTGGCTTTGCAGGTTTATACTGTTTGACATTGAATAGTACACATAAGTACATTTAGACAGGATAATATTTCATGTTCCAGTGACGACTCATAGCCCGAATTATATACTTATATCGTAATTACATTAAAGCGGATGTTATGGGTAAGAAAAGTTGCCGCTCCAGAGTTACCGAATGGAACTCACTCAGCCTACTTAGCCTCCGTATCTATGGCGATCTATGGGAGAGACCTATGTCCATACGGGGGACGTCGCCCGGCTGATGATTATGACATGCGGCTTTATAGAAGGACGTAAAATAGTTTGGTCTCTAAATATGACAATTGAATTGGATGACGCAGTGAGTAGGGGCTGCCACTTGTCACAGTTCAAATGACGCGGAAAACCGACAAAATTTTTTATGCTGTGTAACGTCGTTTAATTCCTTTCATAAAAAAGCAAACAAAGGTATACGCAGTCCTTCATAGGTACCCGTCTATGAATACATATGGCTTTTGTATCTTTCTCTACTAATTCTTGATTTGGAATTACATTCGCACGTATAAATATCAATGGCGCTCTATGCTGGAGGTCTGCGTTCAACGGTGGACGGCTAAAGGTTGATTTCATTCATTCATTAATTCATGTTAACATCGGCGTATATTATAATATCTGTTCATTGATGTAAAAAATACAAGTTCTACTATTTCATACTGAACTGTCATTATAAAAACTCCTTGATCGCATATAAACATATTAAAAAAAATCGACCTTATTTACATGATTTTAAGGTTTTCTTCAAAGTATGCACATGTTACAATGTTTAAGCAACACTTAACGTTTAAGTCATTTTATAATAAAGATTTTATTGTTATAAATTTTTCCATCAGTTATATATCCTATAACTGTTAAAATAACTATTATTCTAAGTTGATTTAATCATATTATGATGTATGGTTTATCAAATAAATAAGCACTAAAAACATTACGCACATGATTTTCAGTTGTTTTTGCAAACTATATACTTCAAATTATGCACATCTTTTACATGTTTTATGACTGTGTATCTTAGTGTTTTTTTTTAAATCTGTCACTATCGAAATCCGTAAACCTTTTATAGAACCCAAATCATTCATCATATGGTATTTTTTTGTAATTTTTGAGAGTATACAAGATATCGGAGTCCCTTGTTGTGTACCGATACCTGTCAACAGCAGCATTACTTGTGATCATTACAAATGTCCTGCTCTCATTACTTGTTAGACGGGAGGATAGATCCTCCCGTCTGATAAACTAACAAATCATTCGAAACGCAACAACATAGCTATCACCTTGTTACTGAATAGCGATAGCCCAATTTGTAAAACAGCATGACGCTATCTTGAACTAAATTTATTGTAGTTCATGATGAATACACAAAGGAATGTCGTAAACAATACTAGGGTATTTTAAGCAACGACAGATCTGCTACACAAGATCACAAGATCCACATTCGCGTTCATAATGAAACCGATGAAACAGCGATCGTTATATACATTGTTTCCTCTATCAACGCCCGTTCAAAAACAAAGATGGTATATTTATTAATATCTATTATTAAATATTAATTTTCGAATATGATGTCTACGGAGGATTAACGTAAGAGTACAATTTCTAAATTATGTGTACCAACCCCAGCAGTATAAAATTTCATTATAATTTTATATTACATTTTACAAATTAGACCAACATATATTAGGCAATATAGTTCACTGGAGGGAAAAATAAAAAAATAATATTAAATTAAAGGCATTTTCCCGATAATATCAAAACAAACATAACATTGTTTCGGATCTCATTCCGATGTGCTACTTGATTTTAATACAGATTTTAAAGTAAGTATATCACTAATAAGCCTTTATTCAATTTATTTAAATGATACATAACATTAATTGATTGATTAAAGAACGTGGTTTAAGTCTCAACAATTAACACAAAATAATTGCTTTTTTACGGTTTTGTGACTCTGTCGCGTCTTATTTGATTATTTTTTTTTATAGTCAGTTTTAGCATAAACATAAATTTTACTTCAATATGTGTAGTAAAAGTAATGTGTTTCCTGTGAACACATTTGATGTCGTATAGATTTAAGCGCTATAACTAATTAGATTTCATCTATTTAGCTCCATCAATTTTAAAAGACCCATTGAACTCTTCAAATATTATTATTAAAAGTAATAAATATTATTTGCAATTTAAAAATTTTTTTTTTGTTACAATATTTATGGCAAGACCAGGTATTATGAAATAGATTAGAGCGTTTATGGATGAAACCTGTCAATATAACATTTTAATAAATTAAATAAGATTAAAAGCACTCTCTTAACACAGGAGTTCATAATTTTGCATTAAAATATTGATAAAGCTTTATGATTTTATGTCAGTAACTCATTAGTATATTTTAAAATCTTTTACTATTCAATTTTTTTTAAATAATAAGCATTAGTTATATGTTAATAAACATATATGAAACTTTTAGTCATCCGAATTAAATAGATTTTATTATCTTTATCATTATTCATTAGTGACATCTTCTGTGCCACGTTTCGTGCGGTTTGTCAGTAACCGTTGGTTCATTGGAGAGGAGGGCGAGGGTGTCAAGGATCGGTAGTCGTAATAAGGCTCTAACTGCACGTTTACCAACCTGTACTATAAAAAATAACAATAAAATGATTTGTATTTATTGCATCTTTGGCGAAGTTATTATACTTTTTAGCTCAAATTAAATCCTCCTCGCGAAGCTATGGTATCGTCCGCTCAAACGGAGACGAGTTATCAGATTACGCAAACCGGTTGTTGTTCTGTTTTAGGAGTATTATAATACTAGCGATCGGTGCTTGAGAAAATATTATACAATTAAACCATCCACGGGAATCGTTCCATGCATGGATGAAGCCCTTTTTTGTTTATTGTTGTGGGAAACGCATTTACGCGCCTTCACTGGCCCTGGATGAGGTCCAGTGGTGTGTGGGACTTGCGGCACATGATAGTGTCGAATACCCACAAAAACCACCGCGAGTGCCATTAATGCCGCCCTTGGTGAGGTGCCCCGGAACAACATATTTTCAGGGCACCTTGACGGCTAGTCAGGGACCAACTCCACCTCTACAGATGGAGTTGTCCCGCACTACAGGACAACCCTACAGACTTTGGGGCAGTTCAATGGGGTGAGGTTCCCATCCTCGCCCCTTGCCCCGTGCTCAAAAGCAGGAGCTTTGTAACCTCCTGTAGCCCTTTGGTCCCCCTTCTTATAAGAGGGGTACCGAGAGCGATTCCTCCTCCTGATTTTTAGCCTCCTATTCTTATAAGAGGGGTGCAAAGATCCCCCTCGGTTCAATTGGCTTCGCCTGGGTTTCGCCTGGTGGGTGGGAAAATCGATCACATACAGACAGACAGCATGTGGGGACTCTGATATTGTTATAAGTATAGATCAGTTCTTCTAGTCTATTGTATTTACTTCTACTTACTGTTCTGCAATTTACACAAATATGCAACTAACATTTGTATGCCTTGATGGTAAATCCCAGGTTCAGTCTCATGTCGGAGCAAAAAGTTTTATTATAGTGTTTAACTTTCTATAAAAAATCTGACGTGGACGAAGGTAGAAAACGGTTGGTGTTGGTTTCACCGCACATAGCCTCGCAGAATACGCTAAACCATCGGTATCTTGTCCACGTGTGTTTGAACAAACAGTTCACAAGTGGGTCGGACCGGACTCGGATGTAGTAAAGTAACAATTGTACATATCAGTAACCATTATTTAATTTTAAAACGTAGTATGGTTTTCGTTTTAAAAGATAAAGTGAAAGGCAGCAAGTAAATGCTCACTCTCTCCGTCACGGCTATTCACTACCTTTTAAGTTTCCTCTAAATACTGGTTTAAATTATACCTATACCGTCACTTTTCCTATGGCGTAGGAGAGTCCATGCCTGCCGTCAGACCATTACTGTCCATAAAACGGTCTGATTACAGTAAGTCATGGAGGTAGACAATGCGTTCATTAGTCTCTTTAAATTCAGGTTTTGCGGATGCTGAAGGTACCAATAGAACGCGGACTGCTCGTTTGGAATAAAAATCCCATTTTTTAAAAAAAGGAGCAACAACAACAATATTTTACAAATAAACCGTTATTATTCTGCTCAAAATGGGAACAAAACTACGTCAACATTATTCATTGTTTCGTCTCCAACGCGCTGCTGGGACAGAGGCTACAAACTTAAACATGGAACCACAATTACGGAGGTGTTGTGATCGCGACCGTAAAATTGGCTTGAGATCAATAGGGGCCCTCGAGTTTAATGGAAATAAAACGGTGTAGTCGCTAGGTCAATGAGCTGTCCTGGGAATGCCTGCAATTGATTCGCCACTCAAATTGCAAGACTAAAGCAAGTATGCCACTGTTCTATACCCGGGATACGCAGAAAGTATTGCGAAAGTATAAAAATATTATTGTATATAATATGATTTAAAAATATAATATGTTTCATACATAAATCCTTTTCCAGCAATGGTTTCTAGGTGACCTGGTGCGCAGACCCACAGATGCAGTGCGACAGACCGCAGATTCGCGTTATAATTGACAACTTCCTTTATTTAATTCTCTATCCGTTGAGTTGTATAATTTTGTATAATATTGAGTAATAAATTAGGGCATTTTAGTATAAAGATGGATTTTGAAATATATAGCCTGTGTAGTGTATAGAAAATACACTCTTTTCAATAGTTAGGTTTAACATATTCCATATTATTTTCGCTCATTTGCGTGTTATGTAAATGCTTTAACAAAAACGGCAACTGCATACCCAAATGATTAACTGATCAGAATATATAGGAACATTATACTGATGGAATCTCTCGTCCGCTTTGTCAAATGTTTTCTTATTATAAACATTCTCAATTAAATTTATAGGTACTTATTTCGGTGATGTAATCCAAAATAAACATTACATTATTAGACTCTTATTATGAGTATTACTTGTTGTAAGTCTGTATGTCTGTCAGAAAATTTTTGACAGTGAAAATATTAAATAGGTTAAGTACCCTTTCTTTCTAACCGTCTAATCCTTATGAAAATTCAACAATTTTTTTCCTTTAATCCGAAAATATTTATAGCTTTTTATGCAGTTTGGATCTAGGTTCAAACATCCACACATAGAAACGTTCGTACAGAATGCAGGTGTCTGCTCTTTAAATTATTACCCTTTCTTTGCTCTACTGCACTCACTGCTCGGTTAAAAATTAAACTTCAGGAATAGCAAGTGATTTTCTGGTTTACGGAAACGACTCTAAATACTCAATTATGCCTTGTATTTGTATTATAATATGTTTGATTAATTGCAGTCTAAATCGGCAGCACATGGCACTACCTCCTTTTAAAATTATTTGTTGTCTTATGAGTGAGTTTTACTACTGCACCTATCTATCCAGCCCAATACGAGGGCAATGCAGTAATTCTACTATTTCATATTTGTATTCATTAAGCATTGAAGTCCTTAAACTTAGAATTATTCACATGTAATATATTGCAAATATTATTTCAAACTGAAATGTAAGAATTAGCCGACAAATAATGATTATTTAATTACACGCTGTAATATTTTCCTGTGGGTTTGTTTCCCAGCTTTATGCTCTCGCAGAGAGTACGTTTTATTTATGTTTGTAGAGAAAGGATATTCAAATTGCCAGTTTACGGCGCTCAGAAAATGGAGTGAGCTAGAAATATCCTTCCGACTAAGATAAGAAGTTCCCGTCCTTTTGTAAAACGACTTCCAGTTGTGAAGCTTGCTCGAATTATAAAAACGGGGAGTTGTTACCCTATCTATTTATCTGCGTATAAACTCTGATTGTATCAAAACCGTTTTAACTTAGAGAAATATTCATGTATTGTTACATAAAATTATATAATAACTTAGCAATAAATATGCCGGGACGACTGTGGAAGTACCTCTCGATCCCAGAACATTTACATGGTAATGCCCTCGCTTCTGGGATTAATTGGAATCTATCGCAATGGGCTATCGGCTATTCGCAAACCGTGGCATATTAAACGCAACGGCATAGTCACCACTTTTAAAAGGATATTATTAGTAATATCTCTCTCGTGCAAAATGAATTCAAACAATCTTAGTTTTCTTCGAATTACACAATATAATGGTACTATTTTGAGAAGTCTCGTGGCACTTATGGCAACGTACGGCGCAATAATGGTGGACACTCATAGGCAGGCGCCATTAGACATTATATCCTCTATATATTACCGAAGAAAATAAAACCTCGTCTGATTCACCTAATGGTTTGATATATCAAACTTCCACTGATATTATAACAGCCCACAAATATTATTATTTGGATGTCATTAGGCCTCATAAACAATACTAACGATTGATCTTTACCGTGTCGTTTCGATCGATCTTTAAATAAGCCTCTCATTCAATGTAATATTCATTCACATGAAGTTGAAAATTGCTACATGCGTATGCATGTGTGGTACATAATTATGAATGAAATATGAAAAGTCCTGATGGGTACTTCCGTCATCCACGCCACAAAATGTCACACAAGGTATAGGCTTTCAAAGGCTTGCTTTTGGGTTTTTATGTCAAGCGGTTTGAACATAAAATATATTCATAAATTAAAGATCTTGGATTCATATCCAAGAAACATCCGCGGAGTCGTTTGTTTGGTTGTTTGCATTGAACAGGATCCAAAACTACTGGACCGATTGAAAAAAAGTCCTTTTCCGTTAGAATCCTGCACTATTTGTGATGAATATTAACTTTTCAGAACACATTACGTGTTCTAAAAAGTTTTGATCATTATGAAACTTCGATAATGTAACCAAAGTTGTGAAAAAAAGTATAAAAGTAAATCCTTATTTCTTTGCAGAAATTGTTGACAACTAGTCGCCCCGACAGACGTTGTTCAGTCATATATTTAATTCATTGTCATTACCATGTACTTATAATTGTTATATATTTTATTGAATGAATTTTTACCATGTTTTGTGAAATATTCGTGCGAAGCCGAGACGGACTGTAGCTGAGTCTAAACATAAAAAAAAAACTCTTCAGTTACTGAGCAATTGACTGTTTGACTGGTGGGGATGGAGGTGGGCGTGGCGTGGTCAACATCCATACTGAGGCGTTGCCCCGTATTAAGAACAACCCTTTCAACTTCAAGAGATAGACATGTAGTGATATAGAGGTGTTATATACGTATTATGTGTGTTGAGGATGATAATGTGTTACGTCAGGATGACATGTGGATGGCTGTGTGACCATCCTAGGATATGGACTCTAGCTGAGGATGAGCACGTAATACGTGTCTGATGGCAAGCTGTAGCACATCACTGATGTACACACCTAAGGTGTCCTCATCTCATGGACTTCGGGGCCGTACTGGATATTCTATGTGCGTATATTGTATGTGTAACACAAAATCAGCTGTCCTCACAATACAAACTGTGTAAATATCTTGACAGATATGCAACAAGAGGTTGCCATCTTTGCCTCATACGTCATGCGTAACGCGCCGGCTCTTTCTGGTCTCTTAGTACTCTCTTCTTAAAAGACGAATAAAAAGAGCAGCCCCCACGGCTGTACTGGTTTTGACCAATGAGTATTGTGACACGTGACTTACAGACAACTTAAAGCCGAGGTAGCATTAATAGAGAATATTTGTAAATTCTACTCCGAAGGGGGTAGAAAGTGTCAAAACACTTCACATGAATATTCTACACCGTTGAAGTTGGTTTACGCAAGTTAAAACGCGGGACACAGCTAGTATAATATAAATTCATATTCAAGTACGCCTACATTTACAAACACATAGTAACTACTATTATTACACACATATATATTATAAACACCAATATTGTAACTACGTTAAGTGGTGTAAAAGCTTTTACTGGGAGGTTCGCGTTTAACCTCAAAGTTTCAGTTTGCCCCACATTCGGCCTGCTATAGTCGCAGGTTTTCATTAACTGTAGAATGTTATATGCGTATACGAAACAACTAGGCAGAATTGAATTATATTTCTACTATTATTTACGTTCTCCTATCCTAAAATTTTCCACGGTTTGATGTCTTAAGTTTACGCGAATGTTATTCATTACAATAAAACTACTTATGCGGATTTTATCGCCCACCCGTGACCATGGTTACTGTAAAGCTTCTGAAACGTCGGGCTACATAAATAATATAATAAACCGCGATAAAATCAATAAAAGTAGTTTTATTTTCCACGGTTTCTATAATTTACGGAATGTTTTTGAAGTTACACTTCATTGGGCGCGTTATGGAAAAGTGATGGGGGTAAATTTTTAGTATTCGTACGCACACCGTCACGAAAAGACCGAGACTCTGATGGTAGGTTATGACAACATTTAAGTATCTCAAAAAAGTTACCATTATGCATTACATTAATTATGTTATAACATAAAAAACCAATTAGGAAAACGAAGTGTTGGTCGACCGTTCACCAGAGGAATGATCTCCGTGCTGTGGCTTGTCCGGGATAGATGCAAGCAGCACGAGATCGGCTGTCTTGGCGCTCATAGTAAGAGGCCTATGTCCAGCAGTGGACTGATATGGGCTGATGTTGATGATGACGATGGTTAAAAAAAATCTTCTTACTCCAAAGAAGCATAGCTCTTAGCGTATGTGTGTAGGTACATAAGTACCTACACCTACACACACAATTTTTTGTTTTAATCTCGTTTTTTTTCTCTTTTTTCCTTGATTTGTGAAATGATACTTTATGGAATCTTTTATATGGAAAACGATCTCCGGGATCATTTCTTAAAATGGTTCATTTTACGACCACTCATATTACCTTATCTTCTTAATGAGAAGCAGGGATGGTATTATTTGCAGATGACAGATGAAATATTTTCAAAACAAACAGTCGTGAACAGGCCATTTGTGATGTAAACAAAGCTCTCAAGAATAGTAGAGTGGTTTAGTGCCAATAATTTATTATTAAATCAATAAAAAACGACATTTATTAAGTTCGCTTTGCCAAACTTTAAATCTAATAATACTACTGTACGTCTTAATAGTGAAAAACTTGAGCTAGAATGTATGAAATAAAAAAACAGTATTTCTAGGAATAACTTTAGATGCTAAATTACAAGGGGCCAACACATAAATAGTTTGTCAAACAGACTTTCATCTGCATCATTCGCTGTTAAAAAAATCGACAGATAACAGACGTAGAAACTGCAAGATTAGTTTATTTCAGTCACTTTCACAGCATTTTGCCATATGAAATTCTATTATGGGGTAATGTAGAGGATATTGATTCAATATTTATTTCATAGACAAGGGCAGTTCGTGCAATATCTAATATGAGTGCGATGGAGGATAAATGCAAAACTGTAAAAATTATGACATTGCATGGCCTATAAATATATGAAAATCTAATGTATGTCCATAAAATATAGGAAAATTAAAGAAGAAATATTATCTACATAACATCAATAGAAGAAAACTTATTAATTCATTTACGGTTATACGTTTTTATAATAAAATTTCCAGCAATATAACAGATTTGTCGATTAATAAATTCAAAGCTATCGTTAAAGAGAAACTCATATCAAAATTGATGATGGAATGAATTATTCTAAATATAAGTACATCTGTGAAGTAATGACTACAGCCAAAAGAAAGATAGGTATCCAGCAGAGTTATTTGTGGGTATTTTCTCTGACATGGGCGCGTTGCGAACCCTTACTTTAAACTTATCCAATATACGAAAATAAACAATAAACAATGAATATTATTTTATATGTTAGTGGTATGTACGCTGTGTAACACATAGGGTCACGCCAGCCTGTTCTATCAGAGCCTGTCCCGTTGACAACGTAATTCCGAGATATACAAAGCCCGCGCATTGAAAGAGCTTTCCATTCAGTCTGTAGCTACGGCCGTTCGGAGTGCGATGCGTAAATTTTTAACTCGAGGTAAATGTTTAATATTTATAACTAAAGTGTTTGAAGATAATTTTTATATAGTGCACTGGAACTAACGAACCGTCGCGGCATTTTGTTGACTACTGGTGCCATTTAAATCCACATAATTTTCATACAGCTGTTGCTCTACTTCCATCCTCTTTTCGAAGGGGTCACTCGAAATTCACAAACTGCGTGATATGCGACAGCATAAATTTCTTTATATTATAGGGGGAAAACGAGCAGTTGGAACTTTTTGAAAACTACCAATGCCCATAAACATTGGCATAGTAATTCCTCTCTGTCAATGGGCCATATTTACAAACTTTCGTGTTTATAATATTAGTAGAATTTCATAACATGTTGCAGAGAAACGTAATTCCATTAAAATATTCAAGCGAGGAAAAGTAAAGATTGGATTTTCCATTAAAAGGAATTCATTTCGATTGTCTTGTAACCGTGTAGTTATTTCTGCAGTGGGCAGTCGAACCGCGTATAAACGGCATACACCATGCGACGGAACAGGAAGCCGATTCCTGTAACTATTTTGCGGCAAGAGTGCAGTAAAGTGTTTCATACGACGTCCTCGCGCGGCTAACCTAGCATATAAATAACAAAAATATACTTCCCTAAGTTAATTAGAATTCCAATTTAAAGGGGAACAATACTTTTTTAACTGATGGTACATTGTGGCGACAATCCTACATCGACCCTAGAGCCATGCTGTATTGCTGCGGAACGAGGCCGGCACGAACAGGGAGGTACCTCTCGCTCACATGATACTGCCGTAAAATTATATTTCCTATATAGCATTTCGTGCGGCTTGTGAGTAGCCGGCGGCGCATTGGAGTGGAGAAGGAAAGGAGGGCAATACGACGATTATTACGACGACGACATAGCGATTATGTGTATGTTGATGGCCATTGGTAGTCGTAAAAAGGCTCTGATTGCTCGTTTGCCTCCCTACATTATAAAAATAAATCCCGCTGTTTATTTCCGATGCAGCAAGCTAGAAGATCTGTCACATAAAAGTTACATAGCCATTGGGTCTCTGATGGTTCATAATATCGATTACGTGTACGTGTGCCAGGATTAACGACTATTTGCTATGATTTAGAAAAGGATGGTAGGACGTCCAGACAATTAATTATCAATGGTAAAAAAACTACTTTTCATTGTGTTTTTACCGAATTTCTTCATAAGGTGGGTGATGTGCTGCTTCCACGTCTCTAGTAGCGTACACTAGTAGGTCAGCTGGGGTCTCAGTTGTTAGATTTGTCATGTATATTAAAATATATTTTAAACTACAAGGATATTTTTTGTTTTAATAAAAAAAAGGGTTTTAGTGCCGTCACGGACCCTTTTTTTTGTTCACGTGCAAAAACACATTTACGCCATTTATAGGCCCTGGTTGGAGTCCAGTGAAGTGTGTGGCTGGCGGCTCATTATGGTGTCGAATACTCACAAAATCCATCGCGGGTACCATTAGTTACGCTTTTTTTGAGTTGAATGCCATGCGCAACGCGCCAGCTTCTTCTGGTATTTTCTAGCCCCCACGGTTAAACTGGACTTGACCAATATACATGGTGATGCCTTGGGCCCCAGATCCCCACCAACAAGATTTTTTTATAAAATATAGGGAGGCAAACGAGAAATTGGTGCTTTTTGAAGACTACCGAAGCCCATAGACATTCGTATAATAGTTGCGCACTCCCATGCCAACAATATGCCAAATATAATATAAATTATGAGATATTTTTATGAATACAAATATTAATAAAAAATAAATTAGGTGTGGACGGATAGACGCACTCCCACTCCAGTAAGGGGCAGTACCATGCACGTGAGGTTGTGCCGCTGCAAAGAGAACGTAAGTAGTCCGTAAAAGGACCCAATAGCTTAGCAATAAAAATAAGACGCAAGTGGGGGCTCGCTGCGACTACATTCCAGCATAGCACTACTATTAATTACTAACATTTAAATAGAAAATAATGTGCCCCAAAAAATAATTTATTAATATTGTTTATTCTTTGAAGTTATATGTCACTAAACTTTAAACTTTACGCTTCATTATTATAATACATTTTTTAAGAGGAAACACTTTTATATGCGTTAGTACCGCATATGAAAACACAGCTCAACACTGCACCGTCACGTTTGGATCTGGCAATCGAAACTATATTCCCGCATCGATTCTCGTTTATAAGAGCAAAATATCTTCTAGCTGAAGATAATAATGATTACAATTCCAGATATACACGACCTTGGATGGGATTGGTGGGATTAACAAAATACACGTGGGTATATTTAGCAACAATGATACAGTTTTGGAAGTAATTTCACTTAAATCTGAGTGACTACATAGTAGTATATATATATCCTGGTGCGCTGCTATCCATCCCTTCATTGAACAACCGGTTGCTTAAAAACTGCACGAAACACGAAGCAGGCATATCAATTTAAAGGCCATATGATCCTGCAGTGCACACGTTTCGTTTCGTGTGGATCATAGGAAGTTAAGAAGGTAACACGTTTAAATAATAATTATACGGATATCTATGTGTTTGTTAATTTTGTACAATAATTTTATGAATTTTACTATTGGATGAAAATATTTTTTTTTTCATTTGGGTTTTCATCAATAAAATGGAAGCAAATTCCATAATATTTGTTCAGACGATTTTCTTTGTATCGCTTATGATACCCTAACTAACAATGTTAACGTTTTAGTGAAAATATGTCAAGCAACAAAGTAACCTTAAATAACTTTCACAATTAATCAGGAACAAATTTTCATAACACTTCTTTAATTATGATATTTCAAATAAGAAAATATAGCTCATATTTCATAGAAGTTGATAGTGAATAGATGTAAAACACCTGCAAGAAACGAGTCCATTTTTTTGGTGATGAAGGGGAATGCATTTACGCATGATACCTGGGAGCCCGGGTAGACCATCAAACGTATGTTGGACTCGGCCATTGGGTAGCAATACCAACTAAGCCCCTACGGGATACATCAGCCGCTATAAGTGAAGGGCCCCGGATCTGCAGGCAACAGGACCCCTCCAGCGACAGGCTGGCCTCGGCGAAAAGGCCAGACTTCACCTCCTCGGAGACTGTCCGGCTACTCTAAGACAGTCCCCACGACGCCGTGTCATTGGAAGTGGACCGGGTTCCCATCCCGGCCCGACACGGAACACAGGGGCACTACTGAAGGCGCTGCAGATAGCGCCTCTTTCGTACCCCCATTCACACCACGTCGTCGGCGGGGGGAGGCCGCGTCGGCAGCCTCCTCTCTCACCCGCTCGTCGGCTTCCTTCTGGGACATGACGGTCTCGCAGAAGGAAGCCATCGCCTTGTAGGACTCGTCGCTGCCGAGCATCGTGAGGATGATGCTCG